>MQTX01000063.1:1029762-1053191 GCA_009735665.1 Angiostrongylus cantonensis | reverse complement strand
TAGTCGGCTGTTGGGAAGATGCCGTTGTCGACAACATCGACGAGGAATACGATCGGCTCATTGAACATCTTCACGTTAGCGCCATGAAAGCTGCGAGTTCGAAAATCACCAAGATACGTCTGTCCCCAGAAACTCTCAAGCTAATACGCCAGCATGGATTCGCACGAGCTGCAGGAAACCGCGAGCTAACGTCCGAGCTTGCGAAATAATGCAGACAGGCGATAGAAGATCTTAAAGAGAGAAGCAATCTCGCCAAAATTATTTACAGCCACCCTCCAGAACGTCATGCGAACATTAAAATGGGATAATATGGGAGTGAAAATCGACGGTCGGCAGATACATCACCTTCGCTTTGCTGGTGATATCGTTCTTATAACGCCAGACATTAGCCAAGTGGAACAAGTGCTTGCGGACTTTGATCAAAGATGCCGTTCTATACGCTAAGCAGTCGAAGATAAGGTGGGCTGGTCACGTAATGCGTATGAATGATAACCGATGAGAAGGGCTGTTAGTAAATGGATTCCTCGGGATGTCAAACGTACTGCAGGAAGACCACCGACCCGATAGTCAGAGTTCTTCACGAAAAGCTTAGAAGAAAGATATGATGCTCGACGAGTCCCTAAAGCGAGAAGGACCCACTGGGCTACTCTTGCACGCAACAGGGAAAAATGGAGGATTTACTGGCGCTTGCTCGAGTCTCTCGATGGTCAACGGGACTACAGGTGACACAGGTGATACAGGTGATTATTATTACTGTTATTTCTGTTGTTATTAGTGTAATTTCTAACAAGCACTAAATTAGGTGTTAAGTAAACTGAACGGGCGGTTGACACAGTGTTAATAATGTCGTCCGTTATCAGTTTTACTGTATTTTAACTGCGCCCGTGGTGCACCCCACTTTCCACACCGCCAAAGTCGGGAAATTAATGCCATTCTTGTCCACTTTTTGTCTTGCCTTGCCTTATTCCAATCCACGTGAGAATGACCGAGCAAAGCTACCATAGGATTCCAGGATAGATCAACTTGAGTGGCATCCATCGCCGTTCATATACAAAGTCAACATCCTCAATTAGAAGACTAATGCACTCTCAAATGTTTCAGAAGCATTTGTGGATGCTGGATGGAAGGAAACGAATTGAATTCAAGAAGCACGGAGATCGGCTGAGTAGGTGATGTCAGGTTATGTAGAGAAAACTTAAATAAGTACTAGTCGCTAATACTAATAAATACTAAATGACAAAAATTGAATATAAAATATTGTCATTCGCTCTTCGTTTATTAGTCCATGATAACTTTAGAACAGACCAATAGATTGTTTTTTGGTTCCATAACCTACAAGATAATGCGTTAATCTACTTATGACAATATTCAAAATGGCTCAAAAAATCAATTTTTTATAAACTTTGGCGTAAAAGATTAATATGTTTATATCCTTGCAGTACAAATAATTAGCACATCTATATACGCTCTTACGAATTGCCCTTGTTGAACTGATGCGAGTTTGGTACGAGTTGTCGTCACTGTTGTTGTTGTTGTTGTTCGATGGCTGAAGTTTTGCAGACTTCGCCTTTCCTAGAGCCGTGCTGTTGCGAATGGGAGTGCCCATGGGTTCCATGTATTCAATATTGACTGACCGTTGAGTTATTCCACCGGAGCGTGTGAAGCTCATTACTCAAGAATATCGTGCACCGACGCGCGCGCTTGGTCCACGGTGCCATCCCGTTGAGCACTCAACAGCTCTCCTGTCGGCATGACGCCAAACCTTCCTACGAAAAGCTTTCTGCCATTCATAAAGATCGGCTAATGCTTGTGGTGCAGAGGTGGGACCATTCCACTAAAGGTATTCTGCTATCCCAGAAACAATCGATTCGACTAGCACCCAATAACGCTCGTGGAGAAGACCAAGTCCTCAAGTAGGAGCTGAATCGGCTAGAAAATACGAAAATATTCATAGACGATGTGTGTGAGACCACGAGTCCAACCGTTGTTGACTTCCGAAAAATATCCCAATTCGAGTGATGTTTGTTTTTTTCAAATGTTTAAAGAAGAAACGCTCACTGTGGATATATGGTGCTCTAACCTGATACAACCCCCATGGCATGCTCAGTATCGATACTCCCATCATTGAATTCCAAATAGAGAATCTGAAAATAGTCATATTAATACAAGATATTTGAGCACCTTGATATATGGGTAGATGGCCATGACGAATTGAGCGTGGCTCAACATTTCCAAACATAACTTTGAAAAGTTCTACGTGCTTCTGAACGATATGACAAAACTTGTCTTTCTGCTAAAATTGACCATATTGTGATTTCAACCATAGCTTCAACCGCTTAACTGGGTTCATATGATCAATCAGATCAATCCTTTTAACGGTTGATTGCTGATAGCGTCAAAAGTCAATAAGACGACTGAGAGACTGGCGAAACGAAGGATCCATGTGGTGTGGTGTTGAACGCGTTAGTCCCCGGAAAGCGTAATAGCGTGTTCGGTTCACACCGTAGACACCAGTGGTCCGTCCGGAGTTTTGCAAATATCTCAGCAACGTTGTGATTACAAATCTGTTTTTCTCAGGATTCCAGAAATGGCTGTGTTAACATGCAGTTCTCATGGCGGTAAGCCACCAAAACAGGTCCCCTACAACGATTGCCTTAGGAAAGAAAATTTAAGTAAAAAATGAAGTAAAAATCAAAACAAAGTTACTAGCTGGACATCCTTACATGGTGACGATGCTGCTTTGCACTTCTTCTCCGCGTGAGAGTGGTCGGTATGTTGACGGCTCGGTTGTACCGGACGACACGAAAACAAGAGCAGACATTCCTCTAATCGAAGATCTCGTCTGCGACTAAACATTATTTTTAATTTCTTTTCTCTTCTTCGCCTTGAATTTTTTAAGCTTTTAACTTCAAACGGCATGTTCAAATTCTTATGAAAAAAAAACGACTGAGGAAAGGTTTTGACTGCACTAGACCTTCGAAGACGAGCTTTAACAAACATGCCGTGAACTGGTGGCCATCTAGTGCAAACAAAACATGACTCTTGTCGAGATTGAGACTAGCTTGTTTTCTGGTTAGTTCAACGTATGCTTAAAATCATTTCAACCTAACCATATTGTACTTCGATTACTTCGTAATGCTAAGATATTACGAAGCTGGTTTTTTGACAGCTACAAGTGGCTTTTCGATTCTTAATGTGCTTCGATAAAAAAGATAAAGGATGAAGCTCTTGACGTCGATCAATCTGTGAGGGATGCGCCGTGCATTCGACTTCACTAAGAATCTCTTGGAGGTGATTGAGCGCTTATCTGGCCTTTACAATGACTCGCGGTGGCCTGCCGATGTATCGAGCCAGTGCTGCTATTCTCCCAGACAAGTCTGGTACCAATTTGCCGACCCCGGAGGGGTGCAAGGCTTGATGTCTGTTCCACGCTTAACGAATAAACAATGAATCCCATTTTTGATAACGAACTATTAGGAATGACGCTACGTCTTGCGTTTCTAGGCAGAGAATAAGTGATTGAAAGTTGACCAAAAACGTCCATCTGGTTGGTAGGCATCTGGATTCAAGGCATCGGCAACGTGATGGGAGTTCTTCTGTATACATCAATTCGACTAAAATTTTTTAATCGGTTTGCTGGAAAGTGCAGGAAACAATTTAAAAAAGGGTCTAATTATTCAACCATTCATCAACTTCAGAAGAATCCGATTGAAACGTGAGTTTACCGAGCTAAACAGCAGAACACTGTGAGTCATTGGGGAAATCATCGAAAAGAACTCTAATATTGAAAAAAACTAATGTGAAAAACTCGACAGTGATTTTCTACAACCCTCCGACAACTGAATCCGCCATGAAGCTCCTCTACTCGATGCAGACTAATGGAAGTGCCCACAGATGTCTGCTCGAGTCCACTCCGTGGTAGAGATAATATTAGTGAAGTTTGCTAAAAATAGCTGAATAGGATCTTTTTCATCAGTTGATGACGGCACCATTGATTTCTTAGAGTACCGAGAGGCTAAACATTTTCAATCAATTCTGCTCCTGTTTGCTTTGCCTATCTCAAGATGCAAAGTAGATTTCAAATGATGACAAAACTCAAGAAGATAAAAGAGAGACAAAGCCACGATCGCCGCCCTAGTTGGACCGACGCAGTTAGGCTTTCTCATAACGGATAAAAAGGATAAAGCTCTCGGCGTTGATCAATCTTTGTGGGATGCGCCATGCATTCGACTTCATTAAGTATCGTTGGAGGTGAATGAATGCATATGTGGCCTTTACAATGGCTCGCTGTGGCCTGTCGATGTATCGAGCCAGTGCTGCTATCCTCCCAGACAAGTTTGGTACCAATTTGCCAATTAAAGAGAGTTGGAGGACTCGATGGTGTGTCGCAGTGGCGTCTCCAACCACTGCACCACACGCGCTCTCTCAGGCTTTTCCATGGTCTCAGTTAAAAAAGTGAACAAACCCCACTTATTGTCACATTACATTGCTTAGACAGAAAAACAACCATTCATCAACGAACGTAATCTATTTATTTGTGTACATTGTGCTTAGTTATCTGTATACAAAAATGTTGTTAAGAAAAAGCAGGGAGTGGGAAACGAAATGCTTACATCATTTCCAAATGTTGAATCCTGCACCGTGACATACTCCATTTGAGAATGAACTCTACCCAACAATGCATTTTGCATTAACATCATATCAAATATTTTCCCAAGGCCTGCAATACGTAAAAAAGTGATGTATGATGGAGCTATCAGTGTTGATTAATCCCTTAGGGATGCGCCATGCATTCGAGTTCACCAAGCACCGCTAGAGGTGATTGAATGCAGCAATAACGACACAAGAACTTGGGTTACCCTACCGACGTATCATGCAAGTGTTGCTGTTTTTCCATACAAGTGCGATACTAATTTGCCGATCAAGGAGGGATAAAAACCATGGTTAGCCCGGGGAGCTGTATCGAACTAGCGACGTGTATTGTAGGGCACCTCTAACCACATTTCTACACACCCCAAATGCAAAACGTACGTATTCAGAACATCGAATCTGTTGTCTAAAACTAACTTATGTTTAGAATAATTCACATCCTCTGTTAGTGAAGCATATCGCACTTGTTCTTAGCTGTGCGAACATTCACACGAGCTAAACCTCCGTTGTATATGAGCACAGACAAGCACGTCTGCAAACAAGCCCCGTTAGCAGTAAGCACACCAGTGCGATGTTAGACAAATAACCCACTATTATCTTTTCACCAAAAGCAGTTCAGATTAAGGAAGAAAGCACCAGAAGTCAGGTGTACTTGACGAACTAGTTGGGTTTGCTGTGCTGTGATGCCCGACAGCGATAGGCGTTAATTTCATTGGTGTCTGAGTGAGTAGCTAGATAATTAACGGGATTCCAGGTGTCGCAGATTAAGTGAGAGATGTCACTACATGATTTACCATGTGCCAAGTTTGCTCAACTTTGTTCACTTTTGAGGATTAAAGATATTCTCCTATTGCTGCAAGCGATCTCTACACAATTGATTGCCGCACTAATATTTCGAGGATTGCTCTCGGATGAGAAGCTGTGTTGTACATCTGGACATTAATCTCCTGGCAGAGTCATATAAACGGGAGAGGAGCTCCTGCCATTCGGAAGACTAGTGAAGAATAAACCAAAGCGAAGAGTTGCCAACGACTCAGAAGAAACTTGCTAACAAAGCGGCCATCGTCCTTTCACTGATGACTACTGATGGGCGCATTTTGAAAGCGGTCTAAGCCGACTGTCTCTAGACAACAGGGAAAAAAATCTACAGCAACGTCAGAACAGATCAGAACAGCAGCGTACCATTTAAATGAGAGTGTGCTTACAATATTATTCGTCATTATATACCGCTCAAGAATCAAGCATTAATTTCTGAAAGCTGATATTTTTTTACCACCCTCGTGTTAGCGTATCAATCAAACAATACGTGTTGATTAGTCACACTAACGTTTAGGGATGATAAAAGGATAAAACGTGAAGCTTTCAGAGCTGATCGATTCCTGAGGAATGCACCATGCATTCCACTTCATTAAGCATCGTTGGAGGTGATTAAATGCATATTTGGCCTTTACATCACTTGCTGTGGCCTACCGATGTATCGAGCCAATGCTTTTATCCTCCCATACAGGTCTGGTACCAATTTGCCGACACCGTAGGGATGGAAGGCTTGGTGGGCCATGGGCGCGGGGATCGATTCTACACGTGTGTTGCAAGGCGCCTCCGATCACTGCGCCACATGCGCCCAACGAAGACAGCTTTGTGAAATATTGTTACCTCCTTTACTATCCGATAATGGTGCCGACTACTACAAGATGAAATGCGGAGAAAAACAAACGATTAACAATGTACAATCAGTGTCAACAACCGTGCTCTAGAAAAGAGTGCTGCCGAGTGGAACTATTTCATCTTGCCTGGATTCGACTGGATGCGATCTCAAAGTCACATGTCAAAGAAGTTACAACTGTGGACAATCGACCTGGATCAAGACGCCGAAACGTAAACATTAGTCAAACAGTGTTTTATATCAACCCCGTACTAGCTCGTCAGCAAAAAAATGCATACGACTGAATCATATTACTTGGAACTATACAATTCCTAAGAAATTGTACTATAAGCATACCGCGAAGTGGTCATTTTAGAAAGCGCAATGCTATAGATCCCCAAGTCTTCTGGATTCTACTTTATGAAAACTCACTGTGGGCAACAACTCGAATTACTGTAGCTTCAAAAAGTAGTAGACCACGAAATGCTAACCGAATAGAGGCTTCATAGCAGTCTCGTGTAAGCCGAACAGTCCAAAAAATTCAGATTCCTTCAAAAGAAACTGTAACTGCCAAAGACGTCTATAATTCATCGAATTATTTGTGAGATTAATGACAAGACGTTTGACTTCGAGCTTTCCTTTGAAGATGAGCCGGCGGATTCCGCTTTCAGTAAACATCGCAAAGATGGCTGAATGCACATTTACCCTATAAAATGGATGAAAGCAAATAAAATCAAGAAGTGAACTTATCTTTCCAGACAAATCCGATGCCAACCTAGAAGCCAGTGATGTGAAGACGAACTAACAAACATATATCTGTTGCATACTTCTTCTAACAACTGCGCTATATTCGCTGTTTTTTTTAAATAACCTTTGTTATTATCTCAACTTTTTTATTCACTGCTTAATACAGTTTTTCTCGGTTGAGTATTATATGACGTTGAACCACAGTAATGCTGAGATATATGCAAAACTCCAGACCGCAGGTGTCTGCGTTGTGGCTCGAACCCTGTATTGGCCTTTCCCTTGCAATATCTCTGCTGTGAAAAAATGCAATAGGCAGTAAGTTTACACATAAAGTTTAAAGTTAAAGTTTAAAGTTTAAAGTTTTAAAGTTTACACAGAAATAAGTATTTTATCCACAGTTATAACTGCATTCTTCTATGTAGTGAAATCAACAGCTGACTAGTGATTCTACTGTTGCCAAACTGATGCACACGCGTACGTATCTGCAACCGTATACACATATGAAAACGCACGCGTATGCTCACACGCACATGCATACGCATTCGAGGCATCCTGACATCCATTGTGGGGATCCGAGCACATTTTGCACTCGATTTGTTTCCTCGTATCTGTCATCGATGAAGGCTTTCAAACTTTCTCTGTATATAATCGGTTGCTGCTCGATGATTGTCGTCTTCTCCATTGGAATGCCGTGGAATCATGGTCGAGTCGACGCTCCCTGAATTCCTATAATAACACAGCTGTCGCGTTCCTATTTGAATCGCCGAGAGTGATTTTTCTGGGGCAAATCCGGTATTAAGTTCCCTACTCCGGAGGGATGAGAGGCTTAGTGGGCCACTATCAAACTAATAGGAAACCTAACTACTTGTTCATAAACAACTTTGAGGCTTTAAACTAAATTTTGCTACTGTGTGGCCCAAACTTTGCAACAGATCTTTCACTCAATTAAGGATTACGATTTATGCAAAACAAATAATTTATCATTTTGCAATAACAATAGATATATAATTATGTACAGAATAATACAGACCGGCAAAAGGCTAATGCTAGGCACTGTTAAAGCTGAAAACAAAACCCGTCAGTGAGAAAACGAAAACTCTACAAATCAACTTTCCCGTATTCAGAAAGCCTGTCCTGTTTTTCCGAAACCCGAACAGGACATTTTCTTTGACATCTGAAGCGAATGAGGATGCAGGTGAAAAACATGATGACCAGAGAGACGACGATCAAAAGATATTCAAGCTGTAGAAATTTGTTCAGGCGAACGACCGGTGCATTTGGTTCAATACGTATTCGAACTTCAGCCGATGCTTCCCTTCCTATGAGATCGTAGTTCATGAGACGCACTACGTACTCGCACTCATTGCCCGGAAACACCACCTCTGCTGACATAGCGGTCTGGAACATTTTTAGTTGGTAGCATGCGTTGTGAAGATAAAAGCGTAACACAGGAATGAGAAATGAACTTGCCGCTTTAACGTTGACAACTTGCTTACGCATTTCACATCCAGTATTGCGAGTTAAAGAATAGTAAACTACTTGATAGAAGAGAACATTTTGTGGATCAGCTGAGGGTTTCCAGGAAATCACACCTGTTCCATTAGGGCGATGAACAATAGCTAAGTCGGAAACTGGTTCGGGTACTGAAAATGGAAAAGAAGTTTATTAGAAGTCAATGAAGATCGAACTCGCTTGTCGTCAACTCACAACATTGAAGAGATCCATGTCCATGAACATCTTTACACTGAAGTGATCGAAAGTGTGCTGTCACTGATTTACTGGTTTGAGTCTTATCGGCCGAAACGGCAGCTATCGTTACCAAATAGTTGGTGTCAAATTCAAGAGTTGGTAGAAGAACAGATGGCGAAGAGTCCTAAAAAAAAGAAAAAGAAAACGTGACAGCTGGGCTACAAGTCCTGTCAAAAATGAACTAACCAAAGTGATGTCGGTAGTCATTTGAAAAGTACTATTACTCAATTGAAGTTTGTAGTAGCACGAATCAAGAGATGTGCGGGACCACTGAAGATGTGCAATAACTCCACGGTCCGAATTGTAGCCATTGCTCATCCTCAGCAAATTTGCTGAAAATTCCAGAATTTCTGAAACCACATGGATATTCTTCGAAGTAGAACTCTCTATTATTTTCCATTATACGCTCGATATTCTGCAGTAAAAGAGCGCCTTGGAAAACTTTTTTTTTGCTTCTGCCCTTCTGCTCTTTTGCTTAAAGTTTCTCTCGTCTCCAGACACTTCTTCTGAGTTGATATATTTATTTATATGATCTTATAAACTGATCTTTTTTAGCTAATGCGAGGTTGCTATAGGTCTTCGCTGTCGTTGTCGTTGTTGTTGGTGTTGTTGGTCGATGGCTGACGTTTCGGTGATTTCGCCTTCCTCGGAGCCGTGATGTTACGAGTCCCACTCGCTGGCGAAATCGCCGAAACGTCTGCCATCGACCAACAACACCAGCAACAACGACAACGACAACGATGACTTATACCAACCTCGCATCAGCTAAAGATCAGCTTATAAGAGCATATAAATGAATATACCAACTATCTATGCCGAAGTTTATAAAAAGCTGGTCTTTTGGGTTATTAAGAATTCTTCTGAGTAAATCACAGCCCAAATTCTTTACTGGAACGATTACATAATTACCTGGAGCTTTTGGTGTCACGTTGTTAGAGATTTCTGTCCACGGACTAGTAATAGTATCTCCCAGTCTACCGTTTGTGCCAACAGCTGTTACCATAAACCGATATTGAAGACCGGGGATGAGTCCTCTAACTTTAAATAGTGTATCATGTTCCACCTGAAATCTATTAGCGCTATAAATGTCGCGTAATCTAAAAATAAGGATCAGATGAAGTTTACAAGTCTTAAAAAGTTCGATTTCACATATTTTGTGGAGCCCAGCACAATAATTTCCCTCGTTCTCTAACATCCATCGTCCACAAAGGTCTTCTGATTTGTGTGAAGGTTCAATTACCCCTTGAGAAGTTTGCTTTCATGAACGACTTTGAATGCCAGTGAAGCACTTTCTTCCTGGAATCTTGGAATGACACTGTTAGAGTGTTCCTAAGTCATTACCGCAGGCAGCCATCAGCTTTTGTGGATAGGAGAGAGCTCTTTTCGGACAAATCTGGTCCCGACTTCACGATCGCAAAAGTACTTAAGCCTCGCTTGTTTTGATGTGGGATTGAAAAACGACTACATGTGCATTGAACGACACCGCTAACCACTGCTCTTCTTGCACCATAATGTTTGAAATAAGTGTTGTTTATTTGAGATCGTAAATCATACCGAAGCTGTTATCCACTGACTTTCCTCATAGTGCCCTTTCATTTCGGTTCGTTGCTTCCATTGAACGACGAACCTTAAAAACATACAAAGCTTCGTTTCAGGTATGAAGAATTTACCAGAAATAATCGAATCAAATCAATATACCTGGTCGGTCCAACAGGTCTTATAAGTGAGATGCTAAGAAAACCCTCCACGGATTCACCGAATTCTTCATCCAGTACTGAATTTTGACAGAGTAGGTGAACCGATAACACCACAGTTGAACCAGCTTTTGCTAAAAAGAATAAAAGGATAGGTGTGAATCTCAAGCATATACAAGCTAATTTGGTTTTATCCCCAGTGCGTTCAGCTCCTGATTTGCTTAAGGCAATTCAGAATGTCAAAGTTTGCTACAATACGATAAGATAACGAACCGCTATCGGCACTACTGGCGGCCCAGTAACGTAAACCATCATGCATTGGTGAGTTCTGTGACAGAACTCGTGAGCTTCCTCGAGCATGAAGTCGACGATGTTGATGGCATCCAGATTCGCACTAAACAATTGTGGTGTATTTTGTTCATTTTCGTGGACGATTCTCAAATAAGAAAGCATACAGCTTCACATTCAGCGTTATGAATGCTTAGAAACTCTTCAGAGGTCCCATCGAGAAGTTGTCGACTTGTCAAAATGCCATACTGAAAACGATTACAATTATTATTTGAAATCAACCACAAAGATGCTGAGATATTCGCGAACTTTGAATCCTGTACCAGGTCGAACCACCATTTCCTTTTATGGGAGCTCGCGCATTACACGTTGCTCCACGGAGGCCCTTGCTGTACGTTTCAATCCGGTTGACGGCTTATTGCTGATGTCACTGCTAGAGAGAAAACTAGCTGAGAGAAACGGAGAACAAGGGCCTCCGTGGCACGGTACGTAATGCGCAATCTCCTGGAAAGGTAAATCATGTTTCGGCCTGGCTCGTGGTCCAAGTTTTGCGAATATCTCAGTATCGTTGTGGCTGATTTCGCACAAGGCCCTGCCGTGAAAATTGTAGTAGGCAGTGAACAGGAAAATAAACGTTATAATTGCTATTATCTGTGCAACAAAAATCGTCACAAAACATAGGATCGTCGTTAGTGAGAGTGCTATCCAACCTTTTGTGTACACATAGCTTGACATTGTGCTAAGCGAAAATAGTGCGCGTAGTCAATCTGAATATACGGTAGCATAGGAAATGCGACTGAGGCATACTGTAGCATTACCATCATATACAGATGCCGCATCTATAAGCAGTCTTCATTTTCAATTAGTGCACATGTTTAAGGAACTTCCACTGCCGTTACGAACATACGCAAGTCTTTTCGGAAAAATTAGGAAGGCGATGACAGTTAAACATGCACGAACGCGGAAACAGACGAGGCGATCAGAAATTTCTTGGAAACATAACATCAAAAACGCTAAATTTTCGAACATCGAATAATAATAGCAAGCCAACGGATCGATAATCGATCAGAAAACTGAATACCGTAATTGCATAAGTTAGATGGAAAGGTTTTATGTTCTATAAATGAACTCTCTGCTTAGGCATCGCAAAAATTTGTAGCGCTTAGTTCTATTTTCGAACCGGACGAGAATTATATTATCGGCAAATTAGTGCTGAAGTGCCTTCAATGAAATGTTGCATGTTAGAAACATTCAGACTAATTTAAAACCATTACATCCACCTAAGTACCTAAGAAACGGCAGATTAAATATATCATCTTATATTGGAAACTTATTCCAAGAACTAAGGGCTAATTAACTCTTAATTTCCTTGAAAATCTCCTCCAAGAATGTAAGCAGCAGTTGACATCCATGGAAGTATTGTTGGTCCTACGGTGATTTCAGCTTTATCGTTTTACTGTGATTTCTAGAGTAGTTTCTAAAGCTACACAGAAAAAAAAATCCGATGTTTGCCAAGTGGATGAATAGAGAAGAACGGAAACCCTTCTTGTTTACTACTTGAACAATATGGAGAATATTCTTATGGAAAATGAACATCTAGCAAGATAAAATTGAGGAAAAGAAAGTTCAAAAGCTAAAGAAACAAAGCGAATGTGAAAGAATCAATGTACTCGCAACGGCTTTTGAACGTTCAATTACCTATTACTGGTATTCACTAATGTGTCATGAGTATGTGGTGAGGCCTCAAGCAAATATCACCATTCGGGTCAACGGTGTTCTTGGCCGAGTGTCAACACATTTCATTGTCACACACGAATGGCATGTAAGATGTCACCGGAAGTCACAGGTCAACACGAGAATGCCTGCCACTACTTCCAATGCGGAATTAGATCTTGCCATGCAAACGAAAACTGTTGTTATTCAGTGATGTTTATTAAAATTCGTGGAGTTCTTATTCTTCATTTTCCTTAATCGTTCCTAACATCCATTAGGGTTTCTAGTCTTCGTGAAAAATACGAAGATGATCACATTTTCGTGGAGTTTTTGGTGAAGAACCACCAACGATTTGCTTTTGTCAGTCTATGGCGAGGAGAAATGGGTAAATTTCGCAAGTATTCCCAGAGTGGGCATGGAGCCTATCTGTTGCAGACGACTTCAAACCGTCCCGTATGTAATTCCGTGCCAGTTGATTGCATGCTTTCGGCTCTGTCCAGGTGTTCGGATGCAATTCACATACAGCACATGCACATCTACGCACGCACTCCTGTATGTACGGTGGGTGTAAAAAATCCCATGAACCGAAAAAGTGCGGTTTATCCTCTGAATATACATAAGTACAAAAGCTAACATAAGATTTATTTTTTAATCGCGCTTAACCCAATTCTGCACTTAGCACTATATCTCCTTTGTAGAACTCGCCACATAGCCCAACATGGGTTAAGATCCAACGTGCGACAATGTTCCGTGATTTCACCCATCGAATTTGTGAATTGTTCGAGGTAGCCGAATAAACAATTACGTGATTTTTCAAATAAATAGCTCATTTTATTATATCAGTGTTTCGATTCAGTACCAGTGCAAACGATCTCTAACTTAGAAGTTTGAACAAGGGAACCTTTTCTAACAAACATTTTACTCGCAATAAAAAAATGATCAAGTGCTCGGCGGAGATCAGTTCCAGAGGGATTCGTCCAGCCTTTGACATCATTAAGCATCGTTGGAGGTGACAGAGTGCATATCTAGATCATACTGTGACACATAGTGCCTACTGATATGCCGAGTTAGTGCTGCTATCCTCCTGAAGAGATCCGATACTTGTACCAACCTCGCATCAGCTCAATAAGGGTGGTCCACAAAAAAATATATATAGATCTGGTACCAATTTGCCGAGCATGTGTAGATAGAGCGCAGGTTAAACTGGGACTTGTAATCGATCCCATTTACATTGCAGGGCACCTCTGACCACTGCGCTACACGAGCCTCGCTGCACGCATCAATTAATTGTAATAAACAGTCTATCAAAATGTAGAAAAAACACGTTGGTAGCATATTTTGAAACATGGAATTTTCAAAAGGTTCACAGAATGAACTTCATAGAAGATCAAAAATCATGGACTAATTCATTTTATAACACAAAAAGCGTCCGCGTCAAGAAAATTTCAATGAAGGCGGTGCTGCGAGGTGTTTTGGCGTTTTGCCTTTACCTTTATTCAAAACTACAAAACAAGACAATTCTGTAAGATATTTGTCTTAATCTACTAGAAATTTAATAATCAATACAAATTCTCAAGACAAAAATAAAATGATATCTGTCACTAGAAGATTCACACTGCTTTCTGCGTACACAAGGAAAAAACCAAAGAGAACACCTGAAAGGAAATGAAACCAAAAAAGCGAAGCGAGTGACACCAATGGGATATGTATGTGAGGAAATAGAGTGGCTGGGATTTTAACTACCTATACTATCAAGGTCGTCAATGAAAAATCGTCGGGCAGAGATCGACAATCAAACCCATAAATGCGCGCCTAACATTATGCAACCAGTCTATTCATACTAAGACAATAAAAGCTTCGTTTTCAGCAACGCTGTTGATTTAAGGTGGACAGAGAATCCAGAAATGGCCCAGTGAATTGTGTTGTTGTTGTTGCTGAATGACGACAGAATGACATTCAAGAACACTATTGTGAAAAATTTTGCTTCCCTTTACGCCAGCACATAAAAGAACTCGGGTACGAGTTCCAGTTCACAAGTACGAGTTATCATTACCAAAAACGTTTCGTTAAAATCAGCTTAAGTACTCGTACTTGTAATAATCTACAGCGAGCTAATATATGTAACTTGAGCGGATCGAGGAAAATGAGCGAAACAATACTTCAATGAGAACTGGAGCTCGGCGAAGTGAAAAGAAAAAAGAACAACGACTACTAAAAAGGAGTGGGCTTAAAGAAAGCTAAGCAATTCTAAAATCTACTCAAGAGCATTGGCGCGTGTGACGCAGTGGTCGGAAGCACCCTGTAACACACTTGTAGAATCGATCCCGGCTCCCATGGCCCACCAAGCCTTCCATTCCTCTGGGGTCGGAAAATTGGTACCGGACTTGCCTCCTTGGAGGATAGCAGCACAGGCTCAATGCATCGGCAGGCCACCGCGAGTCATTGTAAGGGCCAGATATGCATTCATTCACCTCCAAAACGATGCTTAATGAACACGAATGCAAGGCGCATCCCTCAAGAATTGATCAAAGCCGAGACCTTTATCCTTCATCCTTCATTTTTTATCCTTTAACCTTTATACTTTATCTTTTGTCCTTTATTCTCTATTTGAGAGCATTACAATATTTCTGGTAAGATATTACTGTTTTAAAGTGACATTATTGAATGACTACGTTATTAGGGCCGGCCTACAGAGAAGAGTGAATTATTCGAACACTCTTGGCTACTAATTGAGATTGGCTGTAGTTAAAAATCATCACATAAAGCCCATTACATTACACACAACGCACAATGACCATTACTGCAGAAGAAAAGGTCATGAATAGATGAGCAAAGGAATGAGACTGATGTTCAAATAAAACACAGCTGAAACCAGTATTTTTGGAGAAATGAAAAGGCTATGTGACATCTCTTTTCAAATAACCGAAAAGAACTGAGTGCAGTGATGCTGGAACGAAATGTAATACCTGTCAATAAGGATTTAAACAACTGAAAGACCCAGTTAAATGAACGAGATTATTCAAAAATAATAATTCATGTAAAAAAGAGTTCACTTTTAACTAAAGGGTGGGAATAATAGATGATAACGTTCTGCGTTGACCTATATCCGTGAGGGAAGCTCCAAGGACCGTCGACTCCATTGAGGATCCTAGAGGTGATCGCATGCATATTTGTATGCATGACATATTTGGCCTATAGAATGACTTGCGGTGGCACACTGATGTATCAATTCAGTACTTCTATCCTTCTAGACAACTTTTGCACCAATTTTCCAACTCAGGGGAAATGGATAGCTTGTTTGGCGGTGAAGGATTGTACAATCGACTACGTTCATATGTTAGAGCCTCTATAACCATTGTGCTAAACGTGCCTTCAATGGTAATTAAAATTTAGGTGTTGTTTTTGGGTCTTAAACAACGTGATGTACGTAGCATTGCCTCATCAACGTGACTCAGGCCGGAAAGGGATTTGTTTACCACTTAAGAGCTCCGCTAAAGGTAAACCTCTGCCATTACACAAACGAGCCAATCATTTTCAACTAGCTCATTGCCAGAAATGGAAGGCATGATGCGGAAATGGTGGTACTTCTCTTGTTACTCGGACGAGCTGCAATCACAACTCATCCTGACTCGCAGCAAGACGAATTGAACCTCTGCTAGTGTCAACTCGAATTTTGTGATAATTAAGGTTAACCAGAAACTAAATCCTGATTTCAACTTAATTTGCGAAGTGCTTTACCTTAAAAGGATAAAGGATAAAGTTCTCAGCGTTGATCAATCCCTGAGGGATTCGTCATGCATTCGACTTCATCGTTGGAGGTGATTGAATGCATGTCTGGCTTTTACATTGACTCGCGGTGGCCTGCCGATGTATCGAGCCAGTGCTACTATCCTCCCAAATGAGTCTGGTACCGTGCCGACCCCGGAGGGATGAGAAGCTTGGTGGGCCATGGGCGCAGGAATTCCACGTGCGTGTCGCAGTGGCGCCTCCAACCACTGCGCCACACGCGCCCACGTGCTTTACCTTACTGCGGAATAAACTTTATTAATCGTAATAAAACCATTAGAATGTATGTAGTTTTGAGAATGACAAAGAAGTATTTTTCAGCAGATGAACAAGTTTGTTTATACCAGTTGCATAAAATTCTCCACTAGCCGCATAGCAGGCAAACGAGTAAAAAATAAAGCATAAAACTCTCGGCGTTGATCAATTCTTGAGGCTTGCACCATGCTTTCGACTTCACTAAGAATCTCTTGGAGGTGATTGAGCGCATGTGTGGCCTTTACAATTAATAGCGGTGACCTATCGATGTATCAAACCAGTGCTGCTATCATCCCATACAAGTTTGGTACCAATTTCCCGACTCCCGAGTGATGGAATGCTTGGTGGACAATGGGCACGCGGGTCGATTCCACGTGTTTTGCAGTGCGCCTCCGACCACTGCGCTACAAGCGCCCTTTTTAACTTAAAGGTAAACCAGTAGAAATGAACAATTAAACTGAAAATCAATAATGATTTCAAGGATGATTAGGAATACTCGTCGTAAATCTCGTTAATGAATGAACTGTGAACCGCTCTCAAAGGGTTCTATAGAAGAATAATATAAATGAATGGTGAAATTATGAAGGAATCGAGCAAAAGTCAAAAACGAAGCGTCGTTTCGGAACGGTTACCTCAATAGGCGGAGTTTGCTCAACGCGTAGCAGAAGGCGACCGACGTCCCGCCTTCGGGCAGACGGACAACGGACGCTTCAGTTGCAGCCGCGATAATTAATCCAATGAATCGGGACAAGTTTGTCATGCATAAGAAATCACAGAAAGCTTGGCTTTGCCATTGCTTTCGCCCAAATCTATCGTACCTCCATAACTTGTCGCATGCATACTCAATTACTGATTTGTCGGTTTTCGAATAGTTCAGACTGTTCTTTAGATCTCCGTCGAATTAGTAAACGTTAATTCTTTACGGTAATCACTTCAAGCGGTGATGTAGAGTTTAGTTCAACTATTAACTAAAGAACTTTGCATATTTTTTCAATGACAATAGTTTTGATAGCCACTGCCTAATAATGAGTGTGTGTATCACAGTGGCTATAAGTGCCCTAGAAGAACACAGTGTTATTGGTTTGATCCTCTGCCCTAAGGAAACCTTCGCCCATCATCCTTCCTGGGTCGAAAAATTGGTACCAGACTTTTTTGAAAAGATAGAAACACTGACACGACACATCGTTAGGAGTACTAGTTGTAGGGACCTAAATGCATTCAACCACGCCACGATGGTACAAATGCAATCGAATGCATGGCTCAACTCTGGAGGATTGATCAACACTGAAATCTTTATCACTTATTACATTATTGCGGTAGACCTGTTTCTTCTTAGCAATTTTCATACATGTGGATCTTTTCTTCGGTCATGAGAAGGAAACATATACGGGTGTAAACGTCGAAATAACAGTTGTTCGTTGTTCGAAATTTGATAGACAAACGGCTGTCTGATCAAATGAATGTCCATTGGGCTATCTCGTTTCGGTCATCCATCAGACGTCGTGTTCTTTTTGATGTGGACAGATTGTAAATGAACCGAATGCGCATCATCAGCGGACAACTCGTACACAACGATAAACAAGAACATCTATCAAAGTTGTCATCATTTTTGAGGGAACTGGGAGGCCAGATGGTTCTACCACTTAATTATTGGTACTGTAATAACATATGCTTCATAATAGAGTGCCGTAAACAAAGCGCAAAAGTATTATTGGCGTTTCTGTTTTCTAATAGAAATGGCTCTGACTAATACTACTAGTAAAATTCTGTGGCCAGATATGATAAAGAGAAAAATGACTTCCACAATCACGCTGTTGAAAAAGCCAGAAGTATGGCTATCTGCTCGGATACTATTGACTATCTTGGTTTGATCAAGCCTTGAAGAACCAAGAAACCTTGTTGGTATCAAGGCGCTGACGAAATGCTGTAGACATTTCATTTCATTTAATTTCACGTCTTTTTTCTTCTTGCAAAAAATCACGTCTGACGGTGAGGTCATACTCCAAAAACAGTTTTTGGCGACTAACTTTTCTCATTAGTTAAAGTTGCAAGCAAAAAGTTAAAAGATTGAAAGCTAAACGGTGACCAGACAGGATTAATGATAAGCTCATCAAGAGTCTGATTTTTGCACGAAAATCGGCAACAAAGAGTATGGAACTCTTCGAGTCTCTCTAATTACAAGGAACTACCCACCAAGCTACTTTTAAGTCGCGCCAAGCTAAGCTCGAATAGTCTTAAGCCTTATGCTCCTCTTAGAAAGATTTTATCACTGATGTTGTCGCGTGAGACATGATTGGTGGTTATTTTTATCGGTTAGCAAAGTGAATGAAAAGAAATAGAAAAAGTGAAAGAAATAGGAAGATCGAAGTTTGTAGGCAAATAATTAGTGCTAAGCGGTGCTCAAGACACCGAGAGATTTACCAGGAGGTCAATCGCTCAGAAACATTTGCAACCGCAAGTGTTTTCCTTTTTTGATAACTGTGGCTCATATTAGTTTCTAGTCCAACTTAAATGCGAGCCTTCGCTTCATTTGGAGAGTGTGGAGTATTTATGGATACCTTTGGTTATATTGGTCAAAACAAAGATAATAGGTGTGCATCGAAATTGATGCATATCCCCCATTATAGGTTAACCGCCTTCGTTCTTCGTTGAAGGCGCATCCATTCAGAGTCCACATCATGCATCGCTTTTATAACCACAAAGATAGTGCTCAGTCATTCAATGTTCTCTTGAAGAGCACTCACGAGATTTTCTTTTGCGCTATTTATTCAAAATAGCTGACGTGTCGGCGCTTCCAGCTTCCTCAGAGCCTGGAAAGGTCAGGCTGACATGTAGTCTACTCAGTCGAACATTTTCATAACCAAAACCTTGTAATATTCTGTGTGATTCGAACACGATCATTGTTTACAACGAAAAGCTGGTGTGCAGAGGGTATTAGTGGATTCGTGACCTCTTTATTCTGGACACCCAACCGACAACTGCCACCAGCTGCTAGTCATCACCAAATCGACAGTAGATGGTTATCCACTGTCTCTTGAACTGTGGCAGATCAGAATTGCTGATCTAACGCTATATAGTTACTCATTACTACAAATGAGTTCAAGGTAACTAAAACAGTGTTTTAAAAATTTCAAGGCTACTCCGACTATTCAAATAAAAGAAACACGGCAGAACTTCCAGACGGAAAAAGGTCAAAGCTAGAATACTTTGTTTTCTTGTTCAGCAATCGCGAGGTTGTTATACAGCAAACGTTTACTTCCATAGAAAAACACAATACAATGCAACAGCAGCTGACGTTCCGGCAGTATCGCCTTCTTCAGAGCCGTTTTTTTACATGACTTCCATTGAGGAAGGCTAGGCAGTCATCAACCATATGCGACTATAATCAGCTGTTCTACAAGAAGGATTGCTGAACAAGAAAACAATGTATTCATACTTCAATGCCGAGGTTAATAGAAAGTCGATCCTGGAAAGCTAGAATGATTTATAACACTTCGTATACTTGTTGAGCAAACGAGAGGTGTTATTTTCACTCTTTATTCACGAATAAGCTGACGTTTCAGCGGACTTCGCCTTCCTCAGAGCCAGGAAAGGTCAGGTTGACAGCAATCTATTCAGCCAAACACCTCCATAACCAAACAAACAAAACACTAAACCAAGATTTCAATCACAATAGACACAGCTTTGCACAGTCAGCGCTTTCTATGAGGTTTCCACTGGGTATGTCGCGTGGAGACCAACCGCACAGAATTCACATGGAAGCGTAATGTGCCCCTTCCATCAGAATAACAGGCTTACGTACTGCCCAATATCACGCGTGATAATGAGGCATTCTTCCCTGCGGTTCATTTTCGGATTTCTGGAACAATTTATAACGAATAATTTATAACATTTTAATTATAAACCTATTATGTGAAATAGGGCGCGTGTGGGGCAATGGTTGGAGGCGCCACTGCGGCGCGCACGTGAAATGCGCCCACGGCCCACTAAGCCTTCCATCCCTCCGGGGTCAGAAAATTGGTAGCAGACTTGTCTGGGAGGTTAGCAGCACTGGCTCGATACATCGGCCGGCCACCGCGAGTCATTGTAAAGGCCAGATATGCATTCAGTCACCTCCAACGATACTTAATGAAGTCGAATGCATGGCGCATCCCTTAGGGATTGATCAACGCCGAGAGCTTTATCTTTTTTTATCCTATTATGTGAAATAAAAGTGCAATATAGCTATAATACTACTGAGCTGTTTGCAAAACTCCGGTATCAGTATGCAGGTATCCGCTGTAATGATCGAACACGCTACTATCTTTTGCAGAGGTTAACGCGTTCCCCACCACACCATGCCGTTCGTTGGCTTCGCGTCTTTCCCTTTTCTATCTACCAGTGCTATCAGCAATCACCTGTAAAAGGAACTGGTGTAGGGAGCACTAATCGGCATTGAAGACAGTTAAGCAGATGATGTAGTTTAAATAACAGTGTTAACTTTTTATTTGCTGCCTGTTATAATTTTTTCACGGAAAGGCATTATGTGAAATACAACCGTAATGATGCTGAGATATTTGCGGAACTCAGAACCTCAGTTGGGCCTCGGACTTACTGTTACCCTTTCCAGGAGAGTCACATGTTAATCACTGTAGAAGCCGAGTCTCTTGCTTTGCCTCCTGTCTGCCACTTTTTTCTAACTTAACAGTCGCACCAGCAATCATCCGTCGACGAAATTGATCCTTGAGTCACAAGTCGGCATTGAACCTAGTTAAGCTGAAGCTGAAATGAACATGATCACAATGCATAACTTTTTATTTCCTGCCTATTATCTCTTCATGGCTTAATATTATATGAAGTACAACTACAAGGAGGCTAAGATATTTGCGAAAAAAATTTGGCTTGAAGTCCGAGTTCTACAAATATCTCCAGCATTGCTTGGATTGTACTTCATATGAAATCGTAGGAATAGAACAAGCACAAACCGGCCAAGTTTGCTTATTGTCGATAATGATAGAGCATATATTATAGGTCGGATTTATAGAGAAAAGACCTACAGATTGACAGGATAAAAAAGGATAAAGCTCTCGGCGTTGATTAATCCCTCAGGGATGCGCCATGGATTCGAGTTCATTACGTATCGTTGGAGGTGACTGAATGCACATCTGGCCTTTATAATGACTCGCGGTGGCTTGCCGATGTATCGACCCAGTGCTGCTATCCTCCCAGACAAGTCTGGTACCAATTTGCCTATCCCGGAGGGATAGAAGGCTTGGTGGACCATGGGCGCAGGAATCGACTCCACGTGCGTGTCACAGTGGCGCCTCCAACCACTGCGTCACACGCGCCCTACAGATTGACAGAGTGCTGACAATCCTAACAGCTGCTGAAAACAATTAGTGCATTTTGTTTACAAAATGAAATTTTGCACTTGTCATAAGGGTTAGCGCTGAAATGCGTTTTACCGTAAAAAAAAATCCCCGTTTGGCATTAACTTTAAAGGGCCTTCCCAAATGGTTATTATAGTTTCGCACTCTAGTGTTCCCATCGAGGCGAAAGCTCCTAAGAAGTGGTGGACTTTATTGATTTGCAGCACCACTCGGTTGATTTCAGTAAAGGTCCATAAACTACTTTTGGTCTACTTCTGGTTTATGTCTCTTAATAATATCAAATAGCCATCGAGAGCCTTTGGGAGTATCATCCAACTTGGGCAAATGCGCCATCTCTGCAAATCGAGTGCTTCGTCAGATTTATCTTCAACAGTTCCATAATTGTCGATCTAATCATAAGTCATAAGAAACGCATTAGAAACGATTTGTGGATTATGGATGCCTTCTCTGGAGACATGTGTGGTGAGAGTTGACGATGTGTGGACTATCATTTGGGTGAGTTGACGATGTGTGGGCAATCTCCGTTAATGATTCAAATACACATTCGATCTGTTGGAGCGTAACGAATGGACGCCATTAAGTGATGCAGGATAGCCATTTTGCTGGAAAATCATCGGCTTGCGACATACGTCAACGGACAAGGTGAACCTGACGACACATTGTCTGTCTAGGCACCCATGTGGTTGAACTCCTATGAAATGGAAAACAGTTTAACTTCGCATACGATCACCAGACAGGTGGGTCATTGACACGAAAGATGATGGGAACACTTGCGAATTTTATTACATGCCGAATCTGACCGGAATGTACTATCATGCGTAGCGTTGAGGTCACGAGAAAAAGAGTATGAAATATCAAGATTTTTGAATTTCTTCCTAAGTGGAAACGAACTTCTTACGAGTTGCGCAAGAAACTAAAGCCAATGAATGAAATATTTTTACTCATTCAAGGAAATGACACATACATACGATTTTTAAGAGCTCACAAGATCCACGAAGGGTATTCTATACGAACGAATCCTCATAGGAAGCATCAATGACCATCGCAAAACACCATGGATATGATCACTTAGAAAAGTATGGTTATCTTGAAGGTCATTATTTCTTAGTAGAAACTTTCAATCATGGGTTGAAGAATGCCATTTTTGCATGACGTGTGATCACTCTATTATGCGGATTCCAACCCTTCTGCATTCTATTCGTTTTTCTAGCATTCATCGCCACAATGAGCTCGAACATTACGCGTTTTGCCTCGGCTGCTACTTGAAGATCGCATCTTTACTTTTAAGAATGTCGCAGAATTCTGGTTGAGTCGATTTTTTTTGTAATATTGGGGATAACCAAACTAAAGCGTTCCCACGTGAATTGGAGAGAGCGTTGGGGAGAAGTTCGAACTTCCACCTTTGCTTCCTCGTTCACAGCATCACTATTGCCCCACTTACAAGAAGCATTCTACTACATTACAGATAATTGTCTCTGACGCGAATGTCATTATTGACTGAAACACAACGAAGTATATCGGTAGAGGCTTTGGGAC
>MQTX01000063.1:991339-1025762 GCA_009735665.1 Angiostrongylus cantonensis | reverse complement strand
TATATATATACTGTCTGGTGTAAGGCTAGTAACTCCCATTTGTAATGAATGAGTGGGGCTTTTATAGAGGCAACTAGCGAGAGTGCTCAAAGACAGGCTCTCTGAGTTTCTCAGCTAGTACAATCTAATAGAGCTACTTGCACAAAGGTTTCGTGAAGTCTACAGAATAGCTTATACAGAAAGTACACGTGAAAGAGCGAAACTGCTCATGCAGAGAGTTGATCTGAAATGCTACGCATAGGCTTACACAAAGAAGTTCATGTGAAAGAGATGGAATAGCTTGTACGAATGCTTTCACAGAAAGTATATGTAGAAACGGCACAAAAACTTATAAAGAATGTATGAATGGGTAGATTTAGGATCATTACAAGTAAATGGGACGCGTGTGGCACAGTCGTCGGAGGCGTCCTGCAACACACACGGGATCGACTTCAGCCCCCCAGGACAATCAAATCCTCTTTCCTCCGGGATCAGCAAATTGGTACCAGACTTGTCTGGGTGGATAGCAGCACTGACTCGATTCATCGGAAGGCGTTTCTTATTTTGCTCCATATAGAGATTCGCGCAACTGAACAAGCGATTTGTGTTCTATGATGTTTTTATCTTGCTTATTATTGCCAGCATACAGAAGAATGCGATTTCAGTTTGTCCTGAGCCGTCGGTGACGAACTACACCCTTTCATGGAATCTTGAGAAAGAGCTGGCATTCTATTACAATTATTCAGCGATGGTGATGCGTCTGGCCATAAATCGAGTCGATGATGATACCATTGAGGTGCAATACGCAATAATTTTTTTACACTTAGTCGAATTGAAAGTCGTTTTTTTTTCAAACCGCGCGACAAAGGTGAGCACTAGCTACAGCCTTTTGAAGAGTTCATTTCTTCCTTACCGCGTTAAATAAAGTCTTTGTTGCATTCCAAGAAGTTAGATTCACCTTGTCAGCGTTAGCGATTTTTTCGGAGAACGTTAGCTTAATGAAATTGGTACCAGACTTGTTTGGGCGGATAGCAGCACTGGCTCGATTCATCGGAAGGCCACCGCGAGTTATTGTAATGGCCAGATATGCATTCAATCACCTCCTATGATGCTCATTGAAGTCGAGTGCATGGCGTATACCTCAAGGGTTGATCAACGCCAAGAGCTTTACCTTTTTTTTCACAAGCAGATGGTTAGTATAGGAAACATGCACTATTATAGAGAATAGGAACTTTTTGGGAAACACACAATGTTTTACCTTTTATTTTCTGTCTACTACAGTTTTCACGGCAGGGTACTAAGCCAAATACAACCACAACGCTGCTGAGATATTTGCAAAACCGCAGGTATCTATGGTGGGGAACGAGCGCGCTATTGTCCTTTCCGGAGAGTAACGCGTTCACCACCACACCATGCAGGTCCTTCGTTTCGCCTGACTCTCAGCTAGTTCTATCGATCAGCGCCATCAGCAATCGCCCGTTATTTGGGGAATAATCGCTATACATAATTTGTTCTCATCGAGCTCGTCAAAACCGACCTATTAACCCTTTAGTGAGCAATAAAATGACGTTTTGCCTATTATCGTTGTCTTTGTACACTTACTGCTTTTCCAAACTATCGTTTTTAGCGCGTGGCGACGGTGTTCAGAAATCCTGAAGAGGCATCGCAATTGATACTACAGGACGCAATGCGTAATGTTCGTACATTTCCATTAATCGCCCTTTAAGAAAAAATAGAAATTGATCAAAAGCGAGCCAAAAAAACGATTCAGGGATAAGCTCCTTGAGAATGAGGAACAATGAGGCGTAGAACAGGTTTTAAAAAACAATTTTATAAGAATTTAGTGCTTTTAAAGGTGAAATAACACCATCGAAATCATTCATAGTTACTTTGTGTACACTGCCAATATCGCCGTTTGAGAAATAACAGTGCCACTTTTGCGGATTCCTTCGCTGCCGCTATTCTTCACAGTAATTGGGAAAGTCCTAATGCCAATTGCCCACCATCCTAATATTGACGCTGACACTGAGCCCATAAAATCAAAATAACTAGGATCGTGAAGCTAAATTAAGAAAACCACAGTGATGCTGAAATATTTGCAAGATTCCGGAC
This sequence comes from Angiostrongylus cantonensis, assembly GCA_009735665.1. NCBI lineage: Eukaryota > Metazoa > Nematoda > Chromadorea > Rhabditida > Metastrongylidae > Angiostrongylus > Angiostrongylus cantonensis. The sequence continues at coordinate 1,023,671 of MQTX01000063.1, read as the reverse complement.
GGCAGGCATCTGCAGTGTGGTACGAACGCGGTATTGCTCTTTCCGGGACTAACGCATTCACCACCACACCATGCGGATCCATCGTTTCGCCTACCTCTCATCTAGTTCTATCGATTAGATCGACCACATGCAAGTTCACCTAATAGTTAACCCTCTGTCGGAATTTGCTTCATTCATGGAAAAAACCCACTCAGAAACTAAACTTTCCTTCTACCCAAAGTTGTGCACAAACGCCTATTGGGGAGGACATACCCGCTCGTCAGTGCGATTTCTTCAAAAATTTTTTTTATCCTAAGAGTATCAGACGAAAATCGTTCCACTAAGCCGCTCAGTTCGTCATAAAAATGGGTTATTTAGGTGCATAAATATACAGCAGGCAGTTGAAAAATGTGTTTGTGCTGCCTAAATTATTTACCTATTACTGTGTATCTCCTATTCATAAGCTTTGTAAGCTTTTTTAGCTTAAGTATTTCAGCATTACATTATAGCTATTGTTTTTTGCTGCATTTTCATATCGTTCATCTCATTCGTGTCATGCATCATGGCCTTCTTTTTCAGCGGCATCTGTGGCAGTAAAGTGGGCATTCTTACACATTTTACGACTTTTCTTTCAGCTTCTTTTTCACTTTAAACATTATTTAGAGGCATGAAATGATTTTGGAATTGAAGACGTGTGGCATCATCCATGTCCCCATAGCCAACGTCTGTTCCGTTTGTTTTGAACTTGTGGGTTCCCAGCTGATTCAGTTCACTGATGACGAATTGTCGGTCATGTGAAGACTGATTTTCGACCGTGATCACACCTGAATTTTCAGTAGACGCCTAAGAAACCTACTTAATCTTCGAATCGCTACCCTTTTAAAAACCACGGCTCCAGCAGGGCAACAGTAGAAAAGCACTAGTAGAAGTTTGTGGAGTAGTTTGACTTGGTCGAATAACCCTCATGCGCTGTGAGCCGAAGTGTAAGAAGTGCACAGCTACTTGACACTTAGATAGAAATTCCCACATTTTCAATAGCCCTGTTCTTGTTGAAACGACAAAAATTCACTACAGTTATTGCGCAATTTCTCCCATTTCGGTAGATTTAATCCCTTTCTGGTCCTGGAAAGATTGTACAAACAGAGAAACTGTTCGATAAGACAATTCCATAACGTAGTTAAAAAATTCTCGTCCCAGATTCCAATCAAATTGTGTGAACATCAACAGTACTACTCGTGTGCGAAAAGCTCAGTGCTTAGAGATTCTGCGCAATATACCTGTCTCTACATTAAAACAAATGCACCATTCCTCCCATCCAGAAGCCTAACGACCGTTTGTGGTGACGATGACCTGGAAACGCTCTAGTGGAGCAATCCCATGATTCCAGGAAGAACCATCCCACCTAGCGTTCACCATCATACATGAAGAATGCAAAGTCTTAAATTGGGAAAGCCGAATCCATAAGCTAACTCAAAGAACTTTTGGATAAAAGGCGAAGTAAGAAAGTCTTGAAAATTAAGCAGTATTAAGCAGCGGCAAAGGATAAAGCTTTCGTTCTTGATCAATCCTGAGAGATGCAGCATGCATTCGACCTCATTAAGCATCGTTTGGAGGTGATTGAATGCATATGTGGCCTTTACAGTGACTCGCGGTGGCCTATCGATGTATGAAGACAGTGCTGCTATCCCTCCAGACAAGTCTAGTACTAATTTACCGACCCCGGAGGTAATGGGAGGCTTGCTGGGCCATGGGCGCAGGGCTCCATTCCGCGTGTGTATTGCAGTTCGCCTCCGACCACTGCGTCACATGCGTCCTTTGCAGGTCATATAAGCAGAAAAAAAACTTGAGCATCCTTCTCGCTTGTCTACTTAGACGTGGTGCAGTCTCGCTTTGTGTAAACAATTCCATGCCATCATCCAAATAATGTAGCATCCAAGTCTTCAAAACTATTCGAGAGAAATATCTACGACTGAGCAGTTGTTGCTGTCCTCTTTTACTGTCGATAATATTTTTCGACATTTTAGAAAATGCCTGGCACTGGGACTATCACGTGTGCGATTATATCGTTTGTCTTCTGCCTAATGATGGCGTCAACTGGTACATATCTATTCGCAAGTAGTATCGAAAATATTAAAAATGGTTTAATGATACTACCAAGTCAGCTGAATAGATCATCAACCGGTGAGGCAAAGTCTAAATAGTAAGTATAAATGTGAAAAAAAAAAACAAAAAAACTAGAATTCAGCACTAAATAAAAGATAAATTTCTCGACGTCCCTGAGGGATGCGCCATACATTCTACTTCATTAAGCATCGTTTGGAGGCGACTGAAGGCATATCTGGCCTTTATAACGACTCGCGGTGGTCTAGCGAGTGCTACCACCCTCCCAGACAAGTCTGATGCCGATTTGCCGACCCTGGAGGAATCGAAGGCTTGGTGAGCCACGCTTGCGGGGTCAATCACATCTGTGTGTCGCAGGGCTTCTCCGATCACTGCCCCACACGCGCCTTTCGAATTTACCAAAGTACCGTGAAATCGAAGACAATCAGTCAATAATTTGTCCGATGGTATGAGATCTTTCAGCATCAACTGCTGTTCAAACGCGGTTTGAAGAATCCGAATTAGAATTCACTTTTTCCTTGTTTGCAATCCGTGAAGAACTAGTCATTTGTTAACTTTATCTGCAGACATTAGCAGTTTTCTGGCCGAGTTCACCACAAATCTTCACTGTAATTTTAATAACGAAGAGAAGACATTACGGCACGATGTGGCACAATCTATGTCAGCAATTAGAAATCTGGTGACCATCCTTTTAGAGAGGATTGATTCAGAAGCAATTACTCAAGTAATATTTATGAGAAGCAGTTCCAGCTTACCATATATTATTTTCACGAAAGTGAAACTGTAGGCCGAACTTGTTGTCTTTCTTTCAGATCTTTTTGCTGGAAGAGCGTTGTCTGCGCCATCTTAACATCATGAAGGTTTTACTATCAACAAGCGCAACATCATCTGTGTCCAGTTCTCTTGACAACATCACGAATACTCTAGTAAAGTTTCGAACGCCATTAAAGAATGAGCTGGTTTGCCGTAACAATGGACTGTTCTCGGCGCCGAGCTGTGTCGTATATAGGAGGGTTAAAAGGAAAGTGCGCTCGGCATTTATCAAATTCTATACGAATTCACCACAAGCTATTAACTTCACAAAGCTTTGTGGAGCTGGTCGAATGCCTATTTAGTTTTTCCAGTTTAGGAGCCTACCGATATATTTAGTCAGCGATTTTATATTGCCAGATATGTTTCATATAAGCACGTTGAACTCGAGAATACGGAAAGGTTTGCCTGCACCGGAGGAAGGATGGGTGCCGTCGAAGCAATTACCCCGTGTGCATTGCAACCCACCTCTATGCACTGCGCCACTCGCGCTTCATCTACAGATGGTGGGAATATTCTTAACATTTAGGGTTACCTAAGCTACTGTGAGAAAGCTGTTTAAAACTCATTGGCGTAGAGTTGATATTGTTATCACCATAGATCAACCATTTCCATCGCATCGCAACATTCAAATTCACTTCTTTCTAGGCGTATTCCTGGCTTCATTGGCATTATCAAGCTTGGGCCAGGACCGTCCCTTAAGCTTTTTCACCACTTTTCACCTGTTTTTTTTTACTTCTTTACTTCTGTATTACACCTTATCTTATGCAAACATAATATTCTTTTGAAATTTGTAGATGAAAGCGATAGATTTGAAACCAATTCACAGCTCGTTGAATGATACCCGCGAGGGACTGTTTCTACTTGAAAACGATGTATGTGAATAGTCAAGCGCTTCCATGAATTGTTAATTCATCCTGTCAAAGAAAATCTGCTTTTAGATTAATACAACAATGAATCAGATAGTTCTTCAAGAAAATGCAATATTATCAGAATTATCTACGTACAAAGACTTAATGGATAATGTAAGTGTTCCGGAGAAGAGGTTCACGAGGTTAAATCACACTGTAGGCCGTCACTAACAAGCGTTACGCAGTGGTGCAAAGCTACTGGATCTACGCTTGATCAGATGGCCAGCGCTTTCATCCCACGTAGCACGTAGCAGAGTATTTGATCGTCGGAAAGTTCAAGAGTTGATATGAGCACTTTCAGTTCTTTTTCGCCAAAGAAAGTGCATTAAGCCATTGAGCCCACCCCTTCAGAATTTGTGGCGTTACAGTAACATTGAAAGGCAGTAGACTAAAATTTTGCTTCCTACTCCGTGGTTAAGAGTCCAGGGTTTGGAAGTATAGGTATGACAGTTACTAGCTTTCCTTTCTTACCTCATGTTTCTCTCAAAAAATCTTTGTAGCAATTTATATCAAGATTTGCTTTTTCACAATCTATCATGTTAAGTGAGAGTGGTAAGAAAGGGACAAGAAGGTCAACAGATAAAATCCTGTAACCAGATGATAGAAGAACCCAACATAATTGCTTATCCAAGCACGTAGTTGGACAGTTTGAGAGAACACAGGTGTTGTCAACCTAAAAGAGCTTCTCAAGGATAGAATAAAATAAATGTTTTGAATTAATACGATATAAATTCATGACCAGATGGACAAGTCAAAATACGACTTTTTGCCCACTTCATCCATCTCGAAACAAATGGAAAGAGACTTCGTCGGCGTGAAGTGGTGCGTTAAGCCTAGGCTAGGATGTTGAGCAGCTACAGCTCATTACATTTCATAACACGCATTTCCAAGATAAGTGTTGAACATATATGTCGAAACTATCACATGTGATTTCCAACACCATCTTTCTTTTAACCTCTGAGTGATCAGGTAATTCACGATATTCTTACAGAGCAAAAACGAGGCGTTCATTTATTCTCCATTATTAGAAAACTGTCGTTTGGTCGATTGTGTCCTCTGCAGAGCCTCGAAAGGTCAGGCTAACCGCAATCTACTCAGCCAAACACCTCCATAACCCAACAAAGGAAATGCTAAACCGAGATTTCAAACATAATGAGCAAAAAGAATTTCTTCGCACAATTACTGCTTTCTATGAGTCTTCTGTTGAGTATTTTATGTGGTGACCACCCGAACAGGGTTCATATGGAAGCTCAGGGTGCCCCTTTAAATCAAAAGAGCAGTCTTAAACCTTGGGTGAGGTCACGTATAATAACGAAGTATTCATTCCTGCGTTTGATTTTTGGATGACCAAAACGCTTCGAGAGTTTTGTGCTCTGAAGTGTTCGTTTCCTGCGCTGGGATGATAACCTCTAACTCAAAATCTACGTTGTGTATCTGTGTCTCATGCGTACGCACGGGATACTAAAACACCAATGCGCAAAACTCCTCGAGGCTTTTTGGATAAATGCCAAAAATCCTACAATGAATAGCAGGGAGGAATGTTCCGAGATTACACGGGATCTCGCCCCTTACCATCGTATCGATCGTTGATTAGGGGTGCTGCAGTCGTCAGCCATATGCGACTCTGAGCGGGTATTCTTCCTCGGTGGGAGACATGAAAAAAGCGGTGGGTTTTTTCGAGAAGCCGTAGATCTTCTAATTATCGCTCAGATTTTAATCTTTCTGTTTGTGCTGTTGAAGTGTTTGACCTAGTAGGTTGCGTATTGGTGTACCCTTCCAGGCTCTGAAGAAGGCGATTCTACCGAAACGTCAGCTACGATTGCGTTGTATGTGTGTTATTGTATGCTTCGAGAGTTTTGTGCTCTGAAGTGTTCGTTTCCTGCGCTGGGATGATAACCTCTAACTCAAAATCTACGTTGTGTATCTGTGTCTCATGCGTACGCACGGGATACTAAAACACCAATGCGCAAAACTCCTCGAGGCTTTTTGGATAAATGCCAAAAATCCTACAATGAATAGCAGGGAGGAATGTTCCGAGATTACACGGGATCTCGCCCCTTACCATCGTATCGATCGTTGATTAGGGGTGCTGCAGTCGTCAGCCATATGCGACTCTGAGCGGGTATTCTTCCTCGGTGGGAGACATGAAAAAAGCGGTGGGTTTTTTCGAGAAGCCGTAGATCTTCTAATTATCGCTCAGATTTTAATCTTTCTGTTTGTGCTGTTGAAGTGTTTGACCTAGTAGGTTGCGTATTGGTGTACCCTTCCAGGCTCTGAAGAAGGCGATTCTACCGAAACGTCAGCTACGATTGCGTTGTATGTGTGTTATTGTATGGAAGTAAACGTATGCTGTTTAACAACCTCGTGATTGCTGAAAGAGGAAACGACGAATTCACTAATCAAACACTCTACTAGATACGCATTGGACACAGAGACATAACGGCGAAGATTTTCAGTCAGAACTTACCATCGCTGAACAGAAAACGAAAACACCTGCGCACAAAACTCTTGAAGACTTCTGGATAGTGTTTAAGAGTTCAGAAGTGGTCCGCTAAGAGGAATGCCTCGTTGTCATGCGCAATCTCACACTTTATTTAAGACTGATTTTCTAATGTGAGGGGGGCACATTGCGCTTACATGTGAACTCTGTACGGTTCGGTTCCACTCGTAATGCTCTTTTGAAGACTCATAGAATGTGGTGAGTGTGCGAAAAATTCATGTTGTTTTCGATGCGATTAAAATCTTGGTTTAGTATTTTCTCTGGCTTGCTCATAGAAGTGTTTGCCTGGGTAGATTCCGGTTAACCTGACCTTTCGAGGCTCTGAGGAGAGCGATATCCGCCGAAATAGGAGCTTTTCTATTAATAAGGAATTAAGTAGCGCTTTATTTTTGCTCAAGGAGAATATAGTAAACGATAATACGCGACTTTATTGGTATTGCTCTTATTTTTAATTGACCTATCTGCCTGTTCCGAATTTGCATTTTGTAAGATCCCAAAACTCATCATCGAAGAATGTCTCCCTATTTGCGTGTGGATTCACCACTTAACGATTCTTTCTTTGTGAAGATCGTTCAATGCTGATGAAGAAGATATCTTCCTTGAATCTTGCAGTAGTTGTGAAAGTGGCTCCCAGCTTTTCACCATGGACATTCACTGGCTTTGTGAATAGGAAACCGAATGTGACATAAGAGGTTTATTTCCGAGAAGCAGCTTTTTCTGTGGAGAAATTTAAAGACCCACTCTGGGCATGGACACGTTTTCTGGAATGGTTCGGGCTCACTCTGTTCACAGAAATCAGTTTCTTTTTGAATTTTTTCAACATGTCGGCTTCAGATTGTGAAAGCATTTAATGCACAACTGAGCGAATACCAAATGATTCTGCTTGATTTCACGAGAAGAAATGTATGTAAACATTTTTGCCTTCCACAACGAAAGGGCTTCTATACAAACAAAAATCATCGGTGCCAAGTGTTTTGCAGGATTACATCGAAGAGTCAACGAAATACGTTCCAACCGTTCTTGTGCTTCCATTGATTCTTGTCATTCTGTCCGTTATAGGATTGATGTCTTTGTTTTTAAGGTAAGGACAGTAGACAATGAAAAACTAACTGCTAGAAATGTCAGAAGTTGATTATATTGTAGTCCATCCACAGTCGTAAATACTTTAAGTACTTTTTTGGCCCTCGGCAACTTTTACTTCATCTTCTTTCTAACACACATTTTTTTCTTGTTTTCCCCGTTTTTTTTTTCTTGTAACTCCCGGAGGGCTCACGTAAAGATTCTAAGGTTAGTATAATGCTAGACGTATTTCTTTTTGGAATTCTTCTTTCCATCTTCTAGCCATTAGGCCATTGGGCCTAGCAGCGGTTCTGACACTCCTGCTCATTGAGTTCGAGTCCAAACAATTCAAAAAACAACGTTACTTTTAGATCTGGTTAAGTTCGATGGGCACTAGTAAAATTCCTATTTGTAATCTTTCACAGACGGGAGCCTAGTGGTCTCTGCTCTCTCAGAGGATGTGGAAAACTCCACTGCTCTTTTCATGATGTCATTTTTTTCGATCTTTGTTAAGAAAGCACTTAGGTTCCTTGATGGGCTTCGAAACTTCGGTTCACGTCCTTTTCCACTAAAAGACCCATCTTGCTCTCCGTCGAAGTTCGATAGTGATCATTTTCGGCCTTGTTTTCTACTCACTCATTTCACTGAATCCTTGTAGTTCTGGGTGATTCAAAAAGGCTGGACTTGTAGTGTAATAGTTAGGCTATTCTTATTTCAATTCTGTTTAGATTTTAAATTCACATGTGCTCTTTGGTTCGTTATCACACTCAATCAGCCTAATTTTGTATCTGTCTTAGGTCAAAAAATTAGCACAGCAGCTTATAGAGGAACAAAAACACTGATTTTGTGATGTATCAACTTCTCATACAGTTCATATTCTTTTCATGACGAGGTACGATGTATAATGTCAAAGAGAAAGGGGAGGCAAGAGCCTCGGTTAGTGTAATGGATAGCATGCGAGCTCACGAAAATGGTAATCGCAAGTTCGAAGCGCACCTGAAGTTCCCTCTTTTGCTCATATCACAGCACTCTTGTGCTTGTACTTCAAATCGTAACCTGTCTCAGAAATAAAACTGTGTGATTTCGACTGCAGTTTCATCTTAACTGGCTTCAACGCAGATCCGTTCTTCCTAGAGTATTTCCATCGAACAGTGATCGCTGAAGGCATCGATAGAGTAAAATGTACCGATCTTATATTTCTTTGTTCTCCGTGACTAATTATATAGACCGGATACGGATTCACCTACCGCCGCTTTACCTTAGTCGAATGCTTCAAGGATGGCTATTACACTCTTTTCCCCTGAACCTTAGTTGACTAAGGTTTGGAATTGGGAAATTGCGGTAGCGCACTTTTCGAAAAGGAACACTTTAGAATACGCAGAAATTGTTTTTTCAAACTATTTAAACATTTCACAAAACATTTTTCGGCTGTGTTTTTAGATGGCAGAGACATTTTCTCGTTAATACCTGTCATCTGTCTAGTATGGCAACTTTATCTCCTTTTTGATCGTTGTCAACACATTTCAGGTACCTGGGAAATTTCTGCAGTGATGATGCCTACGAACAGTATCCAATACGAAATGCCGTTTCTGACATTGGTGCAAGAATTCTTAACCTTGGCGGCTACATAGCCTTATTTGTTAGCTCGATTCTTTTCCTCATGGTTGCGTAAGTCTCTTTCGATTCCAGAAAACTATTTGTTGTAAAGGAAGTTTGGACCGGTTTACCGTGATGGCTGTTAAAGTCTAGGTGATGTACAAATATGGCGCAGCGGGAGGTGCACTGTAAACCACTAATAGACGCTGCTCCAATCCTATCCGTACAACGAGGTAGCTGGACCATTCCGAGCTTCAGAAATGAGTAACAACTTGTGTGGTAGAACCAACCAAACCACGCGCTTTATATAACGGTAACTTCCATATTTTAACAGTATCAGCCAAATAACCCATGCCGTATTCCTAAGGGACAGATCAGCGCCGAAAATATTGTCCTCTGCTTCTAGTCTCAGATGGCAAGTTGATAGTTGAATTTAGGCGAAATGCCACTATGTAAATATTGTTAGACAAAGGCAGGATTCAGAAGATTGGTTTCCGTTTTAGTTGGCCTGGATTCACTTATATTTATCGCGCATACGTAAACAAGTCTTGCATAACTGAGTCGATAAGCTTGCGCTCATGTGCTTCCTATGCTTCACCCAGGTTCGGCTGAAAGCCTAAGGACGAAGCTTTTTTAGAGGCCATGAAGGTACCTTCCCACAAAATAAATATACCTGACAGTTGTTGTGTATTATCCTGTTTTCATTAAGTAATCTGGAGTAATTTCAGATTATGCTTTGTGTTAGCGTTTGCGTCTATGTTTCTGTGCATGGGTCTATTTGAAGACCATGATTTACGACTACTTAGCACGCTGCCAAGAAATGAGTTTGCAGTGGATCTTGGAAAGGAGAAAATACCTTTTGTACTTTAGTGAGTTACCAATGTGTGGGCACTTTGCCTACTTTTCGGATTTGGGTATTGAGGAATATAATCAAGCAGTCCACTTAAAATTATCCCTCCGACAATCAAGATCATCTTGTATTCTGGCTGCGAAAAGCGGATATTACATGATTAAATTAGATCGATTGCTATCGATCAAAAAAGAACTTTGGGAATGCAAAGCGTTGGCGATTGCAGATGTGATGATAATGACAATAATAGTAATGTTACTGATGGTTATGATAACAATAACAGTGAAAGCTTTCCAGTGCAGCTCTATTGCGCGACTAATAAAAAAAAATATAAAGCTCTCGGCGCTGATCAATCCCTGAAAGATGCCCCATGCATTCGACTTCATTTAGCACCGTTTAGAAGTGATTGAATGCATATCTGGCCTTTACAATGACTCGCCGTGGCTTACTGATGTATCGCGCCAGTGCCGCTATCCTTGCAGACAAATCTGATACCAATTTTCCGACCCTGGAGGCATGGAAGGCTTGGTGTGTCATGGGCGCGGGATCAATTCCACGTGTGTGTTGCGGGGTACCTCGGAGCATGCGCGACACGCTCCCATCTATTACTCGGGTAACTCGGACGAGTTAAAAGACCTTGTGAAGCGAATTCCCTCTTCGAGATTTTATCAGAAAAACAAACTTGCTGGCAATCGTATTTAATGATCATATCTAACAGCAATCAGGCAGATAAGAGCCGCCGTGAAGAGAACATCGAGCGTTCGAAATAATTTCTGAAGTGCTTAAATATTACTGATTACAATTGACTAGAGATATATGATGTGATTCCAGTGATATCTTGTACAAGTGCAGAAATGGTTTCTCGTTTTTCGACGCTATCGATGGTGATCAGATATGGGCACGAAAGGAGATGAGAAGGGTGAGAAAGTTATAGTTGAACTGAAATTTCTGGTGCTCTCTCATGCTGTTTTTCATGTTGTACAGTTTTCTTCAGAAACTCATTGCATTGAGAGGAAAGAGCTTTCGTCGTCGACTTCGAAATTTCTACGTGGACTATCAACTTGTAGATGATGTTAGTAAAAGAATTGTGGATTTGAAGGTGCCGTGGTTTTTTTCAAGTCAATTGAAAACATTACGACTTTCAAAAAGCAACTTGTTAAATCAATTGTTCATAAGTGGAAACGATTTTTAGTTTTCTTCTTGTCAAAAAATCTGTTCATGCTGGTCTCCGTTGTCTTCTCAGTGAACTGGGGAACGCCTTAGTTCTCCTCGACAGCAAATACAATTTTAAAAAAACTCTCGGCGTTGATCAATTCCTGAGGAATGCGCCATGCATTCGACTTCATTAAACATCGTTTGGAGGTGATTGAATGCATATCTGGCTGTTACAATAACTCGTGGTAGTCTACCGATGTATCTAGCCAATGGTGTTATCGTCCCAGACAAGTCTGATATCAATTTGCCGACCCGTGAGTGATCGAAGGCTTGGTTAGCCATGGGCGTGGGGATAGATTCCACGTGTGTGTTGCAGGACACCTCCGGCCACTGCTTCACACGGGCCCTGAGCAAATACAGTGTGAAATTTTAATGTTGTAGATAAATACAAACTGGCGATTAGCATTAAAATGTTCGTTGTTGAGGCAAATAAATGTCAGCGAGCGCGAAATCTCTGCGAATCCCGTATATCCCATAAATACCTCGTTAAGGCGTAGTCTTTGCAAATAAACGTAATAACTTCATACCTCTGGTGCCTACCCTCTTGCATGATAATTGTGAAACTGATTCCGTTGTCCCTCATAAAGTTTCCATTAAAAACCCTGAGGCAAAGTTCCCCAGTGGCTTTTTGTTTTATGGAAATGGTAGGGACCAATGTTGTTCTTTTTCCTGTGAAGATGTTTCTTATAAATCTTTATGAACGACTTGATAAGATTTTTCTTCCATTGGGAATTAGTTTCAGAATTTACCGAAAGAATTTAAAGTCGCTCTTCATACCCTTCGGGATGGTAAGTTTTTTACAACACAAATTCACAACCTCACAAGTAACTAGGATTGTAGCAGGGTTCTTATCGAATAACTAACTATTAAGATTATGAAGACATATGTGTGGATATATGGAAAAATGTTAACTTTCTTTTAATAACTGTTTACTACAGTTTTTCACAGCCGGGTGTTTTATGAAATTCAACCGCAATGATGCTTAGATGTTTTCAGACTGCGGGCCGCAGGTATCTGCAGTGAGAATCGAACCCAATGTTACCTTTTTGGTTCTTACGTGCTCACCACCACACCATGCGGGGCCTTCATTTCGTCTTCCTCTCAACTAGTTTTCTATGTAACAGTGCCATCAGCAATCATCGGTAAACGGGACTGTTCAGTTCCGCATGGTGTGGTGATGAATGCACTAGCCCTCAGAAAGGATAATACCGGCCTCGATCCTCATCGCGCACACCTGCGATCAGGAGTTTTGCAAAAATACCTCAACGTCATTGTGGTTGAATTCCATATAATACGCTCCCTTAAAAATTTGTAGTAGGAGGTAAATAAAAAGGTTGACATTGTGATTTCGACTACGGCTTCAGCTTAACTGGGTTCAATGCCAGTTTGTGTTTCCCAGATCAATCTCATTGACAATTGCTTGCTAATGGTACTGTTAGACAGGAAACTAGTTGAGAAAAGTGCGGAAAAAAGGACTCACATGGTGTGGTGGTAAACACGTGAGCCCATGAGAAGAGTGACAACGTTTTTGACCCCACCGCAGACACCTGCGTTCAGGTGTTTTGCAAATATCTAAGCATCATTGTGGCTGAGTTTCGTATATGCAGTATAGTTTAGTCGTTAAAACCATCATTAATATTGTATATTTCAAACATAAGTATGAAATAATTGAACTTAAATATGAATTTGGTGAGAGTGTTGAAAGAAAACGTATTTTCGGCACAAAGAGCAGTTCTTATTTGTGGGTGAAAGAAAGGCAAAGTAGGCCATCAGTGACTCATTGGGTAACACCAGAGCCCTGAAAAGGGTGTGGCGGGTTCGAATGTGGCCTGTGGCCCAGTTTTTCAAATAGCTCAGCATCGCTGTGTTGTATCACAAAATACACTGGCATAAAAATAATAAGCAGTAAATAAAAAGTTAAACAATTTTTATTTACAAATACAGACATAACAAAACGAAGTGTACGTGAGCCAAATATGACTCACACTGGTGACTGTGCAGTGTCTTTTGAATGGAACGCGTGTTTCACATTAACTGGAAACCAGCAGCTCTTATGTTATTCTCGAAAAACCTCGCAAATAACTATAAAAACAGAAAGTCAGGAAATAGGATTTTTCAGCATGAATTTGATCAAAGTTAGAAATTATTTGCAGGTGTCGCTGCTAGGCAAATCGGTGAACGAGTGATTAAAAACACTGAACAACTTGAGTTGGAATTGATAAAGTTCCAAGAAATGGTGGAAAGAGCTTTTACTTTTCTTTTTTATTTTTTCTTTTTCTCTTCTTCTTTGTGAAGGCTTCAAACGAACTGTTGGCAATTAGCGAATATCTCCCAGTTCAGATATCCCTTCTGAGCTCAAGAAGTAAGAGAGACAAATTTTCGAAAGAAATTCAAACACAGCTCGATGTAATGGAAACGGTTATCATAAGTTCTGTAGCTAAGCTATGGGTAAGAACTACGACTTCACGACAATTATTCATGATCTTCGCATTTGCAATAAACATTTAGGACAGTATAGAATAAAGAGCACTGAAAGCGCAGTAGTTTGAAACGTTGTACAGTGCGTACATAGTTATTGGTTCAGCATTTGACATTAGAAAATTGGGTTAGGCTCGTTTACTCCAGTGTCAGATTGGTTTCAGACCTTGGTGAAGGTCTTTGTAATTGATGAAGTTTTTAACTACATGTGATGAGCCCATCATAACGTTTTGACAGAATTATTCAAAGATTCCTGTAGAGAATCGACTTCACCAGCACTCACCCACATTCGTAAAGAAGGGAGGATGCTTAAATTGCATCTGAATCCACATGCAAACCCAAAGATTTTGTTCAAAACTCCTACAAGCGAGCAATCGAATTGCTAAAATCTTTAGAATATTACTCTCTCGCTCGTATACGTTTACTTGCTACTGAAACTACAATAAAAAGCAACTTGAATAGTGTGCTACAAATCATGTCAAGTCACCCATCATTTGAAAGCCTAACTTCTCATATTGCTATGACCGTTATATAAGTACACAGCTGGCAATCTGGTAGGAAACATCCAGTGTTTCGAGCACACACCGATAAGCTCTCTGCTCGTTCTCGTTGCTCATTAGAACTCGTTGATGCACCTCGTTTGCCCAAGTGACAAAAATAGCCTGAGTCATAATTTCCGTAGGATACGTTATATATTCACTGCTTTTGTCGACAAGGCAGCAACAAGAAAAAGACGTTGTTCTTCAAGTATGGGAGTGAAATAGCCTCTTCAAGTTTTTCGTTGTAAATTTTCAGTAATCGCTGATTTCAGAGAGTAATGCATGATCTCTCTCCCAAGTGCGTATCATTAATGTCGATATGGGGCAATATCGGATTCTACTTATGTAACGTAATCGCTGTACCAGCGCAGGGTTTGTGGGTCGCGTGTTGTAAGTGTTTTCACTAGAAATAGATGACAGATTTTTCATTTTAAAGCAGTAGTAATTGTGGTCCCAGTCCGTTCACAACTAAAAAATAGCAAAATTTTTACTTGTGGATAGACTGGCTCAAAGTTGTTTCAGAGAGATAGATTCAAGTTTTTTTCAAGTTCTTTGATTCTAAGCTGAATCAATATTAGGACGTATTCTAAGTTGAAAGTTGTTTTTATCGATTCCATAAAGAGTCTGCATAAAAAATAGCAATCGGGCTAAAAAATTTGATTGAACTAACAATTTATTGAGAACTTCTGCTCGTTCTCGTTGCTCATTAGAACTCGTTGATGCACCTCGTTTGCCCAAGTGACAAAAATAGCCTGAGTCATAATTTCCGTAGGATACGTTATATATTCACTGCTTTTGTCGACAAGGCAGCAACAAGAAAAAGACGTTGTTCTTCAAGTATGGGAGTGAAATAGCCTCTTCAAGTTTTTCGTTGTAAATTTTCAGTAATCGCTGATTTCAGAGAGTAATGCATGATCTCTCTCCCAAGTGCGTATCATTAATGTCGATATGGGGCAATATCGGATTCTACTTATGTAACGTAATCGCTGTACCAGCGCAGGGTTTGTGGGTCGCGTGTTGTAAGTGTTTTCACTAGAAATAGATGACAGATTTTTCATTTTAAAGCAGTAGTAATTGTGGTCCCAGTCCGTTCACAACTAAAAAATAGCAAAATTTTTACTTGTGGATAGACTGGCTCAAAGTTGTTTCAGAGAGATAGATTCAAGTTTTTTTCAAGTTCTTTGATTCTAAGCTGAATCAATATTAGGACGTATTCTAAGTTGAAAGTTGTTTTTATCGATTCCATAAAGAGTCTGCATAAAAAATAGCAATCGGGCTAAAAAATTTGATTGAACTAACAATTTATTGAGAACTTCTGATGCCCTTAGTCATGAGCGATTCCACTGCTGCGTAAAGAGTTAAGCCGTGGCTTAAGGATCTCCCGTCTTCCCGCTTTACTGGCATATTGAGTACCTATTGAACGTGGTTTTTTTTTTTAATGAAATCTCTAGATGCCTATACTAGACTATTCCAAGCATTCACCAAATACCTTCTGGCTCTTTGGGACAAGGAAAGGTTTACTGCTTTCCCACTAGAATTTTTCTGGAAAAGAAGAGATTTTTGACATTATTCGAGCGAACGATAGAGCTACGACTTTGCAGGTCAAATCCAATTGGCTTTGAGTGGGCTTTTGAGATATGAAAACGATTAGTGTTGTACGCTGTTCCATGTCGAAAAGTTAGTAATAATGGAACAGATAAGACCTTAATGTGTTTTAAAAGCTGGGTGCTAGCCGTAATGATAACGATTAATTTTCTTCATGTCATTATACTTCACCGACACCCAGATAGATACTTTAAAAAAAAAGATAGAGCTCTCAGCGTTAGTCAATCCCTGAGAGATGCGCCATGCATTCGACGTCATTAAGCATCGTTTGGGAGATGATTGAATGCATATCTGGCAATTACAATGACTTGCTGTGGCCTACCGATGTATCGAGCCAGTGCTGCTATCCTCCCAGACAAGTTTGGTATCAATTTGCCAATTCCAGAGGGTGGAAGACTTGGTGGCCCATGGGCACGGGGATCGATCCATGTGCATTGCAGGGCGCCTCCGACCACTGCTCCACAAGCGATAGATGCCTGAGATATTGAAATTTCTTGGCGTCTTTGACGATTTACCGATACGTGAGAAGAGAGTCCCACCTCTCATTTTACTCAATGGAAAACTTCATTCTCGTTTTTTCATTATGAATTGTCCGTCCAATGAGGTAAATGAAATATAGAACACTACTGCCTTTGTAAGCCATGTACATGATACCGGATACACGGTCGATAATCCTTGATTTGGTAGATTTTGTTCTCCAGTAATTTTTGAGATCGACCTTCGCTCAAATTTAATGATTTCGATAGGTTACGGCTCATACAAATCATTGAGGTAAACCACCGGAAACGTAAGTTGTCATTCTTAAGAAGATCACCTATTTCGTTTCTTGTTTTTGAGTGATTCGTTTTTAGCCTAAAATAAGGGCGATCAACTTTACACCGCCTTTACAGTATCACCATTGGCTCTGAAAGGGCTTTCCATATAGACAATTATTTCGACCATGAATTCAGGATTGATTCCAAATTCCGGAGTACCAACAAAATCTTATAGGTTCTGAATGTTACCTCTAGACTCATATTCTGTAGAAAAAAAATATCTTTTGATACTCCATAGCGATCATTTCTTTGCAAATTCGATCCACTCCGAGCGACCGGCATGGTGTTCGCCATCGAAGACGTTGAATCCCTTTCTTCCAGAAACTACAGCGGCCATGGGTCGGCTTCCTAGTAAGCACGAGAGAGTCTGCATCTTTACGATTTATCGAAGAGCTGCCTCGTAATTATTCTATAACTCAGAAAAAAAATCAGGAAGAATAGGTTGAGCCATTGGCTAGGTGATGAAGCGAAACTCGCCCGTCATTGTACATAAAAAAATTTTTCCGTTGGTGAAACTCAATGAGGAGGTTTTCAGTGATCACAGGAATCGGTTCGTTTGCTATCTACAGTGCACTTTTCAATGCGACCACATTCCTTTATGATTATGAAGAAGAAAAGGTAACGATTTTAATAAAATTTTAATCAATCAAAATTAACAGATCAACTGGGTTAATTGCCGACTTGAGCTCCCCAGGTCAATCTCGTTGACGGGTGATTGCTGGTGGCACTGATCGATAGAACTAGCTGAGAAACAAGCGAAACGAAGGACCCGTATGGTGTGGTGGTGCACGCGTCAGCACCCGGAAAGGGTAATAGCGCGTCCGTTCCCCACTGCATACAGCTGCGGTCCCGAGATTTGCAAAGATATCAGCATTATTGGAGATTTTCATAGTAACTGGTCGAGTAACAGTCAGAAACGAATGTTTTTTATTGTAAGTATCTCACCTTTTACCACAATTCTGAGTAATATTAAGACCGCGTCACTCGGACAACGACGTTCTTCACAAACGACATCAACGCCTCTACTAACACCTCGACGCCCACAATTTGATGTGAGTACAAGTAAAAATTCGTTTAGAATTTTCAGCCAGCCGGAATATAGATCCTGTTGCCGTATCCCATCCATACAGGACAAGCAACCTTTAAATGAAATGGCCCACAATTTGATGTGAGTACAAGTAAAAATTCGTTTAGAATTTTCAGCCGCAAATTTATCAGCCGGAATATAGATCCTGTTGTCTTATCCCATCCATACAGGACAAGCAACCTTTAAATGAAATAAGAATGCTGTTTACAGATTTCCGAAAGCTCTACGGTACCGAAATCAGGTTCGTTGAAGAGCTCGTCTGGAGCAGTTGATTGTGTCCAGAAGCAAGAAGCACGGGTAAGCCTGGCTTCCGTCTAATTTGTCTAACATTCACTTTCCACAAAAAAATTTTTTTCGCTTTTTCCTAGGCTGAAGATACAGGTTTTTATTTTGGATGGCCTCACTGAGGAAAAAACAACATTCAGTGTTGGAATCAAAAAAATTTACAGTATGCCGGTGGCAAGCTGCGGTGCAACGGTTTCAATCCCATCATTTTGTTCGTCTGTCGTTGCACTGAACATAATGGATCTAATATCTGAACACGATTAAGAAATCTCTTGTTTTAACAGTTGCTTACAATTGTCATTCATTTTCAAACAACGCGCCAATCTACTCCTATATTGGGGCAGGTAGACAGAAATTTCATAGACTTGCATTCATATTGTAGCAGTAGCCTTTTATTAGCTGCCTATGGGTAAACAAAGCCAACCCAGTGGAGCCCTATCACTCACCCGAGATGCCTATAAGACAAAAACAGTAAATATAAGGAATCTTGTACAAAAAGTGGTTTTTTTGTGTAACTCAAGTCTCACCTACGCTCACTGGACGGCCCTGGTACAACTTGTGCGCACGTGACAGGTAGTCTGATCCTTCGCTCTGATCCTCATGCTACAGAATCAGTACATTGATAATGAACCGCTCCTACGTGGTACAAATATCTACCAAACATATTGTGACCTCAGCCTGTGCAAGTTATGGTTTATGCCAAATATGCCTTCAATCCCTCAGCGATGCTTAGAAGAGTCGATGGCTTACAGCGATTTCTTAATGAATTTAAAACGAGGACTTATCCATCTTCTCAGCGATTTTCCAATGGTGTAATGTAACTGCTAGTCCAGAATAATTCAGGTCGAATGGGGCCCAGCCGATGAAATTCAACGTCAGGTTGAGTCTATCGAAATGAATTTCACAGCAATTGCTTGCTAATCATTCACCTGTGATAGTTGCAGTTGCTAGCAATTCCACCTGGAGTGAAGCTCATGCCAGTGGTTGTGGCGGATGCTAGTGAAAATACGGTTAGTCACAAAAATCTACGATACTAGTTTCGAATACAGGATCGCTATGGTAGCCCACATAGATGAAACTTGTAGAGTTCATGAACAGCGAATGACGAGCGTGGTCACGTGCTCCATGAAGTTCATTGGATGGACTAGGCAAAATTCTCTCGAAACTAAGACCGCCATAGTAATTCTTCAGACTAGAACGTTACCACCTAAGAAACATGAATTTTGCTTAATACCAAGGAAGAGCATGTGTTGCTTAGTGGTCGAAGGCACACTGTAATACACGTGAGCTCGTTTTCCGCTCCTAAGACTCACCAATCCTTCCACCCCTCGGGGCCTGCAAATTGGTACCAGACTTCTTTGGTAGGATAGCAGCGCTGTTCGATACATCGGCAGGTCAATCCAAGTTACTGTATACGCTTGATATGCTATTACTCTCTTCCAATGATGCCTGGTGAAGTCACATGCATGACGCATCCTCCAGGGATTGATCAACGCCAAGTGTTTTATCCTTATCCTTACCAGAAAAGAGTCTTGTTTCCGGCATAGTTTTTAAATACAAAACCACTCGTTTTTTTCTTAATTATTGGACGTATCATTGGACAAGGACGTCCAATTTTAATAGGTTGAAAATAATCAATAATCGATTATGACAATGTGCTGAAACATCGGGTGAGGAAATTTCGATTTCTACTGAGAAATGATTATTTCCACTAAGTCGTTTTTATTGACGGTTATTAATTTTGATTTGAATCGATATACATTAAAAATTGACACTACTTTCCGCGCGTTCTCAGGACAGGACTGCGGTATTCTCCAACTTGCATACTAGGATTACTAGGGAAAAAGCTGAGAAGGCTATCGTGCAATACTGGAGTTTCAAAAGAGTTTTAAGCTAATTTCGTCACTTTTGAGCCATAATCGCTTGTGTGATATTTTTATTTGTATTTTCTATCATCAAGACCACCGCTTTGCGGCGAGGATCTCAGTACTTTCTGCATTCTATTCGTTTTCTCGCATCCATCATCCACGAAAGTCTTCCAACTTCTACTTGAGTGTTCGGCTGCTGCTTGTTGATTTTCGTCTTCTCTGTAAACGTCGTTAAAAGCTGGCGTTCCCACTTGGGTTCAAGGAAGTGAACTGTCCTCGGGCAAATCTGGTATCATTTCCGCGACGCTCGATTGCTGAGAGGTTTGGTGAGCGGAGTGCTGGGTAGAGCCAGCACTGTGCTCTTGAGGCACGACACCACTTCCACCACACTCCATGCAGCTTGTGTAGTAACAGCAATGATAATAAGAATATGTGCCGATAATAATCGTAATGACAAGAACAACGAAGAGAACCAGATGCTGTACAAAATCGTTTCAAACAGCAAAATCCTTATGTTGCTTTCCAATAACAGATGTTCAGATATTTTTTGAATGCTAAGATAAGAATACTTCAAAAACATTTGTGATATTTTCAGAAAACGCAGACTTCAAAGTCAACAAGCTTTGAGCAAAGGGTATATTTTGTCTCTCTTATTTCATCCTTTGATGAATTTGAATGAATTACTCCAATGAAGCTTAAAAGTTAGCCACGGGGCCATCGAGCTTCCCATCCCTCTGGGCTCGGCAAATTGATACCAGACGTGTCTGGAAAGATAGCAGCACTGGCTCGATACATCGGTAGGGCACCGCGAGTCATTCTAAAGACCAAATATGCATTCAATCACCTCCAAACGATGCCTAATGAAGTCGAATGCATGTCGCATCCGCCAGGGATTAATCAACGCCGAAAGATTTTTGTTTTACTAATTCTGCCACATTTTGAACAATCAACACCACTCACGTGGCGATGCTTATTTGTGCCCGTTCTGTTCTTATCGCAACTTGATAGTGATCTTCAGAGTTCCTGGCAACCATTTGGAGAAAGGGAACCTTTGCCATTAGATGCTAAACAGACTCAAGTAAGCCAAAACTGTAAAATTTTTATATGATCTTGATCTCATCCTCAAAACAGCCAATTTTAACGAAATTTGCAGGAATCCAGATATTGTATGGTTGCCAACCGGGGTCGTTCAACTTTTCTTATACATGGTTTATATCCTTACATTCGTTTCAGTAGCTTGCTTTCATATCTCATCTCATCGACTCTAGTACATCGTCGCCAATTCAGCGACACTATTCTTTAAGAGCTAAAGGAGCTGGAAAGTGGATCGTGTTGGAGTGTGGCTTGTGCAATGTTAAAAGATTGCATCACTGCGGTCTCAGCCCGATCCACAATATTCTGTGCCGGGCTTTAAATCTGGTCACACTCTAGCGAAGCTATTCACGGATTCAAGCACAATCAGTTCCATCAGCATTTAGCAACATTAATCAACGGCCATGAAAAAACAGACTCCAGCTCCATTAAAGAAGTCGTTATGGAAATCGTTTTTGGTTTCCCTGAAGAAAATGGAATGTCGTTCTAGAACGAGTAAAGTGAACCTGTGAATTTTCGTCGCGCATCATTAAATCATATACCGAGAAGCTGGAATTGGTGTAATTAATGGATGGAAATAACCTCTTCCGAGAGGGTTTTCGAGAACAACTTAAGCTCATACGGAGAAATGTCTTGTTGCTCACGTTCAGTTAGAAACGAGAGGCGGTCTTGACCCCGACGATCAGACGGTTCTCGACTACTTACTGAATTTTCTAATTTTTTAACAAGGTTTCTCATTGCTTTAAATCATATTCAGAAATCCAAGATATCGCTATAACTTTGAAAATCTTTTTCATATTACAAAACTTTAACCAAGTTGTTTAGCTTTTGTGAAGTGCTATCTGCTCTGTCAAAATTCTATATTATCTCTTTTAACTGACTCCAAAACTTTGGTAGCAGATAGATGCAGGATGATGGACCTAAGAAGGAAGTACTGGGATCGCGACGATATGTGGGAACGGGTTATACAGATGCTTGATAATATAAGTGATACCTAACTCATAAAAAGCCTGTCGTACAGCCAAGTAGTGAAAATAGGGTCAGTTTTTGTTATTACCTAAAAACGTCCACCTATCCGGTTCCTTCCTTATTTTTACAGTAGGTAGAATTACTGTTGCAAGACAAGAAACATGCGATGTAACTCAAAAAAATTCACTTTTTTAAAGGTTGATACTGAATTCGGCTTATTGAAGAGAAAAAGAAGTGCCAAGAAAGTAAATGGTGGTATGTTATTTTACTCTCTTATTTCATAATGTCTGTGGCGCAGTGGTCGGAGGCGCCCCGTAACACACACGTCGAGTCGATTCTCGTGTCTATACCCCACCAACCCTTTCATCACTCCAGGATCGGAAAATTGGTGCCAGATTTGTCTAGGAGGATAGCAACACTGGCTCGATACATAGGGTGGCAACCGCGAGTCATTGTAAAGGCCAGATATGCATCCAACCACCTCCAAACTATACTTAATGAAGTCTAATGCATTGTGCATCTCTCAGGGAATGATCAGCGCGCAATAACAGACATAGAACACAATCGTAGCCGACATTTCGGCAGAATTGCCTTCTTCAGAGCCTCAAAGAGCATAGTGATATGCAATCTATTAGGTCAAACGCTTCAATACCAAGTACAGAAAGATGAGAGTCTAAATCGTAGCTACACGGTCAACAGCTTCTCAAAAAACCCACCGTTTTTTTACGTGCCTTCCGCGGAGGAAGAGCCACTGATCAGCGTCGCACGTGGTTGACGACTGCACCTCCTCACATCAACGATCGATACGAAGGTACGGGGCGAGATCACGTGTGATCTCGGGGCATTCCTACTTGCTGTTCATTTTGGGGTTGTTGGCATTTATCCAAAAAGCCTAAAGAAGCTTGCGTGCTGGTGTTTTAGCATCCTGTGCGAGGATAGTGACTTTTATGTCAAAATCGTGTCCGTTATGCTTTTGTATCCTATGCATCCCTAGTTGGCTACCTTGTTTTGGTTTTCGTTTCTCGTCTAGATGTTCTTTTATTAGAATACATAAACGTCTGCCCGTTTCGCCAACATATTCGTCACCGCAATCATTGCAAGAGATCAGGTGTGTCGTACCTGAACTCATGCCAATCACCTGCGCAACTTTCTGTTTCAAATAGACGGTCATATTGGCAACGGAGAGTATCGTGTAGTATTCTATCATCGCAACCGATTCCTCTAGACCTGTCCTTCTTAGGCGCCGTTTTATAGCTATACTTATCGCTGATAAAGGACAACATAGACGGGACTTTCTTTTAGCCAAGTGTTTCGTTTCGGCGCATCGCTCTCCTTGGCACGATGGCCTATCTATTTTATAGTGAAAAGTAACAGATGGTTTTAAGTCTGCTGCCTTTGCCACTTCGATCCATTGGCTGTTAAGTTTTCAGTATTGCTTTTTGTATTCCTTTTCAGATGATGGGCAATAATGGTTAGCATCACTAAGATGTACCTCTGTTCTTTCGTCATCTAACTAGCGAGGAATAACTACAAACTCTCCTCCCTTATCACTAACTGACAGCCTAGTGGTCTTCGAAATAATTAATTAAATCTCTAATTTCTCGCAGACATTTTTCATTTCTGTGAGGTTAGAGACAAACTTTTTCCCGCGATAGTGATTCAGGGTTTTGAGAACGTCGTCGGAAAACATGCGGAATTTCATATCAACTTCCACATTAGGGTTCTGCTATCTAAAAGAACGCTCTAGAAAAAAGAGACGGTGATAGTCTCCGTAGCCCCGCAAAGCAAGTCATCCACGAACTTCTTGTTGAACATTGAGGAAAAATAAAAATGCACGGCTTGTCCATTCAGCAGCTTATGGCTCTTTCAAATGAGTGCCTAAACTGCTCGATCTTTAGATGGTCTGGGAAATCAACCGCATCACCTGTATTCCCGTTGATCGTCGAGTGACTCGAGCGAGCGCCAGTAAATCCTCCATTTTCCCTATCGCGTCCAAGAGTAGCCCAGCTCCCATATTATCCCATTCCAATGTTCGCATGGCGTTCTGGAGGATCGCTGTAAATAATTTTGGCGAGATTTTGTCGGATTTCGGAAGGGAGAACCGGCGGAACCGCATATCCATCCTCTTTTATTTCATAAGACGGGAGATGGACCTGGCTTTCGAAGAGATTTAATTAGTATTCGTGGATGATTTTCTCCATTGCCTTTTTCTCTCTTTAAAATCTCCTTTCATCTTCTGTCTTCATTGTTTCGGAAGATCGGAGTTTCTGGAGACAGACGTCTCTTGGTGACCTTCGAACTTTCAGCTTTCATGACGCTAACGTGAAGATGTTCAATGAGCCGATCGTATTCCTCGTCGATGTTGTCGACGACGGCATCTTCCCAACAGCCGACTAATGAGCTTAATAAGTCCCAGTGTGTGGTGGTTCTGCGACATCGGTTTTTGAATTTAGCGGCTTTTTCTTTTTCTGCGAGAAATAAAATCTTGCACGAAGGAGACGGTGGTCTGATATCGTGTAAAAATTTGAGACAGCAGCGATATCTGTTAGGAAAAACACTGTTTATTTTGATATGGTCTATTTCGTTATGTAACTCTCCATTGGGAGATGTGCACGTCCAGGGTTGAGGGCGAGGTTTCTAGAATTGCGAGTTACAATGGATGGTCTTGGTCGCCATGATAAACTCAGAGAGCCGCTCACCCTATTCGTTCGATTCTAACCCGTAGGTCCCAATGTGACGTTCTTCAGGCGATTTTCTTGGTCCGATCTTGGCATTGAAATCGCCAATGATGACCTTGTAGAATGTATGGTCTTCTCTGTAGAACCTCTCCAAGTCCATGTAGAAAGCCTCGATTTCTTCTTCGTCATAGTTTGAGATGGCGCGTAACCAACGAAGATTGTCAAAGCCGGTGTTGATCCACATCTTTTTAATCGTAAACTTCCGATTTGGGTTGTAAGCTGTTCGAATGAATCGATGTTCATGGACAAACTCGTGTTGACGAGAACGCCGACACCGCCTACGCCTCTATTGTTGCATGTTCCGAGGAACAGTTCTTCTCCAGTGTCGTAGACGGTGTTGAATGGGTGGCGTCGTCTCGTCTCGGCCAGGCCGATGACATCGTACCTTATCATTCTTGCTTGCATGAGCAAGTCTTCTATCGAGGACTCGTTTGCAAGTGTACGTGCATTGTAGGTAGAGATCGTCACCATGGTTCTTGATCCAGGCAGCTTCCATTGGCTCTGAGATTTTAGCAGCCTCTCCGACTCGTCCTACCCAACGCTGCGAAATTGGGGGCTCTTTCGGGGTCAGGGGGATGAGGCCCGTTTTTTTTTTACTGTGTTTAGCATATTTGATACCCACGTATAGCTTGCTGGGCTCTGAACGTGGGGGGGTTGGTTATACTCACGGGTAGCTTGCCAGGCTCTCCCAGGGTGGACATAGAGCTTATTCGTTGGAGGCGACTCCTAACCGCCTCCCATATACTTCCCTGTCACTCGATTTCAGGCCTTTGGCCGAATTGACTCGTAGTACACAATCCGCATAAAGCGAGAACGCTCTCACACACGCATGCATGAATAAAGGATAAAGGATAAAGCTCTCGGCTTTGATCAATCCCTGAGGGATGCGCCATGCATTCGACTTCATTAAGAGTCGATGGAGGTGATTGAATGCATATCTGGCCTTTAAAATGGCTCGCGGTGGTCTGCCGATGTATCGAGCCAGTGCTGCTATCCTCCCAGACAAGTATGGTACCAATTTTCCGACCCCGGAGGGATGGAAGGCTTGGTGGGCCATGGGCGCATTCCACGTGCGTGTCGCAGTGGCGCCTCCAACCACTGCGCCACACGCGCATGGATGAATACGCTTTGCAAATACAGAAAGTATGTGCCAAATCGGCGCAGCAGAAACAGCGAGTTTATCCCCTGTATCCACCTACGTCTCAGAAAAGCAAAGGTCGCTTTTGGTTCGCGATTAACCCCATATCCGCCACCTGGAGACGCGCCACGTAGCCTCGCGACTATCCCCTCGAGATCCCTTATGTGAGGGAATCCCTGGGATCTGGGAATTATTGCGCCTAAATGAGAGGGTTGGCAGTGGTACAGCTTTTGGCACCACGTCTTGCCATCGCGTTAACGTCTAGAATAGAAGCCCCTGTTACGGAACTATATGTTGCAAATTTGCGCTTGATATTTAGAATTGTGAGGATCGATTGTTGTTGCTCATTTTCGCGCGTTGTCGCACTTGTCACTCTCGTTGCCTTTAGCAAACATCATTGCTTGCGATGTTAAGATCATAAACGTTTTACTTCATACTACTTGAGGAGCTTTTTTTATTAAAATGTGAGATTCCTAAAGATCACAACTCGAAATCGGATAAAAAGCCTGAGCTAATTGAAGCTCTTGAACGCTATAACTAGGACACAGGACGATTCGTTCCCGGAGATGATTTTAAGAGGCAAGCAAATCTACTAGGAAATTGTTCTCGTGTGCAACAAATAGTGCATAATTCTAATCACTTTACTGATTACCCACTGAGAAAATTTTCCTTAATATCCATCTTTAAATCTATCCATATAGTTGTAGACGACGAATTAGTAGTCGTCTTGCGAAGGCTGTCAGTTTATGATTTCAGATGCTTCAAGAACATTGGATGAAGTAGATACGAACAACGAAAGTGGAAGTTTGGAAAAACGACAGTCATCGTGGAAGTCAAACCAAAAGGGATCACCATTAGCAACAAAGCAAAACGAAAGATCTAAGCAATGTGCTAAGCTCACCAGACGCCAACTAGATCAAGAACAATCTGCTAACATTATCGTTGATCCCACGAAAGGCTCGAATCCCGAAAAAGTAGCAACCGAAAACAGCAAGGTGTTCGATGAAACAAAACCAGCCGAGTCAACAAAAAAGGGTTCTTTAACGCTCTCAACGAATCAAGAAGTTGGAAAAGGTTTTGACGAGACTAGCGAAAGCAGAAACGGAGCCTAAAATGAAATCAACCCCAGGTGATGAGAGCGAAAAGGAATAGGTTAAAAATAGAATTTTTGTCGTTCGAACATATTTTGAAATAATAAACTGCTAGTTAAGTAATTGCGATCTCATTGGAAGTTCTTGGTAATTCTGCGTTTTACATAAAATTCTAGTTGCAGCTTCGACCATTACTGCTGCTCTTCTCTCTTCAAGATCTTGTTTTATCGCCTGTCTGCATTGTTTCGCGAGCTCGGACGTTAGATCGCGGTTGCCTGCAGCTCGTGCGAGTCCACGCTGGCGTATTAGCTCGAGAGTTTCTGGAGACAGACGTCTCTTGGTGACCTTCGAACTCTCAGCTTTCGTGGCGCTAACGTGAAGATGTTGGATGAGCCGATCGTATTCCTCGTTGATGTTGTCGACAATGAAGATGTTGAATGAGCCGATCGTATTCCTCGTCGATGTTGTCGACAACGGCATCTTCCCAACAGCCGACTAATGAATTGAACAAGTCCCAGTTTATGGTCGTTCTGGGACTTCGGTTTTTATATGTAGCGGCTTTTTCTCCTTTCCGTGAGGAATAAAATCTTGCACGAAGAAGACGGTGGTCTGATCCCGTGTAGAATTTTGGGACTACAGCGACATCGGTTAGGCAAAACTTCCTATTTACTATGATGTGGTCTACTTCGCTATGGTACTCTCCATTGGGAGATGTGCACGTCCAGGGTTGAGGAAGCCGATGACGTCGTACCTTATCATTCTTGCTTGCATGAGCAAGTCTTCTATCGAGGACTCGTTTGCAAGTGTACGTGCATTGTAGGTCCATGATAAACTCAGAGAGCCGCTCACCCTGTTCGTTCGATTCTAACCCGTGCGTCCCAATGTGACGTTTCTCAAACGATCTTTTTGGTCTGATCTTGGCATTGAAATCTCCAGTGATGATGAATGAATGTTCTTCTCTGTAGAACCTCCAAGTCCATGTTGAACGCTTCGACTTCTTCTTCGTCGTTCGTTTGCACTTCGTTTGCAAATATATCGGCAACATTGTAGCCATGGCCCAAAAAAAATGTTAAAATAAACCACTGAGAAAAAGATGAGACCTACAGTTGTCTTACCGGCTACAAGCGTAAATCCATTATGACACCTGCTGATGTCGACGCGAGAGTGTTAATGAATAACAAAATTTTGTCCCACTTACTACAGCCACTGTTTTTTGATGCGCTGTTATATCGTTCATTCCATTTGTTTTCTGTGTTATGACCTTCTTTGTCAATGTCATCTGTAGCAATTGAGAAGGCTTTCTTACATATTTTACGGCTTCTTTCGCTTCCTTTTTACTTTTTTATATTAAGTGATCTTGGGGCTTTAACATGTGGTCCGGTCCATCCCCGATAGCACAAGTCTGTTTCTTTTCTTTTGAAATTGTGAGTTCCCAACTGACTAAGATCGCTGATACCAAATAGTCGGTCATGTGACGACCAGCTTTCGGCAGTAATCACATTTGCATTTTGGGTGGACGCTCAAAACGCCTAATGAAACTTCATATCGCTATCCTTCGGACACAACCACTCCTCTACTGCAGTAATTAAAGGAAGACAGATTAGAAGCTGCTGATAGACTTTAACTTTTTCCAACAACAGTTCTTGTGCAGTGTGGTCTTACGCATCAGGTGTGCAGCTATTTGACACTTATCTGAAGTTTTCCGCAGGTGACTTTCAATAGACTTTTACTTCCATTGCCGAGGTACCGTGATCTTGATAAAGTAGCAGATATACATTACAATGCATTTGCTTAGCAATGGCTCATTTTTCCGCAGATTTGATTTCTTTCTGTCCCTCGAAAGGATGTTACAAAGATGATGGCGATTCCGTTTCCTTCCTTCTCCGCTGCATCGATGTGCTTTTTTGTTTCTTCCGCTTCATTCTTCGTCGCTCACGCAACTCAAAGCTCTCAATGAGCTCTGGACACTTGTGAACGAAACACAGCCATAAAATAGCAACCACTTTAATGTCAGAACAAGGGAAAAAAACAGAAAAAACGAAACAATATAAGCCAAGACAAACCAAATTTTAACAAAAGTTTTCTCAGAATCACTGGAATTACTACCATATTCTCCTCTTCGACATAATTCTCTGCGCCCGACGACGTTTCGTAGCCCAACCATTTCACGTGGCATAGATGGGTCCCGTCCGGATTAATCTCACGAATGAGGTTAAATGAAGATGACACATAAAGGTCATCGTAGAAAAATTTGTCATATAATTAAAACTTCCAGTCCGATTCCTATTCATTTGAGACAATGCTGAGTGCTAATATCAGTTCACTTGAGCCGATATGTCATCAAGATATTTCTCCCTAAAAACAGTTTGTAAAAGGGTGCGTGTGGCGCAGTGGTTGGAGGCGCCACTGCAAAACGCACATGGAATAGATCTCTGCGCCCATGGCCCACCTAGCCTTCCATCCCAACGATACTTTATGAAGTTGAATGCATGACGAATCCCTCAGGGAATGATCAGCGCCGAGAGCTTTAGCTTTAACAACAGTTTCATCAGCGCACGTGGATCCGTAATGGAATCTCTGATCATCGTCTCCTAACAGTGCGAGGAAATATTATAGAACTTTCTCCACCAGCAACTGTGTTATAATAAAAAGTTTTCTGTAAAAATAGCATATATTTGTATAAAATATCTGTGGCAGAAAAAAAATCGCTTTGCCCACAAATGGTACAATATGTGGTGAAGGACCTATCGACCGACTAGAATAGGTGTGGGAAAGAAATGTATACTCCAAAGTGAACGGCCGAAAAAGCGCTAACGTGTGAAAAGATATTCGCTTACCTCGAGTGGTAAATGTTAAACAATGCGCGGCAAGCGAGGGTGGATTCTACGTCCCTTATTAGCGAAGAATTGTACACCAGGAGTTCGCTAGTTTCATCGGTACGCGTTAGGTGATGTCAACACTTTTTCTTTGGAGCTGCTTGTTTTGCGTGGAGAAAACCTTTTCTGGTCTTATGTATGTAGAACTTCATGTAATTATAGCGTGTATAGCAACTGCCCTAAAAATTCAGCCACTTCCTTGGAATGTGTCCCCTATCGCACGTCGAACGCCTCCGCCTAGTGAGGATGAGGATTTCGGTAGAGGCAAATGGCAATATGGTATTGGAGTCAACTTGTGTTTGTAAAACATACAAACGATCCCTGCGCTCATGGCTCACCAAGCCTTCCATCCCTCCGGGGTCGGCAAATTGGTACCCGACTTGTCTGGAAGGATAGCAGCACTGGCTCGATACATCAGTAGGCCAAGGCGAGTCATTGTAAAGGCCGGATACGCATTCACTCACCTCCAAATGATGCTTTATGAAGTCGAATGCATTGCGCATCCCTAGGAGACTGATCAACGCCGAAAGCTCTATCCTTTATCCTAGCTTTAAAAAAGTTATTATTATTATTAATGCGGATATGTGTCCTGATGCAGTAAAAGAACCACGTTCTGTATGTTGCTTGAAGCACCAAATTATTCCTAATTTCATCAATCGCAGGAAATTAAACAAAGTTTGTGGGTTACCAAAGAATTCTCAACAAGTCTTACTCTCAGTATTACTACCCACTTCATTGTCATTGTCCAATTCATTGCTATGCACACCAAAACGAAACTAAACGAAATACCCAAACAAACAATGTGCATCCAAAGAGAATTAGTGCGTTCTTATATGGAAAATAACCTCTACAGAGGAATAGCAGCATCCTTACCAATGTGTAACAATATTAGATGTGATTTTGAAGACAAGTTAAGAAAAATGTTTGAAGATCTTTCACTCCTAGAAGATAAAGATAAAACACAATTTTTGCTCACGTTTTAAGTGGCAGCTCTTACATACAGTGTGCACAAAAGTCATTAAGAGTTGCGGTGTTAAGAGCACAGCTCTTCCAAAACGTGCGCGGTTATTGTCACGATTCAGTCCTAGTTTTTCATTTAGTCAACCCATTTCTATAACAGTTCTGTACAGAATCATGTGCAGTCCATACGAAGTTCGAGATCAATTACGTTATAAGACTGGGCTGGAAAGTTTGTGTAACGGAAGACAAAGAAGTGCATTACCACCAATACCTCTCCTCCGAGCTTCCTTTTTGCAAGAGCCGCAGGATATTATGCGAAATCAACCATAATGATTCTGAGATATTTGCAAAATTCCGGACTGCAGGTGTATGTGTTGGGGAACGAACTTGTTATTAGCTCACGAGGCTGTTACTACTTCGTGCGTTTCTTTCGTTTCGCAGATTAAGCAGCAAGAAAAGTGACTGCTTTGTGATTATAGTACAGCTTCAGCTTAACTGGGCCCAACGCCGATTTGCACTCCCCAGATCGGTCTGGTTGATGGGTGATTACTGACAGCTCTTATGAGTTAAAACATAACTGTGAAAATTTACAGATGATGGGTCTGTATGATGTGGTAGTAAACACGTTAGCCTCCGCGAAAGATTGACAAGGGCTGTTAGTGACTGGATTCATCGGGATGTCGAACGTACTGCAGGAAGACCACCGACCCAATGGTCAGAGTTCTTTACGAAAAGCCTAGAAGAGAGACATGATGCTCGACGAGTCCCTAAAGAGTTGAGAACCCACTGGGTTACTTTTGCACGCGATAGGGAAAAATGGAGGATTTACTGGCGCCCGCTCGATCAGAGCCTGGAAGAGTACACTAATACGCAACTCACTAGGTCAAACACTTCAATAGCACATACAGAAGGATAAGAATCTAAATCGTAGTCACACGGTAAACAGCTTCTTGAAAACCCACCGTTTTTCTACATGCCTTCGACTGAGGAAGAGCTGCTGATCAGCGTCGCATTTGGTTGACGATTGCACATCCCCACATCAACGATTGATACGAAAGTAGTTCATTATAGGATTCTTCCCTACAGTTCATTATAGGATTTTTGGCATTTATCCAAAAAACGCCGAGGTGTTTGCGTGTTGGCGTTTTAGGATGCCGTGCGAGGATAGCGACTTTTACATCAAAATCGTCAGCGCTATGCTTTTGCATCCTATGCATCACTAGTGGCGTGCCTTGTTTTGCTTTTCGTTTGCCATCTAGGTGTTCTTTTATGCGGATACATAAAGGTCTGCCCGTTTCGCCAATATATTCGTCTCCGCAAGTACCACAAGAGATCAGGTATAAGGACTCATGCAGTCACCGTCGCTGCCATAAGGGCAGATTACGCAACTTTGTGTTTCACATAGACAGTTATATAGGCGGTTACGAACTAACTGACGACGAAGAGTATTCAGTGGTATATCAATTATCGCTACCGATTCTTCTAGATCTGTCCTTCTTAAGCATCGTTTCATCGCTGCACTTATTTCATCGCTAATGAAGGGCAAGATAAACGGAACTTTGTCTAAGCCAAACCGTTCCTTTTGGTGGTGACAAGAAAGGGGGTGAACCAGGATGTTTTTGTTACTTGGTTTCCGGTACCACTTTGTTAGGTAACCGCTACTTGATAAGTTAATTTGAACGTTTAAAAACGGAAGCAAATTTTTTCTGTTTTTTCTGGGTGAACGTGATGTATTCAATAATTGAAAGCA
>MQTX01000063.1:900713-991220 GCA_009735665.1 Angiostrongylus cantonensis | reverse complement strand
ATGATGATGGATTGGTTGACGCGATGTCATCAGAAGGTACCATGTTATGTTGTTTAATGAGTAGGTATAAGACGGGACATGTTGGTTTATTAATCTTCGGTGTGAAATAAAAGATGATTTTAAACATTTTAACCGATGAACTTTCATAGGAGTCAAAACACAGTTGATGATGCGCCAAAAATGTGTAGAGTCTTCGTACTTGGGGCATGACAATACATGAGAGTGCGCGCTCGGTATTAGAATTGGGCGCAAACTTTTCACAATCACAACTCATTCTTTTCCAGACAGCAGGACCCTGACGACAGAACTGAGATAAAATTTCGATTGTTTTCGGACGGCGTTCTCAAGACCTTTAATCACTACCGCGATAGAAGGTTTATCTTTAGACTCACAGCCGCACAAAAATTTGGCTTGGAAGAAATTAGAGAATTAATAAACTCGAAAACGATAAGATGACCTGATAGTGATATTAATAACCCATATGTTTTATCTAAACTCTCTATCAGTCGATGAAAGTGAGATAGAGCGGTCTTTTGTACTCTCGCGATACTTCAATGAGCCTTTTTAACGTGTGAATGTGGTCCATCGTACTAAATCCTTTTCGAAACCCTGCTTGCTCGCACGGCTGTCCTTCGTCCAGTGTTCTGTCAATCCTGCTCAGGATGACTTGAGTGAAAAGTTTGTAGGCGACAGACAGTAAGCAGATTGCCTTTCTGGACGCTGTTATTGTTCCGTCGGGCGTCGAAGTGCCATCATCTTGGTCTTGTAATTGGCGAAGCTTCGGCGGGCTTTGCGAATGCTTTTCCAGCCTCTGCAGCTTCGACCATTACTGCTGCTCTTCTCTCCTTAAGATCTTCTTTTATCGCCTGTCTGCATTGTTTCGCGAGCTCGGACGTTAGATCGCGGTTGCCTGCAGCTCGTGCGAGTCCACGCTGGCGTATTAGCTCGAGAGTTTCTGGAGACAGACGTCTCTTGGTGACCTTCGAACTCTGAACTTTCACAGGGCTAACATGAAGATGTTAAATGAGTCGATCGTATTCTTCGTCGATGTTGTCGACAACGGCATCTTCCCAACAGCCGACTAATGAGTGGCTGGTTATACTCACGGGTAGCTTGCCAGGCTCTCCCAGGGTGGACATGGAGCTTATTTGTTGGAGGCGGCTCTAACCGCCTCCCATATACTTCCCTGTCACTTGAATGCAGGCTTGAGTTGACTCGTAGAATACAATCTGCATAAAGCGAGAACGCACTCACACACGCATGCATGAATACGCGTAGCAAATTCAGAAAGTATGTGCCAAATCGGCGCAGCAGAAACAAGGAGTCCATCCCCTGCATCCACCTGCGTCTCAGGGAAGCTAAGGTCGTTTTTGGTCCGCGATTAACCCCCTATCCACCACCTGGGGACGCGCCACGTAGCCTCGCGACTAACCGGCTCGAGATTCCTTATATGAGGAAGATTCGTATGTGGAAACTACACGAAATAAATTTAGAAGGCCAACCGATGCACCGAGCCCGCCTGCTGTCCTTCCAGGAAAGTTTGCTACCGATTTTCCGCCCTCGGCGGAATGGAAGGTTTGGTGGACCAGAGGTGCAGGGATCGATCCATGTGTGTGTTGCAATGTGCGTACGACAACTGTGCCACACACGCTCTATTTGTTGCATTAATACTTGATCTTAAGCATGTATGAACCCACCACAACCTCAATAAAGCTTTGCATTGAACAAAGCTATTTTCGTTTTATTATGATCAATGGTGCTAAAATCAGATTCAAAATCGTATTAATAAAAAACAGTTCAAATAGGTAGCGAAGTTGCACTTCTAGATGCATGATCTTCGTCCTTCTTCGTCAGTAGTACTGCACTTCTATTCCATTCAGCCTCACACGATGTAATACGTATTCTAACACGTACGTATCGTCTCCATTTATATGGTCTAGGCGAACTTATGTGGACACTACCTATGTCACATAAGGTTCCCGCCTAACTCGGTGTGGACCCTACAGTGTCCAAATGGAGGCCGCACTAAACTCAATATGGATGCTACAGTGTTCACACGGTGGCTCCACCAAACTCGCTATAAACACTAAAGTGCCCACCCCTCTATATAACCCCTCTATATGGACACTACATATGTCCGCATGACGGCCCCACCAGACTCGGTATGGGCACTACAGGGTCCACAGGGGAGGTCAACCAAACTCGCTATGGACACTACGGTGTCCACACGAGGGTCCGCCACTCTATATGGACACTACACATGTCCACGTGAGGTCCCCACCTAACTCGGTGAGGATACTACAGTGTCCACACGGGGCCCCAGTTAACTCAATATGGATGCTACATTGTTCACACGGTGGCCCAACCAAACTCACTATCGACTGCAGTGTCCACGCTGGGGTCCACCACTCTACACAGACACTACACATGCTTATTTTGGATGCCATTAGATCTATTTGGATGTTTAAGAATGGAAGCCAGTTTTCGGTCGGTTCTTCTCGTGTAAATTTTATTTCTTCTGACTGTCGGTTTAACCGGTCGAAGCACTCATCCATCTGTTCTTGAGTGGAACAGACGATGAAGCAGTCGGCTATGTATCGACAGTAGAGTAAGGGTCGGTGAACGAGAACTGGAGCTTCCACCTAAGACATGAAAGCGATGGCAAGGCTTGGTGCTAAACGCTCTCCCATGGCCTACTCTCTAATTTGTGCAAAATACTTCCAGAGCACCTGAAGGCTGAACAACCAAGACATTGATTTAAGAGAGTCATTAGATGCGCAATCAGCAAGCCGAACATTTTTATTTTCTTTTCGTGTTATACGAGCAGGTCGAGAATGGCTTGCCTTGCAGAGTCATTCGACACGTTTGGTATAAGTGAAGTAACATCGAATTACTCCATTTCATGGGAGCTGTTTGGTTGCTCGCAGCATGGGTGGACTAAAAATATTTTTGTGTTAGGTAGATGGGTTGGAATAAATTTTAGTAACTGAGTAAGGATATGGTTTAAGAACCACGTTATTCTATCCGTGGCCCGCCTATACAACTGATGATAGGTCTAACTTTAAAAGATGATGGGTTCGTTGATGTAATAATATCAGCTGAAGTTATTTCGACGCTCGGCATTTGTTGAGAGACCTCTGGTAGACCGCACACTACGTACAATTTCCTACGCTTTGTACAGTTAGGAATAATTCGATGTCTTAAGCAACGGCGTAGGAAGTGGGCCTTTTGACGTATTAAGATGATTTTCTGTCTTAATGACAATACGTCTCTTACAAGTCGGAAATATTTTGCTGGAGCGTCTCTTAATAACTCAAAAGACCGACTTTCTCTAAATCACGGCGTGTATAGTTGATATATTTACTTATGATCTTATAAAGTGAACTTCTTTAGCTGGTGCGAGGTTGGTATATGCCTTCGTTGACGTTGTTGTTGTTGATGGTGTTGTTGGTCGATGGCTGACGTTTCGGCGATCTCGCCTTCCTCAGAGCCTGGACGTATTTTATATTAGATTACTTTAATTTTTTGGTGGAAAAAAGGCTAAAGTATTAATGAAGATCAAGCGTTTAAATAGATGGTAGACTAAGGTGCTACGGTCAAATGTAGCTCTACACCATATTGAACACAAAGGCTACTCACCGTGGTGTTACGCCTGGGACTGGCCCACGTGCTGTTCATATGGGGCCGCCAGCAAGAGACACTTAGGGTCAAAATATCTTTTTGAAATATGGTGCCAGGTCACGTGTGATAGTGAGACATTCGTGTTTCCGATTCATCATTAGATTTTTGAAATTTAAGTGATTTTGAAAGTGTGAATGGAAGAAAAAAATGGAAGTGGTTGACTGCATAACTGGCCTCTACATGACTCGCGGTGGCCTACCAATATATCGAGCCAGTGCTGTTATGCTGCAATACGAGTCTGTTCGTTTCTCAGCAGTACAAACGAAATTGAGCTATAGCCGATGCTCTATACAAAACTTTATTCGAGATAATGTCTTTGCACTTTGGAACGTCCATGCGGCCACATCCCCATGGCGAATGTCCGTGGATAATCGAGTCGAATCGTTGCAGTTCCGAAAAGTTAGCCAAAAAAAGTTTTTACAATCTCGTGTAAGGCTAAGGAAATGTAACGAATAGTCAGGTCGGGGTTAAGTTCATCATTAGATTTTTGAAATTTAAGTGATTTTGAAAGTGTGAATGGAAGAAAAAAATGGAAGTGGTTGACTGCATAACTGGCCTCTACATGACTCGCGGTGGCCTACCAATGCATCGAGCCAGTGCTGTTACGCTGTCATACAAGTCTGTTCGTCTCTCAGCATTGCAAACGAAATTGAGCTATAGCCGATGCTCTATACAAAACTTTATTCGAGATAATGTCTTTGCACTTTGGAACGTCCATGCGGCCACATCCCCATGGCGAATGTCCGTGGATAATCGAGTCGAATCGTTGCAGTTCCGAAAAGTTAGCCAAAAAAAGTTTTTACAATCTCGTGTAAGGCTAAGGAAATGTAACGAATAGTCAGGTCGGGGTTAAGTGAAAATGGGCTTCTATATGATGTTTTTTAGAAACAACAGGTCCTACCAGGCCTCTCATGCCAATTGGTCTTAGAGATTAGACTTCACGAACGGAGCCTCGAAATGGAATGCAATTGCTGTTGATCTTTATGATGACGGCAACCAGTGGCGGATCCAGTTCGTTGCAATCCAAATCTGTTCCGATCTATGCAAGCGTATTTCACTCTTCTATATAGCACCAGGTGATGTCTGGGAAACCTCCTCTTACTTATCGCACTTACTTGTTCACTGATCGGAGACTATCGGGACATTTATGCCACCGACCCTCTCGCCCCGCTCCTGTACCGCTCGTGCTGGGCCTCGTTTCGGAACGGTGTTCTGCCTCTTGCGGGAGGCGGGTGCTGCCGCGGCTCATAAGGGATGCCCCATGCATCGACATGGGATCGACTTAATTATATCGTTAGAAGTGATTGAATGCATATCTAGTTTTTACAAAGACTCGAGGTGCCCTATCGATGTATAGAGGCATTGCTGTTATCCTCCCAGATCAGTCTGGTACCGATGAGCCGAACCCGTAAGGATGGAGGGTTTGGTGAGCGTGGGGCGCGAGGATCGATCCCGTGTATATTACGGAGTACCTCTGACCACTGTGCAACACGCACCCTGATTATTACAACGAATATCTTTTGAAAATGTCAGGCAAAAAAATTCTATTTCATTCTATTTTTTTCGATAAGCAAATACGAAGTTGATATTATAGAAATTATTACCATACAATGGCTGACGTTTCGGAGGTTTCAATTTCTTCAGAGCTTGGAGAGGACAAATTTTGATTGCATGAGCTCGTTATGTCTGGAAAACCTCCCCTTGTTCATCGTACTTACTTGTAAGGAGATCGGCGACCCTCGGGGCATCTCTGCTACCGACCCTCTCGACCCGGTTCTATACCGTTTCCGCTGTTCCTTGTTTTGGAACTGCTTTCCGCTTCTTGCCGGCGGCATCTGCCGTCGCGACTCTCGGCGCTGCACTCGCTGCGGGCGTTGGTGACCAGCTGAACAAATTGCGTATGTTCAGCAACATCTGCTTTCGTCACCGTGTTATCCGGAAGATAACCTGCGGCGTATTACTGGCTGGTTTTAGAAGGGATCTCTGTCATTGAAGAGTCGCAGAGAAAGCTATGTCATATAATATTTCCAATTCAAATTCGTTATACCGTACATTCGAAAGCATGAAACCATGAACTGCTAGAAAACAACAACAACAACAACATAACGAAATAGTAACTACACGATATAAATTTGGAGGGAGAGCGAAACCAAAAACCAAGCAAGTGGCCAAAAGAAAATCCGGGTTAAGTCTCCCTTTATTAACGATGAAGTAAATCCGTTTCAATTTCTTCAGAGCTTGGAGAGGACAAATTTTGATTGCATGAGCTCGTTATGTCTGGAAAACCTCCCCTTGTTCATCGTACTTACTTGTAAGGAGATCGGCGACCCTCGGGGCATCTCTGCTACCGACCCTCTCGACCCGGTTCTATACCGTTTCCGCTGTTCCTTGTTTTGGAACTGCTTTCCGCTTCTTGCCGGCGGCATCTGCCGTCGCGACTCTCGGCGCTGCACTCGCTGCGGGCGTTGGTGACCAGCTGAACAAATTGCGTATGTTCAGCAACATCTGCTTTCGTCACCGTGTTATCCGGAAGATAACCTGCGGCGTATTACTGGCTGGTTTTAGAAGGGATCTCTGTCATTGAAGAGTCGCAGAGAAAGCTATGTCATATAATATTTCCAATTCAAATTCGTTATACCGTACATTCGAAAGCATGAAACCATGAACTGCTAGAAAACAACAACAACAACAACATAACGAAATAGTAACTACACGATATAAATTTGGAGGGAGAGCGAAACCAAAAACCAAGCAAGTGGCCAAAAGAAAATCCGGGTTAAGTCTCCCTTTATTAACGATGAAGTAAATCCTGCTGTTATTGTGGATGTTGTTGTTGTTGTTGTGGTTGTTGTGGTTGTTGTTGTTGTTGCCTCATTCCCATTGAGTTTACTCAGAAACATTTATTAGATTTAGATTTATTATTTAGAGTTTACTCAGAGCTTATTTGTTGGAGACGACTCTTTTCATTTTTAATGGCAGGGTGTACATTGCGAAATATAACTTCAATGATGCTGAGATGTTAACAAAACTTCGGACCACAGGTGTCAACGGTGAGCAACGAGCGCAGTATTGCCCCTTCTGGGGAGTATTGTCCTCACATGGTGTGGTGGTGAACGCGGTAGCACCCGGAAAGGAAGACCATTGCTGTTATCCTCCCAGATCAGTCTGGTACCGATGAGCCGAACCCGTAAGGATGGAGGGTTTGGTGGGCGTGGGGCGCGAGGATCGATCCCGTGTATATTACGGAGTACCTCTGACCACTGTGCAACACGCACCCTGATTATTACAACGAATATCTTTTGAAAATGTCGGCCAAAAAAATTCTATTTTATTCTATTTTTTTCGATAAGCAAACACGAGGTTGATATTATAGGATTTATTAGCATACAATAGCTGACGTTTCGACTGTTTCAATTTCTTCAGAGTTTGGAAAAGTGAAATTTTGATTGCATGAGCTCGTGTAGATTTTGAAGTAACAGTCACTATCCTCGCATATAAATCCAAAACATCAGCCCGTAAATCTCTTGAAGCGTTTTAGATCATTTCCAAAAATTCCAAAATCAACCACAAGGAGTAGTGTCTTGTCATCACGCGTGACCTGGCGCCATACCTCAGGCTAATCAAACGACCTGACACAGGTACAGTCCTCGCCCATGTAGTACTCTGTGCGGCTGCTATCCACAAACTAACCTAGATACTTACAAGAAATAAACAGTAGGTGTTTAAATAAAACTGTTTCTTGTGCGAATACAAATTTATTTATTAAGTTTTATCTGCTAAGGTTATGAAAGTGTTTGGTTGATTGGATCGCATCTCAATTTGACCCTTCCAGGCTCTGAAAAAGGCGAAACTGCCGAAACATCAGCTATTGTATCCTAATAAAATCTGTAATAACAGCCTCTTGTCTGCTTATCGAAATAAAACATCGTTTTTCTATTGTTTCTAAAAAAATCATATAGAATCATGGATCATCATGGATCCTGTTTTAAGCCTATTTTCACCTAACCTTGGCGTGACTAATCGGTAGATATCTTCACGTTTACACCAGGTTGTTGTAAAAACATTTTCGGCTAACCTTTCGGAACAGCAAAGATTCGAGTCGACTACCCACGGACGTTAAGCGTTGGGATGTGGTGACATGGAAGGCCCAAAGACGACGAAACATTAGCTCGAATAACGTTTTGTATAGAGTTCTTGCTATCACAGATTTCTGAGGACATATACGCTTTTGGCAAGGTTGAATAGATTACATTCTTTGAGTTATTAATAATCGTTAAAGTGCAATAACATTGTTATAGATTATTATTAACTACCTTTTCATTTTTAATGGCAGGGTGTACATTGCGAAATATAACTTCAATGATGCTGAGATGTTAACAAAACTTCGGACCACAGGTGTCAACGGTGAGCAACGAGCGCAGTATTGCCCCTTCTGGGGAGTATTGTCCTCACATGGTGTGGTGGTGAACGCGGTAGCACCCGGAAAGGAAGACAGCGCGCTTGTTCCCCATTGCAGAAACCTGCGGTCCGGAGTATTGCAAATATCTCAGCATCACTTTAGTTACATTTCGCAATAACATTGTCTTTATCGACGTCAACTACAGTTTTTCGTATACCACATACGGTAAGCTCAAGGATGTGCTGTTGCATAAACATAGGATTGCGATCAGCTGCCTTCCAAGTCGAAGTATGATGTTCTTTCCCGCCACGTTTGCACCGCTGAGGAAGAAAACTCGGATGTACATTAAAAACTAAAAAAACAAAAAAAACTTTAAAAACTGCAGAACATTCTTCAATCACAATAGTAGAGTAAGAGTGACCAATGTCTCCTTATAACTCGACGGTCGACGTGTCATATGATGCTCAATTTACGATGTCTTAAATTTTTTCACTTTCATCCTCGACAAATGTTGTTTTTTCTCTATTTAAACAGATTATTATTCCAGATTATAATAAACGTAATGGGAGAGTGTACCGCAGTAGTGGGAGGCGCACTGTTACACACAAGTGAAATCGATCCCCACGCGCATGGGCCACCAATACTTCCATCTCTCCGGGGTCGCTAATTCGTACAAGACTGGTCTAGAAGGATAGCAGCACTAGCCGGATACATAGGCAGGCCAGCGCTGGTCATGTAAAAGGCAGATTTGCACTAAATCAACACCAAACGGTGGTTAATGAGATGGAATGCATCGCACATCACTTAGGGATTGATCAACGTCGAGAGCTCTATCCTTTGTATAGTTGCTTAGTTGAATATTTGGACGGCTCTGATTCAAGAAAGAGAGGAGTTTGAGAGGTCCGAATGCTGCTCAAGCTGCTGTCTTCTGTCTAATTCCTCATCCTCATTCATGTTGTTTTCCAGGTTCATTGGTCGCTCAAGGCATACGTGCGAAATGTTTTCTGCAACCAGAGAGCCATGCAATTCAGTTTGTTCGCCTTTGCACTATGGATTTTTTATGATTATAATAAAGGTAATATAATATAATAAGAATTTCAATGTTCCTCTATACAAATCGCTTACAAAAAACCACGGCCTTTGTCTACATGCTTAAAAATGTCCAAATGTAAGGCACTTGACTCTCTATGGAGCCGCAGGTAATTTCTTATTACGTCAACGTACTTGGGGTCTCTCCGAAGAACTCATTACAAACACCAATTGAGTCAAAAATAAAGTCGTGACCCATCACAGTTTCATTGTGATGTTGATGGGTGAGAACAGGTGGCATCTCTCGGATTACCACAAGTTTCTCTTAGATTATCACTTCAAACATCGTTTGTTTCACAGCAGGAGAGCACCTCCGATCGGTAATAGACATAGAAGCTTATTGCAGCTGGATTAACAAAGCGTCGTTATGAACATGGACACGCTAACCTAATTCCCATGACCGACTTTCTGCTAACATCGGCAATGATCAGACAGTTCTCGATATTCTTGTTGGGCAAACAAGAAGTGTTGCTTTATTCTTTGTTCCGATAAAACTGAGGTTAAGGCAGTGTCGTCTTCTTCAGATCCTATGAGGGTATATTGACAGTCAATTTACTGTATCAAACGCTCCAATAGCACATACAGGAAGATGAAAATCTCAATGGCAATCACGCTACCAACAGCTTTTCGAGAAACCTACCGCTTTCATTTGGTTCCCGTCAAAGAAGAAGTGATTATCAGAGTCGCATGTGGTCGATGAATGCTCCACCCTACTTCAAAAGCTAATGCGAAGGTAGAAGGTGAGATCCTGTGTGATCTCCAGACATTTCTTCCTTCTATTCATGCTAGTGTTGCTGGCATTTATCAAAAAGCTTCAAAAACTTAGCGCATTGGTTTTTTGGCATCTTGTGCAATGATAGTGACTTTTATATCAAAATCATCACTGCTGTGCTTTCCTATCTCATCCGTCATTAGTGGGACACATAGTCATGCTTTCGTTTTGCCATCTTGGTGTTCTTCTCTATAGAAAAAGGTATACCCCTTTCACCAACATATCATCTCTGAAAGTACTTCAAGTAATCAGATATATCGTACGTGAGCTCATGCAGTGACCGTCCATGCCGTAAAGGCAATCTTATTGCAGCTGGATTAACAAAGCGTCGTTATGAACATGGACACGCTAACCTAATTCCCATGACCGACTTTCTGCTAACATCGGCAATGATCAGACAGTTCTCGATATTCTTGTTGGGCAAACAAGAAGTGTTGCTTTATTCTTTGTTCCGATAAAACTGAGGTTAAGGCAGTGTCGTCTTCTTCAGATCCTATGAGGGTATATTGACAGTCAATTTACTGTATCAAGTAACTGAATACGACGATTATCTGGCGGAATTTCCACTACTACAACCGACTCCTTTAGACCTACCTTACTTAAGGACCATTTTATAGCTAATCTTATTTCATCGATAATGAAGAACCAGCTTAAAATGGATACTGTTATAACACGTTTTTTGTTTTGGGGCATCTCTCTCTTTTTAAATTTACCTCGTAGGTTTACTACTACGTAGCAGTTGGAGATGTCTATTTGCCGAGCCAAGTCGATCGATTCCTTCTTCAGTTGTCTCTTAGTGCACAAAGTGATGAATGCTCGAAACATATTTCTTGCAAGCATTTTTATGGCATGTGAACGGTGGAGAGGAAATAAACAAGGATGTTCTTCTCGCTTGCTTTCCATAACCACTTTGTTATGCAGCGGCTATGTCGCAGTTGGTAGCGGAATATAGGCCTTCGAGT
The DNA here is from genome assembly GCA_009735665.1 of Angiostrongylus cantonensis. Classification (NCBI taxonomy): domain Eukaryota; kingdom Metazoa; phylum Nematoda; class Chromadorea; order Rhabditida; family Metastrongylidae; genus Angiostrongylus; species Angiostrongylus cantonensis. The sequence goes on along the minus strand of MQTX01000063.1, from coordinate 980,317 downwards.
CAGTTTTCGACACCGAGTAACCACTAGGTTTAAGCAGAACGCTCGACTTCGTAAGAAGACGCCACGCAAAACTTTCCGTAGTTAAATAACTTAACACTCGATAGAGACCCCATGGCCTTCCCCCCTCTCCTCTCCCCAAAAGCGGGTCTTGCTATCCGTGCGCGGCTACGTCCAGAAGAGTCGTTTGTGGTAGGGTCATGACTCGGGTCACGGGGCTCATTCCCAAAGCAGTGAGATGTGCCCAACAGCATTCCCGGTGGTGTGACCGATGGCCACGAGATGCTGTGTCTAGTGTGGCATTGTGAGAATGGCCGTCTCCATCGACCCATTGAATGGGTCTGCTAGGTAGACATAGAAATCACTGTTTGATAGAGAAATTCTCTATACGATGTTCCCTAGGACGGGATCAAAATATTTACGCACTACAACATTTGCTACGCAACTTGAGAAACAGTAGATATAATCTTCGATACATAACGTGCAGTAATAAGAAGAAATAGTAACTCTTCCGGGGATAGTTGCTATAGGCTATCTGATAAGATAACTTCAACGATTAGAAATAGAAAGCTGTTCTTTTGGTTTCTCCAGCGTGAATTTAACGTACTTAGACTTGTCTTAGCTAAATATTTTACAGCACACCTTCCTCTCGTTTGAAACGGTACTGAAATCGAGGGGAATTTCGTAAGCTTCTTAACTAAGAGATTTTGTGAGAGGTGAAACAAATCGCAGTGAACATTTAGATTGAAATTTAGGATCGAATCACTTTCAATAAATATTTTTGGAAAACAATCCTTGATATTCCCGATAACCACATATTTTCGGTCACGGAACTTCGTGCTAGATGGCCTTTAGTAAAAGTGAACGGAAAACCTCCTTGACAAAACCTATCCAATGAGAAACGGACAGATTAACCAACATGTTTATTTTCGAAACATCAAATTGCAAACTGTACTCGAACATTACGCTTTTTTGTATATCTAAATGACGTCTTCTCTTTGAATGATCTCAGGTGCCATCCTTCGTTGCGTTCGTTCCTTCGTACCGACAGTGGATTCTCCACTTCTTTAACGGCCTCTTCGCGACTTCAGCCTTGTTCAATTTTTTTTTGTCTTGTGTATTTCATTACCATTGATCATTTTCGACTTCATTCAGTGTGTCTCTCTTCTGAGCTGCATGCTTTTTCCAAAATATCATCTCTATTTGAACGTGACTGAAAAAAAGATAGTGAACGATATCCTCACACTCATTCATGGTCCTAAAAATACAGTTAGATGATTTTACTATTGTTTGACCCGGCATCATATCTGCACTAGAAAGTACCTCCAACCATTGTGCTACGCTCTCCTTCTAATCAGTCATGGTTTTGGAACAAGAATTAACCGAGGCCAAAGAGGTGCATCCTGAAATATGTTTGAAAGAAAACCTAACAATAACCAGCAATAACACTGTTATAACTTATTATTTACTGTTTTTCATTTTTAAAGGCAAGGTGTATATTGCGAAATATAACTTCAATGATGCTAAGATGTTGACAAAACTTCGGACCACAGGTGTCAACGGTGAGGAACGGAGAGCACCTCCGATCGGTAATAGACATAGAAGCTTATTGCAGCTGGATTAACAAAGCGTCGTTATGAACATGGACACGCTAACCTAATTCCCATGACCGACTTTCTGCTAACATCGGCAATGATCAGACAGTTCTCGATATTCTTGTTGGGCAAACAAGAAGTGTTGCTTTATTCTTTGTTCCGATAAAACTGAGGTTAAGGCAGTGTCGTCTTCTTCAGATCCTATGAGGGTATATTGACAGTCAATTTACTGTATCAAACGCTCCAATAGCACATACAGGAAGATGAAAATCTCAATGGCAATCACGCTACCAACAGCTTTTCGAGAAACCTACCGCTTTCATTTGGTTCCCGTCAAAGAAGAAGTGATTATCAGAGTCGCATGTGGTCGATGAATGCTCCACCCTACTTCAAAAGCTAATGCGAAGGTAGAAGGTGAGATCCTGTGTGATCTCCAGACATTTCTTCCTTCTATTCATGCTAGTGTTGCTGGTATTTATCCAAAAAGCTTCAAAAACTTAGCGCATTGGTTTTTTGGCATCTTGTGCAATGATAGTGACTTTTATATCAAAATCATCACTGCTGTGCTTTCCTATCTCATCCGTCATTAGTGGGACACATAGTCATGCTTTCGTTTTGCCATCTTGGTGTTCTTAACACGTTTTCGTTCTGGGGCATCTCTTTCTTTTTAAATTTACCTCGTAAGTTTACTACTTCGTAGCAGTTGGAGATGTCTATTTGCCGAGCCAAGTCGATCGTTTCCTTCTTCAGTTGTCTCTTAGTGCACAAAGTGATGAATGTTCGAAACATATTTCTTGCAAGCATTTTTATGGCATGTGAACGGTGGAGAGGAAATAAACAAGGATGTTCTTCTCGCTTGCTTTCCATAACCACTTTGTTATGCAGCGGCTATGTCGCAGTTGGTAGCGAGTTAGTTTTCGACACCGACTAACACATAGCTTTAAGCAGAATGCTCGACTTCGTAAAAAGACGCCACGCAGAACTTTCCGTAGTCAAATAACTTAACACTCGATAGAGACCCCATGCCCCCCTCCCCTCTCCCCAAAAGCGGGTCTTGCTATCCGTGCGCGGCTACGTCCAGAAGAGTCGTTTGTGGTAGGGTCATGACTCGGGTCACGGGCTCGTTCCCAAAGCAACTTGGTGTTCTTCTCTATAGAAAAAGGTATACCCCTTTCACCAACCGACTAACACATAGCTTTAAGCAGAATGCTCGACTTCGTAAGAAGACGCCACGCAGAACTTTCCGTAGTCAAATAACTTAACACTCGATAGAGACCCCCTTCCCCCCTCTCCTCTCCCCAAAAGCGGGTCTTGCTATCCGTGCGCGGCTACGTCCAGAAGAGTCGTTTGTGGTAGGGTCATGACTCGGGTCACGGGGCTCGTTCCCAAAGCAATGAGATGTGCCCAACAGCGTTCCCGGTGGTGTGACCGATGGCCACGAGATGCTGTGTCTAGTGTGGCATTGTGAGAATGGCCGTCTCCATCGACCATTTGAATGGGTCCGCTAGGTAGACATAGAATTCACCGCTTGATAGAAAAATTCTCTATACGAAGTTTCCTAGGACATGATCAAAATATTTACGCACTACAACATCTGCTAGGCAACTTGAGAAACAGTAGATATAATCTTCGATACATAACGTGCACTAATAAGAAGAAATAGTAACTATTCCAGGGATAGTTGCTATACTCCCCTCCCCCTTATAAGATTATTGCGCTGAATTTAAACAAGTGAACAACCAAATTCTACTTAATGGAATGACATTTCTAATAAATGAGGTTTTTGTGAAATGGTGATCGCATGTCAAATGAAGAAAGAGGGAGACAGAGAGATTGGGGATGGAGAATGACTTAGGCGTGCGTGATCCTATAGGAGAGTTCTACTCTTACGTAATGGACGAATAGGAGATGCGAGCTTCGTCCTAGTTAGGTTCTTGTCCTCTCTTCTGTTTGCTAGGCTCGGTTAGTCGCGATTATTCGAATATTGTTACGATAGAATGAATAGGTGGCGATGATCACTAGGAATAAATTGAGATGCGTGTGGAAGAATACAGTAGCGTAATTGACGAATATCATTCGTGTGAGTCGATGGTATATGTTGGGTAATAATTGGTCGGTAGGGCTGTAGAGGAAGGGTTAGGGTGGTCGTCATCGTACATTAGCAGTTGTTGGAGTTCGTAAGTAGGAGAACTCGTTGCTTGCTTCTCAATGCTGAAGGAACTAAGATACAAATAGAATGGTGGATGTCCTGTTCTAAATGTGGCGTCGGAGCCTGGCTTAAAAAACAGAAAAAAAACAAGAGACAACGTCACCAAAAATTTCGCTGCTCTTACGGATGTATTGATGATGTTTGATGTAACGATGACGTTTCGCCATCTTCGGAATTCAGAAAAGAACAAGGAGGGCTGTAGAGGAAGGGTTAGGGTGGTCGTCATCGTACATTAGCAGTTGTTGGAGTTCGTAAGTAGGAGAACTCGTTGCTTGCTTCTCAATGCTGAAGGAACTAAGATACAAATAGAATGGTGGATGTCCTGTTCTAAATGTGGCGTCGGAGCCTGGCTTAAAAAACAGAAAAAAAACAAGAGACAACGTCACCAAAAATTTCGCTGCTCTTACGGATGTATTGATGATGTTTGATGTAACGATGACGTTTCGCCATCTTCGCAATTCAGAAAAGAACAAGGCGAAGCATCCAGGTGTCTTTGGTGACTCTCAATTTACCAACAGTGAGGATTGTGTTCAAATCATTGGATGATGCAATGTTACTCTTCATCCCACTGCAGAGAACAGTGGTGATTAATTGTTTCAGAAACAACAGTCGTAGAAAACCTTCAGTTAGTCTTCGTCATAGGGGCAATTTAACTTTCGTGCAGACGGTTTGGAAATGGGAAGCGAAAGGTGTAGGTGGGAGCGTATAAGTCGTCTTTTGTCCGTTGTCGACTTTGACGGAACAGTCCAATCGCCCTCCAGTCGCTGTCATCGCCCAGCTTTCCGTCTCTGTGATTCTCCTTATTAAATTTATGGCTTATGCGCACTATGGACCATGTTCCCTTTGGTAGCTGCCGGCCAACTTCCTTCGCTGGGCGGTGAGCCGCTAATGCTTCTTCAACCACACATAAATAGGTTTTCACGTTAGCGGAGAAAAACCTACAGTGCATTGATAGCGGATGGACCCGTGGTCTTCTTTGTTGAAGGGTTAAGACAACCTCGTTTTAGCACATTTCGAAGTCAAATGTGCTATTCAGTGCATTAGAAAGAGAGACATCGTAAAGAGTCAGACCACTTTGCGTGCGTATAAAAAATCTCTAATCGGTAAACTGAAAGTTAAACCAGATACTCGACAAAGAACGAGGAGGAGACAGGGACATAACGGGAGGATACTGAAATGCAAGTTACTTCCTCGTACAGGAACCGAAAAGACAGGCGCACAAAACTCTCGAAGCATTTTGGATTGAACCCAGGAATACCAACACGAGCCATAGGGAGGAATGAGTCATATTGACTCGTGGTATTAAACAGAATTTAAGAGTTCCCAGGTTCGTCTTTCTATTAACCTCGGTATTGGAATATGAATGCGTAGTTATCTTGTTCAGCAATCGCGAGGTTGTTATACAGCATACATTTACTTCCATAGAAAAGCACACAATACAATACAACACAACAGTAGCTGACGTTTCGGCAGCCAACGACATTAAGTCATCAACCATATGCGACTATAATCAGCTGTTCTAACCTTCCTCATTGGAAGTCATGTAAAAAAGCGACTCTGAAGAAGGCGATACTGCCGAAACGTCAGCTACTGTTGTGTTGTATTGTATTGCGTGCTTTTCTATGGAAGTAAATGTATGCTGTATAACAACCTCGCGATTGCTGAACAAGAAAACTACGCATTCAGAATTTAAGAGTTTTTCTAATGAAAGGGTCACATAACGCTTCCATTGGAATTTTGTGCGGTTGGTCTCCACATAACATTATTAATGGGAGACCTATTGAAACCAGTGACCATACAAGGAAGCCATTCTGTGTTGAATATGAGTGAAATCTTGGTTTAGCATTTTCTGGTCGGTTATGGAAGTATTTGACTGGGTAGATTGTAGCCGACTCAACCCGTCTAAGTTATGAGGAAAGCGAGATCCACTGAAACGTAGGCTCGCTCGTAAATAAAGAAAGAAAATAACATTTTATGTCTACTCAACAAGGTTGTAAAGAAGATTCCCTATTATTGAAAAGAGAAAAACATCAGAGCCAACGAAAAAATTGCCGTGGTTCCCTTTAAGACGCCGTGAAAATTGGCACCGCAGTGGGATAGGTTGTTAACAATATTTCTCAATGAGAATCTTAAAATTTAAACGTCGTGAACGTGGTTTCGCAATGGAATGCAGTTGCTGTTGATCTCCACGATAACGACAAAGGGCGGCGGATCCAATTCGTTCCAATCCAAATCTGTTCCGATCCATTCAAGTGTATTTCGCTCTTCCATCTACCACCGGGTCATGTCTAGAAAATCTCCACTTGCACTCACATCCCACAATACAATTACGACCACTCATAATTTATTCCTGTCCCTCACAAGCATTGAACTCACGCACGGTGAAAATGATCTTAGTGCAGACACATTTTAGCTCCCTCAGCGTCGAAAGCTGTTTCATTCCGCCCAACGTACGCTAAGCAATGAATCACTGCAGGACTTACAGAGATGAGTGAGCACGTGCTAATTAACGACTTTTGGGGACTGCAGTATGAGATACTGTTGAAACTGACTTCCCAGATAACGGGTGCATGAAAAAGTGGTAATGGAAAGCAAGCAAGCAGAAAATCATTGTTCATTTTCTCTCTTACCACTCTTCGCATATCTGACCTTTTGTAACACTTGCGGAGATGAACGTACTGGCGAAGGGGCTCATCTCCTTATCCATAAAGAAGATCACCGAGATGGCGTGACTAAATATCTCACTGGAGACGTATCAGACATAAAAGCATAGCAGAGACGACTTTAATATAAAAGTCACTGTAGTCGACAAGATGCCAAAACACCAACGCGCAAACATCTCGAGTTTTTTTGGATAAATACCGGTGACCCTAAAACGAATGGCAGGGAGAAGTGTCCGAAGATCACACGTGATCTCAGCCCGTACATTCGCATTCGCTTTTGATGCAAGTGGGGTATCCATCGTCCATATGCGACTCCGATCAACCCTTCTTCTTCAACGGAAAGCACGTGAAAGCCGTGAGTTTCTCGAGAAGCTGTTCATCGTGTGTGCGATACTGCAGAAACTTCGGCTTTGGCGGAACAAAGAAAAAAGTAGCACTTCTTGTTTGCCCAACAAGAATATCGAGAACTGTCTGATCAATGCCGAGGTTAATAGAAAGTCGGTCAAGGGAGTTAGGTTAGTGTGTTCATGTTCATAACGAAGATTTGTTAATCGAGCTGTGATGAGCTTCTCTGTCTATTATTGACTGGAAGTGCTTTCCTGCTGTGAAACAAACAATGTTTAAAGTGGTAATCTAAGAGAAACTTGTGGTATCCCGAGAGATGCCAACCGTACTCACCCAGCAACATCACGATGAAAGTATCTGTGATGGGTCGCGGCTTCATTTTTGACTCGATGGGTGTTCGTAATGAATGCTTCAGAGAGACCCCAAGTATGTAGAAAAAAAAACAAATCACCTGCGAAGCCATAGAGAATCAAATAGCTCACATTGGGCTATTTTAGGTGTGTAGACGAAGAGATAGAGAGCTGGAAGTCTGTAGATAGCCGGCAAAGTAATTAAGAATTGCTGTTGCTGCTCTCCGTGGTTATACTCGACAGTGACGCTACAGCTACCTATCCAGAGATCCGTGGTTTCCTGTAAGCGATGTATATCGAATCCTTCAAATTTTTATTATAATATATTACCGTCATTATATTCATCAAAACCCATGGTACAAAGAAGAGCAAACTGGACTGTACGGCTAAACAACATGAAGGAGGAATTAGGCAGAAGACAGCAGCTTGAGCTGCATTCGGACCTCTCAAAAAAGCCACCGACGAACTCGAAAATCCGAAAATCCTCGATCACGTTTTTGATTAAACGGTCCTTCCAGAGCTGTGATATGCTGCACAGGCTTTGGCTTATATCTTGACCGCATCAAACTTACTGCTCACCACTCAAAGAGCGCTTGAGTGATCTGTTGTGAAATATTACCGCCAAACTCAATATCTAGAAACTCAATATCTAGAAGGTATGTGAAGCTCTGATCCTTGGAGCCTACCCCATCTTCACGATCCAGGAAATTATAAATTGAGAGCCATAATGAAAAGAACAGACGACAAATGGACGAAACGAATTGTAGAGTGCACTCCACGAAAAAGCAAACGTCTCACAGAACGACCTGCTGCATGTTGGGCCGGCGTGTTCGTAAACAAAGTTAATCAGCGGTACACGCAGCCGCAATTATTTGGCAGACCGAAGTATGATACTCGCATGAGCTACAACGCTCGAAGAAATTCACCGTTATAGAACAAGGTTGCGAGAGAAAGGAACGAATGACGTATGTGCTAGGGCCTGCACAATTTTTGATGCCGGGCCATCCAAATATTCAAGTAAACAAGTATGAAAAGAATAGAGCTCTCGGTCATGACCAGTCCCTAAGGGAGTCGCTATGCATTCTATTTTGGTCAAACATCGTTTGGAAGAAAATGAGTGCATGAATGGCCTCTACATGACTCGCGGTGGCCTACCAATGTATCAAGCCAGTGCTGCTATCCTGCCATACCAGTCTGTTCGTCTTTCGGCAGTGCAAACGAAGCTGAGCCATAGCCGAAGCTCTATACAAAACTTTATTTGAGCTAACTTTTTTGCACCTTTGAAACTTCCGTGTCTCCACATCTTCATAGCGAACGTCTGTGGATAATCGAGTCGAATCGTTGCAGTTCCGAAAGTTAGTCAAAAAAAGTTCTTACAACCTCATGTAAGGCTAAGGAAATGTAACGATTAGTCAGGCCGGGGTTAAGTGAAAATGGGCTTTGAAAAGGATCCATGATAACTATACAATGTTTTTCAGAAACAACAGGAAAACGCACATACATTCCGGCACTGTTTGTTGTGACAAAAAAAATTTAGGACATAGGCATGGTTTTAAGATAAAACTCAGGTAATCCTGTAGTAGCCTCGACAAGATAGACAAGAACGACTCCGAAGAAAGCGTTTGCTTATAACTGAAGGATGCGCCATTTCGAGTTCGTAGAACATGGAAGATATTGAGTTCAAATGTGCTCTTATAAAATCACTTATAATGCCCTCCCAGTGAAAAAGGCTCTCTCTACCCTTGAACACAAATTAATTGCCGGATATCACAAATGTTTTCATGCCAGTCAGCACGAGCTTCTGGTTTGATCCCACTCAGGTCACACCAGGCCTCTCATGCCAATTGGTCTTAGAGATTAGACTTCACGAACGGGGCCTCGAAATGGATTGCAATTACTGTTGATCCTCATGATGACGACAACCAGTGGTGGATCCAGTTCGTTGCAATCCAAATCTGCTCCGATCTATTCAAGCGTATTTCAGTCTTCCATCAACCACTGGGTGATGTCTGGGAAATCTCCTCTTGTTTACCGCACTTACTTGTTCATTGATTGGAGACTCTCGAGACATTTCTGTCACCGACCATCTCGCCCCGCTCCTGTACCGCTCGTACGGGGCCTCGTTTCGGAACTGTTTTCTTCCTCTTGCGGGCGGCGGGTGCTGCCGCGGCTCTTGAGGGATGCGCCATGCTTTCCACTTAATTACATCGTTAGAAGTGATTGAATGCATATCTAGTTTTTACAAAGACTCGAAGTGTCCTATCGATGTATAGAGACATTGCTGTTATCCTGCCGGACCAGTCTGGTACCGATTCGCCGACCCCGTGAGGATAGAGGGTATGGTGACCCTGGGGCGCGGAGATCGATCCCATGTATATTACGGAGTACCTCTGACCACTGTGCAACACGCACCATGATTATCACAACGAATAACTTTTGAAAATGTCGGCACAAAAATTCTATTTCATTCTATTTTTTTGGATAAGCAAATACGAGGTTGATATTATAGAAATTATTACCATACAATAGCTGACGTTTCGGAGGTTTCAATATTTTCAGAGCTTGGAAAGGTCAAATTTTGACTGCATGAGTTCGTTATGTCTGGGCAACCTCACCTTGTTCATCGTCTTTACTTGTAAGGAGACCGGAGACCCTCGGGGCATCTCTGCTACCGGCCCTCTCGCCCCGCTCCTAAACCACTCGCGCTGGGCCTCGTTTTTAACTCTTTTCCGCCTCCTGCCGGCGGTTGGTGCTGTCGCGACTCTCGGCACAGCACTCGCCGCAGGCGTTGGTGAGCAGCTGAACAAATTGGGTATGTTCAGCAACATCTGCTTTCGTCACCGTGTTATCCGGGAGGTAACCTGCGGCGCATTACTGGCTGGTTTCAGGTGGAATCTCTATCATTGAAGAGTCGCAGAGAAGGCTATGTCTTATAATTTTGTTGTTGTTGTGGTTGTTGTTATTGTTGTTGCCTTGTTCCCATTGACTTTACTCAGAAACATGGAGCTTATTTGTTGGAGGCGACTCTAATCCGCTTCCCATACTAACCTGTCACTTGATTGCAGGCTCTTGGCCGAATTGACTCGTAGAATTCAATCCGCATAAAGCGAGATCGCACCCACACACGCACGCATGAATAGGCCTATGCTACCAACTGCGACATAGCCGCTGCATAACAAAGTGGTTATGGAAAGCAAGCGAGAAGAACATCCTTGTTTATTTCCTCTCCACCGTTCACATGCCATAAAAATGCTTGCAAGAAATATGTTTCGAACATTCATCACTTTGTGCACTAAGAGACAACTGAAGAAGGAAACGATCGACTTGGCTCGGCAAATAGACATCTCCAACTGCTACGAAGTAGTAAACTTACGAGGTAAATTTAAAAAGAAAGAGATGCCCCAGAACGAAAACGTGTTAAAACAATATCGAGTTTACGTCTGTCCTTCGTTATCGATGAAGAAATATTAGCTATAAAATGGTCCTTAAGTAAGGTAGGTCTAAAGGAATCGGTTGTAGTAGTGGAAATGCCGCCAGATAATCATCGTGTTCAGTTACTTCGTAAACGTCTCTATGACCGTCTATGCGAAATAAAGTAGCGTAGATTGCCTTTACGGCATGGACGGTGACTGCATGAGTTCAGGTACGATATGTCTGATTACTTGAAGTACTTTCAGAGATGAATATGTTGGTGAAAGAGACATACCCTTATCTACAAAAAAGAAAACCAAGATGGCAAAAAGAAAGAATGACTAAGTATGCCACTAAGGACGGATCAGATAGAAAAGCATAGCAGTGACGATTTTAATATAAAAGACACTATCATCGCACAAGATGCCAAAAAACCAATGCGCTAAGTTTTTGAAGCTTTTTGGATAAATACCAGCAACACTAGCATGAATAGAAGGAAGAAATGTCTGGAGATCACACGGGATCTCGCCCTTTTCCTTCGCATTAGCTTTTGATGTAGGGTGGGGTAATCATCGACCAAATGCGACTCTGATAATCACTTCTTCTTTGACGGAAACCAAATGAAAGCGGTAGGTTTCTCGAAAAGCTGTTGGGAGTGTGATTGCCATTGAGATTTTCATCTTCCTGTATGTGCTATTGGAGCGTTTGATACAGTAAATTGACTGTCAATGTACACTTACAGGTTCTCAAGAAGGCGACACTGCCTGAATCTCGGCTTTAGCAGTAAATTGTAACCTGAAATTATGATTATAACTATAGCCTCAGCTTGACTGGGTTCGTTGCCGATATGGGTGCCCCAGAACAATCCAACTAGCTGGTGGTGCTGTTGGCGCTGATCGATAGAACTAACTAAGAGACAGGCAAAACGAAGGATCTGCATGGTGTGGTGGTGAACGCGTTACTCCTGGGAAAGGAAGATAACGCGTTCGTTCCTTACCGTAGACTCCTGTGGTCCGAAGTTTTGTCAACATCTCAGCATCATTGAAGTTATATTTCGCAATATACACCCTGCCATTAAAAATGAAAAGGTAGTTAATAATAATCTATAACAATGTTATTGCACTTTCACGATTTTTAATAACTCAAAGAATGTAATCTATTCAACCTTGCCAAAAGCGTATATGTCCTCAGAAATCTGTGATAGCAAGAACTCTATACAAAACGTTATTCGAGCTAATGTTTCGTCGTCTTTGGGCCTTCCATGTCACCACATCCCAACGCTTAATAGCTCGAATAAAGTTTTGTATAGAGCATCGGCTATAGCTCAATTTCGTTTGTACTGCTGAGAAACGAACAGACTCGTATTGCAGCATAACAGCACTGGCTCGATATATTGGTAGGCCACCGCGAGTCATGTAGAGGCCAGTTATGCAGTCAACCACTTCCATTTTTTTCTTCCATTCACACTTTCAAAATCACTTAAATTTCAAAAATCTAATGATGAACCGGAAACACGAATGCCTCAATATCACACGTGACCTGGCACCATATTTCAAGAAGATATTTTGACCACTAAGTGTCTCCTGCTGGCGACCCATATGAACAGCACGTGGGCCAGTCCCAGTCGTAACACCACGGTGAGCAGCCTCTATGTTCAACATGGTGTAGAGCTACATTTGACCGTAACATCTTAGTCTTTCCAACCCATCCTACCTAACACAAAAATATTTCTAGTCCACCCATGCTGCGAGCAACCAAACAGCTCCCATGAAATGGAGTAATTCGATGTTACTTCACTTTATACCAACGTGTCGAATGACTCTGCAAGGCAAGCCATTCTCGACCTGCTCGTATAACACGAAAAGAAAATAAAAATGTACGGCTTGCTGATTGCGCAACTAATGACTCTCTTAAATCAATGTATTAGTTGTTCAGCCTTCAGGTGCTCTGGAAATATTTTGCACAAATTAGAGACTAGGCCATGGGACAGCGTTCACCACAAAGCCTTGCCATCGCTTTCATGTCTAAGGCGGAAGCTCCATTTCTCGATCACCGACCCTTATTCTACTGTCGATACATAGAGGACTGCTTCATCGTCTGTTCCACTCAAGTACAGATGAATGAGCGCTTAGAATTGTTAAAGCGGTAGTGAGAATATGTAAAGTCTACTCGAGAAAAGCCAAACAAAAGAAACGGCTTTCATTCTTAAGCATCCAATTAGATCTGCCTAAAAGTGGCTATACAACAAAATGGTATCCTAATCCAAGTAGTAAAAACATACTAGTTCACTACCTTTCCTCTGACCCTTCACACTTGAAAAAACACTTATCAAAAACATGTGCCGTACGGTCAAAAATGTGTGCACAAGAGAAGAGGAAAGGAAGGAATCGCAAAACCTGGTACGAAAATTGGCCATTTTCAATGGCTACGAAGTAGAAGCCACGCCGGGTTAGACAAAAGCGTAGAGTGGTTTGCCAAAATAATATTTCGAAGGTAAGCATGATTCCCTTCAAGCAACCCTTCATATCAAATGAAGTAAGTTACGCCATTAAGAGATCCTTAAGAAAAGTGGTCTTGAAAATTATGTAACGATTATTGAAATCCCACCCAATACCCTACGCCGTCAGTTACTAGGCAACCGTCTCTATGATCGTTTGAGCAGCTCAAAAAACTGTATAATCTGTCCTAACGGGAGAGACGGGAATTGGATGAGTTCAGGTATAATATACTTGGTCTCATGTAACACGTGAGGTGAGCAATATACTGAGTAAATGGGCAGACCACTTTGTGTCCGCATAAAAGAACCTAGTCGGTAAGTCTAAATTAAAACCAAACACTCCACTAGGCGCGCATAGGATGCAGCTCTGTGCAGCTGCTATCCACCAACTAACTTAGATAATTACAACAAATAAACGGTAGGTGTTCAAATAAAGCTGTTTTTTATGCGAATACTAATTCATTTGTTAGGTTTTGTCTGCTAGGGTTATGAAAGTGTTTGGTTGAGTAGATCGCATCTCAATACGACCCTTCCAGGCTCTGAAGAAGGCGGAACCACCGAAACGTTAGCATTTGTATCCTAATAATTTCTATAATAAAAACTTCGTGTCTGCTTATTAAAATAAAATTATCAATCAGTGCCGAGGTTAACAGAAGATCGCTCTTGGGAATAGGAAAACGCACGAAATTTCTGGCACTATTTGTTGTGACAGAAAAAAATACGAGGATATAACCATATTTTTAAGCTCAAAGTCTGTAAAGCGCTTGACAATTTAAGCAATAAATTTCTGTTACAGTGGTTAACAAGTGACTTTAAAGCGGTAGTTAGGGAACAGTGCGTTCGTCGTTTCTTTATCACTGCGGCTTGCGCCATTTCGAGTTCGTCGAACATGGAAGACAATGAAGGCAAATGTGCCCTTATGAAATCACTTAGATTGCCCTATCAATGAAAAGGTCTGCCTCTCACAAGAGGTGCAGAGCTCCATCTGCCCACACCTATGAATGGAAATCTAATGTTGTCGGAGCTAACATATTGAACTTCCATGTGAGCAGAGATAGTATTGTCGGAGCTAAAGAGCTGAAGTACCATGTGAGTAGAGATTAATGTGCTTTTTCCATTATGTAATTCCTGGCTTAACCGCAAAACAGGAATGTGACTCTGAGAAGCACGGATATTCAAAAACAGCTTGGAAAAAACTAAGCTGTTATTTTAAAAAAACATTAGTAAATTATGATAAAACCAGTATGGAAATATTCTTTAAACGATGAGGATTATGAAATATTAAAACACGGCAGAGTTTGAAAAACTGATGAATGCATGTGAAAGCAAGTATTTAAAAAAATTAGAAAAGCAACAAACTCTTAGTTCGATATACTTAGTTGGACACTTGGATAGCCTGTCCTTACTCATGTGTGGGCCTCTGCATAATTTCTTTATCGTCGGAGTTTTGCTGGCTTAACCACTGTGGTACCTCGGAGTCCCGAGGTCATCCTGGCTGAAACCAGGTGCAGATCCTCGCCACCGAAGGCAGTCACCGCCCTTGTAGATCAGAGGAATACTTGCGATCTTGAAACGCCGAAATCTTTCTCAGCTTGGGAGACCCTGATGGGAGGAGGAAAACCACCCAACCGAGATGGTGCGATAAGCCGTTGAGAGAAGCTCTCAGAATTTGACTAAAGAGATGAGTTCTTCCAGAAGGTAGACCAGTTTTTGACAACGAGGCACAACGAACTAATCAAAAACACATACTAATGCGTGAATATCAAAAACGAAGTAGAGTTTATTTATGGCAAAAGTTGTCTGCATATGTGATGAAGTTTAAAGCATCTCATCCTAGTGACAGCACTAGGCGAGTTTAGTCAATCGCCACGTACTCGCCCCTCCTTAATGCGAGTTGCGACCACACTCATGTCATCACGTCCTCACATAGGATTCGTTTTCTAGGATGCGGTCTCTAAACGTTATCAACCTAGAGAAAATCGATTTTCTTCTAAGCTCGATTTGTCTTGTCAACATTTAATCTTTCAATGACGAGCTAACAAGAGGTTGATACGAAAACATTATCCGACTAAGGTTTCGCCACCAACGCCTTCCTCGGAGAATTATTGATCAGAGTTGATTGTGGTTCACAGTTCTTCGTTCTTCCGATGTGGGTCTTCATGAGGTCGCCAACTCGAACACTGCGGAGTACCTCTTGGATGAAGGACCTCACTCGGAAATCCTCTTTTATACAGTGCGGTTATTATTGATAGTGATTGGGCAACGATAATAACGTGTTTTTCTCCTGGCCTTATATAAGCGATAGAAATGACGTTTGAGCCAGTTTCCATACTTTCTTTAGCATATGATAAGCGACTGGCCTATTTGATCGTCCCTACTATATGGTCCTGACTGTTAACGTTGCACGAATGGTAAGTGATCGTCTTATTAAGAACACTTCTTCTTAAACTACGGGTTAAGAGAGTCCACCTACAACGAACCAAATAGTGGCTTCGCATGATCTCAGGAAATTTCTTCAACAGACCGATATTAACTAGTTTTTTCAAGGTTTTTTTGTCAAATATATTTCGGGATACACCTTTATAGCCTATGTTAATTCTTGTTCCAAAACCATGACTGATTAGAAGGAGAGCGTAGCACAATGGTTGGAGGTACTTTCTAGTGCAGATATGATGCCGGGTCAAACAATAGTAAAATCATCTAACTGTATTTTTAGGACCATGAATGAGTGTGAGGATATCGTTCACTATCTTTTTTTCAGTCACGTTCAAATAGAGATGATATTTTGGAAAAAGCATGCAGCTCAGAAGAGAGACACACTGAATGAAGTCGAAAATGATCAATGGTAATGAAATACACAAGACAAAAAAAATTGAACAAGGCTGAAGTCGCGAAGAGGCCGTTAAAGAAGTGGAGAATCCACTGTCGGTACGAAGGAACGAACGCAACGAAGGATGGTACCTGAGATCATTCAAAGAGAAGACGTCATTTAGATATACAAAAAAGCGTAATGTTCGAGTACAGTTTGCAATTTGATGTTTCGAAAATAAACATGTTGGTTAATCTGTCCGTTTCTCATTGGATAGGTTTTGTCAAGGAGGTTTTCCGTTCACTTTTACTAAAGGCCATCTAGCACGAAGTTCCGTGACCGAAAATATGTGGTTATCGGGAATATCAAGGATTGTTTTCCAAAAATATTTATTGAAAGTGATTCGATCCTAAATTTCAATCTAAATGTTCACTGCGATTTGTTTCACCTCTCACAAAATCTCTTAGTTAAGAAGCTTACGAAATTCCCCTCGATTTCAGTACCGTTTCAAACGAGAGGAAGGTGTGCTGTAAAATATTTAGCTAAGACATACGAAATAACTACTTTTGTTCAATATTCAATACCTCATTAGAACAGACAGATTCGTTCAACAGTGAAAACTTTAAAAGGGGGAACCCTACTTGCCTGCATCATGGATCGATCTCCAGGCCTGCCAAATTTTTAGATGAACAGGTTGGTGTTTCGTAAGGATCTGTTTGCAAGCCATCAACATCTCTGAGCATAAATACCGAGCATAGCGCCGAGAGCCGCGTCGGTACCCACGCGCTCGCTAGGCAATGAGCAGCAAACGATTCCCAAGCGATGCATCGAGAGACCGGTACAGACAAAGTGGCAACATACTTGGACTGCGACAAACTAGAACTAGATTTGCCGCACTTTGGCGTTATCATGAAGATCAACAGCAATTGCCTTCCATTTCGAAACCCCGCTCATGAAGTTTAATCACCAAGACTCTTATTGAGAATTTTTTCACTGGGAGGGCATTATAAGTGATTTTATAAGAGCACATTTGAACTAAATGTCTTCCATGTTCGACGAACTCGAAATGGCGCATCCCTCAGTGATAAGCAAGCGCCTTTTCCGGAGTCATTTTGTCTTTCTTGTCGAGGCTACTGCAGAATTACCTGAGTTTTATCTTAAAACCATGCCTATGTCCTAAATTTTTTTTGTCACAAGAAACAGTGCCAGAATGTATGTGCGTTTTCCTGCTGTTTCTGAAAAACATTGTATAGTTATCATGGATCCTTTTCAAAGCCCATTTTCACTTAACCCCGGCCTGTCTAATGACTCAATTGGTGTACGTAATGAGTGCTTCAGAGAGACCCCAAGTGTGTAGACGATAAATAAATCACTTGCGAAACCACAGAGAATCAAATAGCTCACATTGGGCTATTTTAGGTGTGTAGACGAAGGGATAGAGAGCTGGAAGTCTGTAGATAGTCGTCAAAGTAATTAAGAATTGCTGTTTCTGCTCTCCGTGGTTATATTCGACAGGGACGCTACAGCTACCTACCTAGAGATCCGCGGTTTCTTGTAAGCGCTGTATATCGAATCCTTGAAATTCTTATTACAATATATTACCGTCTTTACCTTCATCAAAACCCTTGGTGCAAAGAAGAACAAACTGGACTGTACAGCTCTCTGGATGCAGAAAACATCTCGCACGTATACCTTGGGCCACCAACGAACCTGGAAAACAACATGATGGAGGAATTAGGAAGAAGACAACAGCTCCCCCTTATAAACTTATCTCGTAGAGTTACTACTTTGTAGCCTTTAGAGATAGTTATTATAGTTATTATAGTTACCACCCGCGGTAAATAATAAGTTGAAATTGTGATTATAACTACAGCCCCAGTTTGACTGGGTTCGTTGCCGATTTCGGCACCCCAGATCAATGCAGCTAGCTAGTGATTGCTGAAGGCGCTGATCGATAGAACTAGCTGAGAGACAGGCAAAACGAAGGACCTGTATGGTGTGGTGGTGAACGCGTTACTCCCCGGAAGGGACAATACCGCGCTCGTTCCTCACCGTTAACACCTTTGGTCCGAAGTTTTGTCAACATCTCAGCATCATTGAAGTTATAGTTCGCAATATACACCCTGCCATTAAAAATGAAAAGGTAGCAAATAATGATCTATAACGATGTTATTACATTTTCATGATTTTTAATAACTCAAAGAATGTAATCTATTCAACCTTGCCAAAAGCGTATATGTCCTCAGAAATCTGTGACAGCAAGAATTCTATACAAAACGTTATTCGAGCTAATGTTTCGTCGTCTTTGGGCCTTCCATGTCACCACATCCCAACGCTTAACGTCCGTGGGTAGTCGACTCGAATCTTTGCTGTTTCGAAAGGTTAGCCGAAAATGTTTTTACAGCAACCTGGTGTAAACGTGAAGAAATGTAAGGCGTTAACGAGGTAACTGAATGCGATGATTATCTGGCGGCATTTCCACTACTACATCTGAATCTTTCAGACCTACCTTGCCTAAGCACCATTTCATAGCTACTCGTACTTCATCGCTAATGAAGGAGCAGCTTAAACTGGATATTGTTATAACACGTTTTTTGCTTTGGGGCATCACTCTCTTTTAAAATTTACCTCGTAGGTTTACTACTTCGTAGCCGTTGGAGATTGTTATTTGCCGAGCCAAGTCGAGCGATTCCTTCTTTAGTTGTCTCTTAGTGCACAGGGTGATGAATGTTCGAAACATATTTCTTGCAAGCATTTTTATGGCATGTGAAGAGTGGAAAGAGAGGGGATGAACAAGGATGTTCTTCTCGCTTGCTTTCCTTAACCACTTTATTATGCAGCGGCTGTATCGCAGTTGGTAGCGGAATATAAGCCTTCGAGTCAGTTTTCGACACCGAATAACCACTAGCTTTAAGCAGATTGCTCGACTTCGTGAGAAGACGCCACGCGGGACTTCCCCATAGTTGACGCAGGGCAATCTTTTGACACTCAAACTTAAGATTTAATCTTTATATAGATAAAGGTTGCAAGAATACAACAGGAATAACGATGGAAGAACACTGGCGTAAGAATCAGACAATGAAGTCGAACCTAAGACTCGGTAGAAACTCCAAGTCCCACACCATTCCAAAAGAGGGTGGTGGTGCTAGCCGTGCGTGACTATGTCTGAGCGAGTCGTTTGTGTTAGGGTCACGGTCCGGGGTCGTGGGGTCGATTCCCCAGGCGATGAGACGTCATGCATGGTGGTTCGCCAAACCAAACGGAAACGGGTAGACCTCTCTGTGTCCGCATAAAAATGATCAAGTAATTCTTTGTATTCTTGTTGAGCAAACGCGAGGTATACGCACGCACCTCGCGTTTGCTCAACAAGAATACAAAGAATTACTCTATCATTTGTGCTTAATATTTTCCGGAATGTCGCATGATTAAGCCGTTCACACACTTTTTTAGGAGTACCACCAGTCGCTGAACTAAGAGCCTCGGAATATATTGGTGCTCGTGAAGTGGACTGGATTGCATTTCAACGACTGGGTACGTGTTAGGCTCAAAGTCTACCTACTCATTAGGTATTTGAACTATCTCCGTTAATTTATTTTAGCATTTCACCAAGATATCAACCAACACAGAAAATGTTTTGTGATTTCGTCTACACCTCTGGCTTAACTGGACTGAATGCCGGTTTTGTAAGCCCAGATCATACCCTTTAGCGTAGCATTGCTAATACCGCGGGCGAGAGTAAAAAATTGGCTAAGAGATATACAATGTAATTTTGGTTGGCGAAATGAGTGAGTCTCCGGAAAAGGTAAACGCAGATCTGAGACAAACCTGATGCTCAAAGTTTTGCTGATAACATAGCATTTTTGTAGTTCCATTTCAGGATTTATGCAGGATAAAGGTAAGTATTCAACCACAGTTATTAAGAACGACCAACCCTCACGTAGTGGCTCAGCCTACAATGTAGAATTTAGGGCCAATTTAACTGTCCTGGAGTCGGGTGATTGCTAATGGCAAAAGAAGCTAGATAGAACAAGCTGAGAGCCAGGCAAAACGAAAAACCCGCATGATGCGGTTGTGAGCGCGTTACTCCCGGAAAGGATAATAGTGCATTCGTAGTAGTAGCAGTAGTAGTAGTAGTAGTAGTGGTTGTTGTTGTTGTTGTTTCCCTGTTCCCAGTGAGTTCACTCAGAAATACTTTCAAGAGAAGATTTCAGCAAAAAGGTGCCGGCACTCGATGTACACATTCTAAGCCAAATCCTCGTCTTGATGTGGAAAAACTTCGTGTTCTATTAGTTGCGGAATCATTTATCGCCGACGTTCATCGGAATGAACAAGTTTTCTAGCAGCTAATAGTTTCATCCTTTAGAATGTACTGAATAAGGCATTTGAATTCGAAATATCATAAGACATAGGTTTCTCTGCGACTCTCCAATGATAAAGATTTTTTCCCAAACCAGCCAGTAATACGCCGCAGGACTACTCCCGGATAGCACGGCAACGAAACTGGATGCGGCTGGACACATCCAGTTCGTTCAGCCGCCCACCAAGGGCAATACCGAGCATAGCGCCGAGAGCCGCGTCGGTACCCACGCGCTCGCAAGGCAATGAGCAGCAAACGCCTCCCAAACGATGCATCGCGAGACTGGTACAGGCAGAGTGGCAACATACTTGGACTGCGACAAACTAGGACTAGATTTGTCGCACTTTGGCGTTATCATGAAGATCAACAGCAATTGCTTTCCATTTCGAAACCCCGTTAATGAAGTTTAATCACTAAGACTCTTATTGAGAAATATTGTAAACAACCTATCCCACTGCGGTGCCAATTTTCACAGCGTGTCAGACCGAACAATGACAATCTTTTCGTTGGCTCTAATGTTTCTCTCTTTTTCGATGATGAGCTATCTTTTTTATATCCTTGCTGAGCGAGCACGAAATGTTATTTCACTTCTTTATTTACGAGCGAGCTAACATTTCGGCGGATTTTGCTTCCCTCAAAGCTCGGAAAGGCTGAGTTGACCACAATCTACCCAGAGAAATACCTCCATAAACTTAGTAGAAAATGCTAAAGCAAGATTTCATTCACATTCGACACAGAATAGCTTCTTTGTACTCTCACTGGTTTCAATGAGTCTCACATTAAACATGTCATGTCGAGACCTACTGCACAGAATTCTCGTGGAACCGCTATGTGCCTCTCTCATTAGTAGAATACCTGACTTAAATTCTGTTTAATACCACGAGTCATCATGAGGCATTCCTCCCTACGGCTCGTGTTCGTATTTCTGGGGTTAATCCAGAATGCTTCGAGTTTTGAGCGCCTGTGTCTTCGATTCCTGTGTGAAGATCGTAGCTTCTACTTCAGTATCCTCCCCGTTATGTGTCTGTGTCCTCTGCTTTCGTAACCGAGTATCTGATTTAACTTTCACGTTAGGTGCTAGGTATTTTCTAAACGGCGCAGAGTGGTCTGCTTTTTCACAATGCCTCCCCTTCGAATGCACTGAATAGCACATTTGATTTCGAGATGTGCTAAAACAGTTTTGTTAACTCTTCAACAAGAGAGACCATGAGTTAAGCCCGCTAGCAATGCTCTGCAGGGTTTCCTCCTGTAATGTGAAAACCTACCTATGTGTAGTTGAAGACGCATTAGCGCATCACTGCTCAGCGAAGGAAAATGGCCTTCAGCTACCAAAGGGAACATGGTCCATAGTGCGCATAAGCCATAAGTTTAATCAGGTGAGACATAGAGATGGAAAGTAGGTCGATGACAGCAACTGAAGGGCGATTGGATTGAGCCGAATAGGTCGCAATAGAAAAGACCTGAGAATCCTTCGCGCAGCAACCAGTACAATGAATAACAAGACACGACTTGTAGAGTCTCGAGGTGTACTCTAGAAAAGTTGACTGAAGCAGAACACTCAAAATATTTCATGCTGGGACTCACAGTTTCCATTGCGGGTAACTTGTTATGATGGTGGTTGTCGTCTTTATGAAGACCAATGAAATTCCTTTTCATTTCCAAGCTGTCTTCATGAAAGTTAAATTGGCCATATCACGAAGACTAACTGAAAGCTTTCTTCAACTGCTACTTCCAACGGAGGAGAAACCCAAATATTCACTTACTGAGGAGAAATCTGAATATTATGGAAGACTCCATTACAATCATTACGTAAGAGCATCCCTATCATTCAGAAGGACTTTTATAGTATATTTATATACTGTTCGGTACGGTAGGATGAGGAGTAATATTTGGTCATCAAATATCTTGACAACAATCCTGAGAGCTGGAAAATGAAGTGTCACCAAAGTCACCCCCTAGAAGACGCTCGAGCTGTCACCACTGGTTTGCGCGTCCCCGCGGAAAAATACTTACATTTGTGCACTGGATTGCATTACCAGAAAATATCAGCGGTAGATGTTAAAGTTACAGTGGTTAAAAGCATATTTGAGACTTTGTATAGCAAAACAAAGGACCGACCTTCCATTAACTTCGGAAATGACCAGTAGTCTCGATGAGCAGACATGAGGGTGTCAATAATTACCCAAGATAGTTCGCGTCTCGGAGGTTTCCACTTGTCCTTTTCTGAATTCCGAAGAATGGCAAAATATCAGCATTATATGAAAGATCGTCAATACATTCATAAAGACAGTGATATTTTTGTCACGTTCTGTTTTGCTTTTTGCATAGAACGGAGCAACTACCATTCCATTCTTATCCTGATACTCCTCGAAATCATATGTTTTCGATTTTGCATGCAGGCCTGGACACTACTGGGTGTTAATCGTTATTTATAACTGTCGTTGAGTACTTATCTTCATTTTGCAGTAACCTTGAAATGGAACTACTAAAACGCTAAGATATCATCAAAACTCTGAGCATCAGGTGGACTTCAAATCCGCGATTACCTTTTCCGGAGACTCACCACTGCACCAACCGAGGATAATGCATTGTCTATCTCTCAAGCAATTTTTTGCTCTTGTGGTGCTATTTGCAATAATACGCTAACGGGTATGACTTGGGAGCATAATTCGGCATTTAACCCTGTTAATCAAAAGCTTTAGACGAAATCACAAAACATTTTCTACGTTGGTTGGCAACTTAGTCATACTCTAGAGTAAATTAACGGAAAAAGTTCAAAAACCTGTTGATTAAATAGATTTTATCCCATATGCTTAGTGATTTCAACCCAGTTTTTGAAGTGCAGCCCAGTCTTTTTTAAGAACACCCCAGTATTCCACGCTTCTCAGTTCAGCAACTGGTGGTGCTCCTATAGGAGTGTCTGAACTGCTTGATCATGAGATGTTCCCGAAAATATTGCGCACTCATGATGTGATTGGCTATGGGACAGCGAATGTCACCAAGTCTTGCCATAGAGTTCATGTCTAACATAGAGGACCTCAATCTCGGTCTCTGGCCGTTACTCTGCTGTGGTGAACAATGATTGTTTTGCCATCTTCTCTATACAGAAGGAGATGGAAAATGCTTAGCATTATTAAACAAGAAGTCTAAGTACGTTAAATTCACCCTAGAGAAAGCCAAAGAGAACCGGCTTTTATTTCTTATCGTTGACATTGACTTATCACATAGCGGCTACATAACAAAGTGAGAATAGAAACAGGCAAGAGGAATATCGTTGTTCATTTCCTTTCTTCCCATCCTTCACAAGCAGTGAGGGCGCTTGCAAGAAACACGTTTCGAACATTCAGCACTTTGTGCCCGAAGAGAGCTAAACAAGGAATCGCTCGACTTGACTCAGCAAATACCTATCTCCAAAGGCTACAAAGTAGTAACTCTACGTGATAAGTTTATAAGGAGGGCGACGCCCCAAAACGAAAGATGTGGTCAAAACAAAACCCATTTAGCTTTGTTCTTCATTAGCGATGAAGTAAGCGTAGCTACAAAATGATGCTCAAGTAAGGCAAGTCTCGTGGGCTCGATTGTGCTAGTAGAAATACCACCGGATAACCATCGTCTTAAGTTAATTAGTAACCGCCTTTATAACCGTTTATGTGAACACAGAACTGCCCTTATGGCAGGGACGGTGACTACCTGAGTTCAAATACGGTATACCTGATCTCTTGGAACATTTGCAGAGATGAATATATTAGCGAAACGGGCAGACCGTTATCAATCAGTATAAAAGCACCTAGATGGTAAGCAAAAGCAAGACTAAGTACCCACTAGGGAAGCATCAGTTACAAAAGCTTAGCGGAAACGATTTTGATATAAAAGTCGCTGTCCTCGCAGGGGATCCTAAAATACCAACGCGCAAACTTCTTGAGGCTTTTGGATAAATACCAGTAACCCTAAAATGAATAGCTTGAGGAATGCCCGGAGATCTCGTGTGGTCTTATCCCGTACCTTCGCATCGACTTTTGATGTGGGGTGGTGCATTCATCGATCATATCCGACTCTGATCAGCTCTTCTTCAGCGGAAGGGTCGTGAAAGTGCTTGCTTTCTCGAGAAACTGTTGCACAATGCATATTTGTTGGTATTATCAACTCTGAATTTTATCTTTTTTTCATTTACTCGAGTGGAATAGGATGTTCCTGGAAACAGTATA
Source organism: Angiostrongylus cantonensis (assembly GCA_009735665.1). NCBI lineage: Eukaryota > Metazoa > Nematoda > Chromadorea > Rhabditida > Metastrongylidae > Angiostrongylus > Angiostrongylus cantonensis. The sequence goes on along the minus strand of MQTX01000063.1, from coordinate 955,879 downwards.
TCGATTCTATTGTTTTCTGGGCTTAATTCGAAGACCATGACCACTTGCTTATCAATCGTATACAGTGATAAGTTTAAACAAATAGAAGAGCCGCTTTTTAGTAGTGTTGACATCTGATTCCAACAAGGGAAAATGCTGCTGCAAATAGGCGAGGAACAAGTTACACAACAACCCATATATCGTTCCATCTGCTCAGAGATGCTGATGGTTTGCGAATAGATCCTTACGGCGCTCGATCCTGTACATTAAAGAAATGGGGAGAGCTAAAGATCGAACCATGGACCAAATGCACGTAGTGCGCCACCATTTAAAACTTTTATCTGTGAATAAATCTGTCGGTATCAATGAGGTATTGAAGGAAATAAAACTGCTTATTGAGCAAAACTAGATAATCCGTACGTCTTAGCTAGATGTTTCACTCCACATCTTCTCTCTCTCTCGTTTGAATCTGTGCTGAAATCGAGGGGAATTTCATAAGTTTCTTAACTAAAGGATTTTGTCAAACGTCACAGAAACTGGAATGAACACTTAGATTGAAATTTAAAATGGTTTTGATTTTTGATCGAGGGTTTTGGAAAACTATCTTCGATGTTCTGGATAACCACATGTTTCTCGGTCACGAAACTTTGTACAAGATGGTCCTTTAGTAAAAGGGAACCGTTAAACAAAATGAGAAATCTCCAGCAGTTGAAAAACGACCACATTAACTAATATCTTTAATTTCTAAACATAAAATTGCAAATTGTACTCGCATATTGCCTTTTTTGTATATCTAAATGACGTATTCTCTTGGAATGATCTCAGGTACCCTCCTTCGCTACGTTTGTTCCTTTGTATCGGCACTGACTTCTCCACTTCTTGGACAGTTTCCTTCATGACTTCATCCTTCTTCAATTTTTTTTGTCTCGTGTTTTTTTCACTGCCATTGATCGTCTTCGATTTCACTCAACGTGTCCTTCTTCTAAGGTGCCTACAGTTTCCAAAATATCATCTTTATTTGAATGTTACTTAAATAAAGATAGTGAACGAAATCTTCATATACATTCATGACCCTAAATTTACGATTGGACGATTTTACTAACATTTAACCTAAATACATCTTTTCACTAAGAAGCACTTCCTACCACTGCGCTACGCTCTCCTTCTAATTAGTTATGTTTTTTGAACAAAAATTAACAAAGGCCAAAAAGATGAATCCTAACATATATTTGAAAGAAAAACCTTAAAAATCGCTAGATAACTTCGGTCAATTGAAGAAATTTCCTGAGATCATGAGAAACCACTGTCATAATTTTTGGCTTGTTGTGGATTGTCTCCCTTAACTCGTAGCTTAAGGCAAAATGTTCTTAACAAGACGATCACTCACCACTGGTGCAATATTAATAATCTGGACCATGTAGTAGAGTCGATCAAATAGGCCAGCCGCTTCTCACATGCTAACGAAAGTGTAGAAACTGACTCAAACGTCATTTCGATCACTTATATACGGCCGGGAAAAAAAGAAGTTATTATCAATAGCTAATCATTATCGACAATAACTGCACTATAGAAAACACTAACACTAACTGTGTACAACCAACTCAGATCGAACGAGCTCTGAGCAAGGCGTAGGCGGCGAAACCATCTCCGTGTAACGTTTCGTTATCAACCTCTTCTTAGCTCGTCATTGAAAGACTACTTGTTGGTAAGTCATATCGAGGTTAGAAGAAAATCAGTTTTTTTCTAGGTTGATAACGTTTAGACATCACATCCTAGATAAAGAATCCTACGTGGGGAAGTGAGGACATTAGTGTAATCGCAACTCGCATTGAGGAGAGGCGAGTACGTGGTGATTAACTAAACATGCCTAGTGCTGTCGCTAGGTTGATATGCTTCAAACTTCGTCATATTTGCAGACACCCTTCTGCAATAAACAAACGCTACTTCGTTGTTGATATTCACCATGTATGTATTCAGTATGAGATACTGATTAGTTCGTTGGTGCCGCGTAGTCAAAAACTGATCCAACTTCAAGAAGAACTCATTTCTTTTTTCTAATTCTGAGAGCCGCTCCCAAAGATTTATCGCCTCATGGTGACTGGGTGGTTTTCCTCCTCCCAACAGCGTCCCGCAGGCTGAGAAAGAGTCTGGCGTTTCTATCAGGAAGCCCAGCTAAGTGAAAACCAGTGCCAGGATCCACCATGTTCCTGGGGTCGAACTACTCGCATAGTGGCAAATCTCTCCTTCATGCACACGGTCAGCGACTGTAAGTGCTAGTGACGAACTAGGTGAGACTTTGTTTAGGCTGACCACTGGATTCCAGAGAATTACGATAGCTAAGGCATTAAAGTTTCGTAGAAATAGTAGTTATGCTGGAACCCGCATGCTCAATGAAGATGGTCCACCCAAGTATCCAGGTAAGTAAGTAATTCTGAGAGCTATGTTATAGTAGATGCAACAAAGTAAAACGAAACTGACGACGAAAATTTAGCGTTATTTAAACTAGAACGGATAATGTTACGAACAGTGCACAAAGAGGCAAACAAAAAATATCGAAAAAAAATCCTATATTTTGAACGAACGGCAACAGGTTGTTAATAACTTAGCTATTTATGTACTTCCATAGCCCATCTCCCATGGTTGTGCAGGCCTCAGCATCAAATTTCCACTTCGAGTATTTGCTGGCTTAGCTACTGTAGTTTCCAGGTGTTCCGAGGTGTGCCTAGCCGAAATCTCCCTCTGTTCCTCACCGCTCCATGCAGTTCAGCGGTCGTGGATCAGAAAGAGATTTGGCACCATGGGACCAGTTTGATATCAGGGCGGCGGTGATTTCTGTACTGATTTATCCTTTGTTGGGCTTCCTGATAGAAGCGTCGGACTCCTTGTCATCAGCTTGAGAGGGTCAGCTGGAAGACTACCCCACTGTACATTGGAGCCCATCTCCCAAGAAGACCATTCAACCACGGTGAGTGGTAAAGTGTTAGGAGGTGCCATTAACCAAGAAAATCAATATTTGCTGCAGAATTGTTCTAAAAATGTGGAAAATATAAAAAAAATATTGTGTAGATAATTCATGAAACACTTTTCTAAAGCTTTACTACGTCGCTGAATCTGTTCTTTGGTTGTTAAAAAATATCATAACTTAGTTTTTTTTCTTTGAACTCTGTTCTATCGTTGAAGCCCACCAAAAGTATTTGCCCTTCGGCAAATTAACATCTGATGCTTTACGGAACATATCTATTTGCCCATGTCAAATGCGAGAGTAAAAAAGTGGGCTTCGTACACTTCTGGATCACAAAGACCAGCATGGATTTGATGAGGGAGGGAGAGAAGTTCATCCCATATTGTTCTGGACTAGCCACGGGTAGCTGTGTACTGTACTTGAGATACCCGGTCGTATTTCCGGGTCACGAAGAAGAGTGATGTTTGGGAGGATTAATATGAACCAAAGGTATTTTTTTCGTCACGTTATTCCTTCACCTTGAAGATGCAGTATCAGGAGGATTTGTTCTTTTTGCAAACAATCAAATTCTGAACAAGGAGCCTTGCTTGAAGTCTTTAACAGGTTCTCCACGAGTGACTTCTATGAAAGTCATTTAGAAGTCGCCTGTGTGGTCGGAATGACCTCCATAGGCTCCATTTATTTTCAGTTTTCAATTTTAACAAATGAAAAATTTTAACACATGAGCTTTTTTCAGTTATTGTAATCAATCGATAGCTTGTAAAACAGGGATGTTGTTGTGCACGTAAGAATGTACAAGAAATCAAACGAGTTAATTGACCGGAGATCTGAGTGGTAACGGACTATTATTTTAGTTTCAGTTGTATAATGAGCTACATTACTTTGTATGGTGTAGGGGTACAAAACTCGTGTAAAAGAAACATATATGAGTTGCCAAACAATTCCAAATGCTGAGAGCAGTGTGCTCGTATGATGGAGCATAGTAAAGTGTAGTAAGTAGCACCATACACACCATTCTTACCCATAGAACAACCAGGTAAATATCTTCTACAAGCACCACTTGTATCACCTGTCACCCGTAGTCTCGTTGATGGTCGAGTGACTCGAGCGGACGCCAATAAATCTTTCATTTTTCTCCGCCGCATGCAAAAGTTACCCAGTGGATTCTGCTCCCACTAGGGACTCGGTGAGCATCATATCTTCTGAAGAACTCTTACCATCGAGACGTGGTCTGCCTGCAGTGCGCTTGACATCCCGAAGAATCCAGTCACTAACAGCTCTTGTCCATCGGCTATCATTCATACGCACTACGTGTCTGGCTCACCATGTCTTCGACTGTTTGGCGTACAGAACGGCACCCTTGATTTCTGATCGTTGATCTACAATCATATCATGTTCAAAACCAACTAGCCCTTTGGTTGTCCAAAAATTATTGTTTATTGTCAGAAAACTGCTAAGTCCGTTAAAGCTCAAAATTAGGCATCGTACGTAGCGGCAGATAAACGACATAAGGTGTCGTCTCAAGCCAGAGTGCTAACGCCTATGCGAGTTTTATTCGATTTATTCTCAACGAACATTCCCACTACTTGATCTTCCAGTTCATGGCAGCTGTTCACTTTGTTGTTTTGGCTTTATGTGTTGTTTTTCTTGCGAATCACGCAACAGCTGCCATATCGATAGCATTGGAAGGAATATTTAAACAATCACATGTATCCACCGCCACTGAGCGGTGCCTAGTTTTGCCTTCGTCACTCTCTCACTTTCGTACAAATCCACCTCATAAAACATTTTCCCTATTTCTCACGTTCCCTATTCGTTTTTCTGTTAAAACATGTAGAAAAGATGCTGTTTGAGTTGTCATGATCGCATCTGTATCGTAACCGGTAATTTCAATAAAAGTGCTTAACATATTGCATGTGTATTGGTTGAGATGCGTGCAATAAGCACGTTGTTGTCGGTTCTATCCCGTGCCGCGAGCCCACTTAACAACACTCCATCCCTCAGCAGTGGCATGTGGGCGCATTGGTACCAACTTTTCTGGGAGGATGATTCGCTAAGGTAATACGTCGCAACGACTCTGTATATACGAATTATACATTTATTCCTCTCTCTCCGATGGCCTTCAAAAATATTTTAAGCGTTAAGCTTTTTAGCTCAAACTGTGCGACGCTAAAAAGACAAGAGTAAAGCTTCCGTCGTTGGTCAGTACCTGAGGGATGCGCCATGCATTTGACTTCATTAAATATCGTTGGAAGTAATTGAATGCATATCTGGCCTTTACAATGACTCACGGTGGCCCGCTAATTTGTCGCGCCAGTGCTGCTATCCTCCCAGGCAAGTCCAGTACCAATTTGCCGACCCCGGAGGGATGGAGCTCTTGGTGGCCATGGGCGTGGTGATCGATTCCACATGTGCGTCGCAGTGGTGCCTCAACCACTGCGCCACACGCGCTCTGCGCGACGTTATCTTGAGTAAATCTTTGCTCACCGCAGTTCTTGTAAGATATAATCTGAAAACCTACGCACTTCAAGGAGACCATTCAATGCAGAGTTTTTCTTCTTGTTTAAGCAGCTTTGAGGGTCGATCAGTTCAAAGATCAGCGTTACTGGGAGAACAACCTTGCATAGAAGTCCAAGCAACACTGCATTGTGACGATCACTAACTAAACGGTTGCACGAATCTTCAAAGGAAAGATCAGGAAAGTGTCTTGTGAAGTCTGGAGTAACGCAGCCTAGTTCTACCTACCACTACCTTCAGCTTCAGCACAATTTCAATATAGTGAGACACTCACGATTCCAAACAGATAGATGTTTTCTGTTTTTTTTCCTTTTTTTTGATAAGCAGACACGATGTTGTTATTAGAACATCTGTTGCCTGGGAGGGTCAAGCCGACATGCGTTCAGCAGAGCCAAACACTTTCATAACCTCAGCAGGCAAACGCAGCAGATGAATTCCCGTTCACCTAATAGGCATTTCTTTTTGAAGACTCATCGTTTGTCCCGTGTTTGCTCACCAAGAAAAACCCCTGTTTCCTTACTTGTCGAACATACAATGGAGTAATTCTACATAGATCCTACTTCCAATATTTTTTTGCTATAGTTGTTTTACATTATCCGAATTAACACGGCAATTGGCTCCATGCACTTCCTCCATTTGAATCGTTGCCTCACATATACCATCCACAATAGCTTTCGAAGCTTTGCGAGTGGGTTAGAAATGTCCTTAAGTGTTCATCGAATAGTTTCTTCCTGGAATCCTGCGATATTGGCGCTAGTGCGCTTTCACATGAATTGGAGGGAGTGAGGTCATCCCAGACAAGTACGGTAGCAATTAGCCGAATCGAGAGAGAAGACAGGCTTTTGTGCTCCAGCCGAGGTTCCCCAGCTCCTATTTTTACTTTCAATGAGTGCACCTATTCTCTTCAATGAAGGCTATATCCGTTTTCTGCTAATTTAGCATACTTCTGTGTTAATTTTTTCGTCACTTAGGCGAAAAAATTTAGGAAACTTCAAGAGGCTACCCTCATATTGCTTGTTACCTTATGCGAAATCTTTTAAATGTTTTACAAGCCTTTATTTTAAAATTTTTTATGTCCGTGAAATTGGGTAACAGAAGAGTTTTATTAAACCGCAAGTAACGAACCGTTTCTGAGCTTTCTTTGCAGAATGTCGAGAGCATTGGTGTTGATTTTGCTTACTCTGGCTGCCCTTCATGCCTATCCAGCAACTGGCGGTCTTGACATAGAAAATCTCTCAGCTGATGGCAAAAAATTCTTCATGGATGTGAGTTCTTCAAATTTACCACCATCATCCCGAAATGTTGTAGAGGTGCTGGTGAAAATTATCAATGCAGTGATTGAGGGTTAGGAATAATCTGCTTTTTTAATATCATAGTTGGTTTTGAACCACTCTCATCGCCATTTTAGGTGTTAAAAAAAGAAAATATTTGATATATTAGAATATTCAGATGACCAAGCAGGTTATGGGCGTGCCATCGCTGAAGCCGGAAAATCTTGCCGCACAATCGTTCTTCCGTAGCTTCCTCGACAAATACACGAAACTTGACGATAAGGTCTGACTTTTCTCTCTTCTTCTGCACAATTTTGGTTTTGCGCGAATTAGCGCCCGAAGAGGCTAGCAGATCGTACTTGGTCCTAGGTTCGATCCCGTCCCTCAAACAAACATGTCCCATCATGCCTCCATGAGAAATATTGGTATCAGATTTATTTGAGAAGATTAAAAGAGCTGGTATATTGGTTAGGTTTTCGCTAGTCATTCCTTAGGCTGAATACGAATTTAAGAACATTGCGGTGATGAATGGAAGCCACTGCATGACATTTCTTAAAGTACGATTCATTCTAATAGTAACATCATCTAAGCTTAGGATTTTGATATAAGCTAAGTAATAGTAAGGCAGAAAATAAGTAAGCTTTGAGGATTTGTGAAGGTTAAATTAAAGCCATGAAGCCACTCCGAACTTAAAATATGTTCATCGTTTTCTCTCTTAGCAATCGCGAGGTTGTTAAACAGCATACGTTTACTTCCATACAATAACACACATGCAACACAATCGTAGCTGACGTCTCGGCAGAATCGCCTTCTTCAGAGCCGCTTTTCGTCGTCAGCCATGTGCGACTCTGAGCGGCTGTTCTTCCTCGGTGGAAGACAGATGAAAAAAGCGGCTCTGAAGAAGGCGATTCTGCCGAAACGTCAGCTACGGTTGTGTTGTATGTGTGTTATTGTATGAAAGTAAACGTATGCTGTTTAAAAACCTCGCGATTGCTGAGAAAGAAAACGACGAATTCATAATTCAGTGCCGAGGTTAATAGAAAGTCGATCCTGAGTACTATTAAAATATGCTGTTTCAACGCAACCACCTTCTCGAAAATCTTGTGGAATTACTAGTTACAGTGAAATGTTCTTACGACCATTGCTAGATTTCTCTTGAAGATGAGCCACTCGACTTTTATTTAGAGACCTAATACGAAGCTAAAATTAATTATAGTAGTTGGTCTGTACATTTTAGACGAAGAGGGATATGGAACAACATGTGCCAACCGCAACGAAAATATTCAATGAAGCAGGTATGCCATTTAAACGCGTTAATTGGTTTCTTTGCTGACTTAAACAACTGTTTAAGCGGTAGTGCTATTTTATCAATAAGAACTACAATTCTGTGTGAGAGTTTGCGTACAACAGGGGCCTAAGGCGCCCAGTAATGACCACGTAGTCATTGGTTCGATCCTGAACTCAAGCACTTGAAGCCTTCCATCTGTCTAGGTTTTGAACCTTGGTACAAGACTTGTTTCAAAGGTTAACTGCACTGACTTAATTCATCAATAGCCCACCTCAAGTCGTTGTATAAGCCAGACGTGCATCCAATATCCAATCACCTGCTTTAAATGTTGTGGCCTGATGAAATTAAGTGGATGGCGCATTCCTCAGCAATGTGTTAACGCCGAAGGTTACACGCTTCACCCTTTTCATCCTGGCTGAGCCTCTCTGAACTCAAAACAAGGTGCTGAAGTTTGTGATCTACTTGGTGCTGTTAACTACCAACTCGTACAGCGCAGTCATTAGAGGTGCTATGCAATAGATTCAGAGACATTGGTTCCGCGTGTTAATCTCATCTCAAAAAACCTAAAACCTAAAATTTCTTTGAAATGTACTTTAACTATAGAATTTCTTGATAACTGGGTGGCAAAGACCACAGGAATTACCGAGTTTATACTTTACAGATATACCTTGTAGAGAAAAGCATCTGCTTCTTTTCCTAACTCAGCAAATAAGTTGTCTGAAGATAATGTGACCATAGCACATTTAGTCATCAGAAAATATACCATACAAGAAATATACTAATTATACCGAAAGGAGGGCGCATGTGGCGCAATGGTTGAGGCACCACTGCGATGCACACGTGGAATCGATCTTCGTGCCCATGACCCACCAAGCCCTCCATCCCTCCGGGGTCGGCAAATTGGTACTGGACTTGTCTGGGAGGATAGCAGCACTGGCTCGCTACATCGGTAGGCTACCGCGAGTCATTGTAAAGGTCAGATATGCATTCAATCACCTGCAACGATGCTTAATGAAATCGATTGCATAGCGCATCCCTCAGGGATTGATCAATGCTGCGAGCTCTATGCTGAGCTTTTATCCTCTACACCGAAAGAACTAAAGCCACAGGCAACAAGATTTTTATACTTGTAGATACAATATCTCAACACTGGTTAATAGAGCCAGCACTGTCTCTATAGTTCACTCATTGTGTGTTGAAATGGAACAGGAAAAACTTCATTCGTCGTGTGAATCTTCTAATCTGAAGCATAAATGTATACAAGTTCAGCGCTAGTCTATTTATTAAGAATGCTACATGAGCTATCTACTACAGTGAGCTTTGTTAAGGTGATCGAATGCTTTATCTGTCCAGAGAGTGATCTCCTGGGCTCACATGGGCACGATGTCAGTGTATCTATCCTTCTAAACATGTCTATTATCTAAGTGGCTCAGAGTAATGCGGAAATTGAGTGGCCTGGTACACCAGACCGAACCAAAAACCTAGGTTGCATTGCATAGTGCATCCGACCACAGTACATTGCGCACAGCATATCCTTTTATTGTAGTTCCATAAGTCATAAAACACCTCATTAGTGAGAAATTACTCAAGAGAGGTTTCATGTCCTTTTTTCATAATTTAGCACTCAAATAGCAAAATTCTAGAAAAATATTTTAACATTCCAGCTAAGAAATACAACGTCGATCCACACAAGGCGTTCCAGATGCTCTCCACATTCTTCGAAAACTTCAAGAAAGGCGTAAACGGAAATATAGCTCAGCAGGGAATGAAGATGGCGGGAAACCTATTCGGAAAAAAACAAACGTATTGATATTCTAATAACTACTAAAAATCGATTTCGATGCGCGATAGGTGTTTCAAATAAATATTTTCTAGCCCTCTTCTTCTGTTCTTTTCTGATTTTGCATATTTTCTTACTTGCTTACTTGAGTGGAAGGCCGTCCTCTATGTGTTGTGCAGATGCCAGCTCATTTCTCATTCGTTTCGTTGCCTCCTCCACGGTGGTAGTTTGATACGAGCATAATGGCGGATGCTATTCTCATGCCATGATCTGTACAACAACGGAAACTGCGATTGCAGCCATTTGATCTTAGTCACAAATACGTCCTCTCGACGTCCAAAGGGACGCCTTCATCTTCGTGCAGTCCACTCAACAGTTGTTCTTGTCCATCTGTCGCCTGTTGTTCTCACTATATGAACGGTCTACCTAACGTTCGTCATTGATATGTGTTTTCCTGCGTTTCGAATGTAGGATAAATTTCGAAGAACACAGATTCGCATTCTGGTTGCATGTCCCAGTTATATTTAACAAGACATCGTTCAAGCCCTCTGTAAGTAGTGCGTAGTATTCTCAGCGTGGTTGAAATATCAGCCCACGTCTCTACTGCATGAAAGAGAAGTGATGAATCGGAAAGGCGAATGTCGATTTCCAAGGCCTCTATTTGGTCAGTGGCTCGTTTGAGAGACCCGAATCTGCTTTCCTTCTACTGTATAATTCCTTCTTCATGTTGTTCTCCAAGTCGACTGAATACCTAGTGTATACGTTCGAGATGGCCTCTGTAATCAGAGAACTATCCAGTTTGATGTGTTTGGCCGGATTTCTCTTTAGCTGGGTCTTCTTACGATTTATGAGTAATTCACTCTTGTTTCCCACTACATTGAGCTTATAGATTATTGTTTCTGCTTCGTTTGTGCTTCTTAAGAAGGTGATGTCGTCGACGAAACGAAGGTTTGATAGGAATTTCCCATCAGTACGTATGCCTTTCTCATCCTAATTGACTGAATTCACTGTCCACTGCAGTACATCGGGAAGCAGCTTTGGTGACATGGCCTCACCTTGTTGAACCCCTTTTCCAGTGCGCATGATAGGAGGTCGATAGAAAAACAGTACATTTGTGCTGCTGCTCCGATAAAAGTCACAAGAGTTCTTATGCAGGACGAATCTACTCTTTGGTCAACGAGCGTTGGTAAGATTGCATTCGGTTCGACACTGTCAAACACTTTTTATGGTCGAAAAATGTTACGGGTATCCTCCACAAAATTCGATAAACCTGGAGACACTTTGGGTGTGGTCCGTGTAACAAATTCCCATCCAAATCCTGCTCAGTCAGTTGCTCGCATTCCACTCAATGTCTTTGATATGTGCACGATAATTTTCGTGAAGGCTTGTAAAGTACACTCAACAAGCATATAGAAAGAGAGTTACGGAGATCTCTTCGGTCATCTTTTTTGGGGAAGGTGACCGTGTCCAACATTCCGTATTTTTCCAGGGTCTTTTATTTTAAAAATCGAGTGTCATATGGGTTGCGAGAAGTATAAGTAAATTATGGCTTTCACCTTTAATAAAGTCGACAACAATATCCCTGGAGCTCTGTCTTTCTTCATGTTTCCATTGCAGCTCGAATCTCCGACGGAGGATTTCCAGACGGTTTTTCTCTAGAAGGGATTTTAGGGTCCAAGATGAGGATCGCGAAAAGGAAATGATCGGCGCAGAATTTTTTTCTTATTGATTGCATGACACGGCGGAAAGTATTTAATACTGATTCCAACTTCGATCATCATCATTAGCTGACAACGAACACTCTCAGAAGTATGTATTTTTCTTAATGAGCTTACACGAGGTTGATAATAATATTTATTATCGGCTAACGTTTCGACGTCTTCGTCTTCATCAGAGCCGATGATCCGAGTCGATGGTCCACGCTTGTCTTTCGCCTCGATGTGGCGGCTTCGCCTTCGTGTCGAGTCAGGTCTTCTTCAGCGGTCCGTCTCCTCGAATGAGGCATACTCATTCAGTGGTGCCCTTTTATACACGTTGCTGATGGTGACTCTCAGAAGTCTCAACGAAATCTCTTCAAATTCAAACTGCATCATTTTCCGTTCCTTTTAGTACTTTCTTCTACTTGCATCGATGTCGATCTTCCACCGAAACTGTTTTATAAGTGGCATTTATTACTAGTGGTGTCGTGTCACACTTTAGCTCCCATAAAATGGAAGCTCTTTATTTGACAGCTGATTATGGAACTTACATCAAATCATTTAAAATCTTTTCGAAAACAACCTAGGAAACGAACGTCTTCAATGTTTTTTCTGCTTCATAGTGCTATATAGGCATAAATGCTTATGCTCACTAAGGAAGAAGCAATTAACAGTTAATGAGTTTTGCTTACCCATTTATAAAAAAGTAAATTACGCTGAACTAAGGCAGCAGTCTCTCATCCTGGAGAATATGTCCAACAGAATTTTCGCTTATGGTCTTTTAGCGACTATACGCATTTTGACGGTTACCCTTTTTTAACCACCTGTTAGACGAGTGGTTAACATGAAAATGAAAACTGAAGACGGTAAGTACAAGCATTCATTCAAACTTCGATGATGAACAAACGCTACACCCTTCAAACGCTCGACGATTCGGTTCTAGCTTGAGGTCAGCTAAAGATAAGACGTTCACTTTTACGGCAGCCAGCCTGTGCAAGCTATTATGTAAGCCAGACATCTCATTAATATTATTAGTGAAGCCAAATATAAAGTACGTTAAGTAACAACCTATAATGTTTGCATACGATTCGTCCTAAAACGCAGTTTTCAACGGTCAGGTGCTATAGCGACTCTCTCCACAACATAAAGGCCGTTGATTGCATGTGATAAAGACCAACGGGCTAAAACAACTACATCGGAATTGTTGGAGAAATCCCTGACTTACGTCTATGGAATGGACGGCTTGCGGCGGCTAGCCGCTGTATCATGCCTGTGCTTTGTCAACGCTTTGAGAGCCCAAAAGGCGGATTCTAACCAACGATTCCGTACACATTGCAAGGGACCACCATTCACTTCATTGCGCTCGCCCAAATTAGGCAATATATGGGTCATAAAGTCATAATTCATATTACAATTTATACACAACATTCAGAGTCACCGCTCTTTTGTGATGGACGCACTTTAAACGATACAGTATTCACCATAACGATATCACCGCCACCTGTCGTCGCATATGCTTCGATCGTTGGCGAGTGCAACTGTTACGATTGTCAAACAGTTGCTTAGTTCAGGTCACTGTGCCACATTGGAGATGAAATACTTAGCGACTCTGCTTAATAAACAAAACATCAAAGACTACAAGGCTTTGCGACTTGTGAGGTTTATTTGAGCGAAACATATGCCCAATAAACTTTATTATTGATTTGACTGATTTTCACACGCCTGTTCGTGGAACCGTCATCGACTTGGTAGCAGCAACGTATAGTCGTAGGTGGTAAATCTTCTCCTCAGGCCCATAAAGAACAGCGACTGTCTGTGATAACAACCTGAGACCGTCCTCTTAACAAAGCTGTTTGGTGACTACCTGAATAAAAGCTGCACGTCTGTTTGAAATTGGCAGCATGTCTATTGTATTAAAAATCGGATAGGCAAAACATCGAGCCAACGCTGCTACTCTCCCATACAAGTCTGGTACCAATTTGCCGACCATGGAGGGATGAAGAGCTAAATGGGCATGGGGAGATCTCACGTCTATGTCGCAGAGCGCTTCCGACCATTGCACCACACGCGCCTTACGTGTTCAATAGCCTTTAATAATTGTACTGAAGTTCGATATAAGCTAAGAAAAGAGCGCTTGAAATCGTTAATGAGAAATGCTCTTCTATGCTTCCTCGTTTTCATATAGTTTATCTGTTAGTGAATCTACCTACTAATCTACTACGTGTTTATCCATTTCCAATAAACTTGGGCTTAGAGTCATCGTGCAAATATGATGCTTAAGCGTTCATTTATGGTAGTAAGTACTAGAACAATCGATGCTTTCGATTTCCACTGAACTTAATTTGTTTAGTCACAACTACAGGACTGAATGAGGAATAAACTATTACAACGATGTGAAGCAACTGAATTTGTAATGAAGAAGCTTGGAAAATGACCCAGACTTTGTAGACTTGAAGATTCGTAGATTAATTAATACCGTATAGTCAACAACAAAGCGTATTGTTCGGCCCTAATGAGGGAGGTTTCGCCTCGGGCACAATCACGTCTTCACATGACGAAATTCAATTGTTTTCCGTCGTCAGATTACGGAACATATAAACGAATCAGTGCCTGGCCGCTGGCGTACATCCGTGCCTTTGTCGTCATCTGGTCTTCTTCTTCTCGTCATAACCGTCTCATCTCCTTCTGCTCACTCTCCATCCACCACCAACCATCAACCACCTTCCTGAAATTCGCAATCAGTTACCGTATTCTGCCATCTCTAAACTAATTTAATCTTTCTGACGCCAAAAACAACGATGAATCTCACCCTATTATTGTATGATTGGGAGCCACTTTATAATATTTTAACATTTATTCACTGCCTATTCTTTTCCTATGGCAGCGTATGATGTGAAAGACAACCATAGGTACTCAAAGATATGAGCAGAACTCAGAGCCTCAGGTGTACTTCGAACCCATGCTTACCCTTTTCCAAGGAATGACGTGCTATCCACCACACCAGCCAAGGGCCTTGGCTTGCCTTTCCTCTTTCAACTAGTTCTTTATTTATATATCATAGTGAAATATATCATGTTGGAATTTAAGAGCTTACCTTTTTTGTTGTCTTTTTGAAGTACAAACAGTAAAGTCTTCGACGTTGATCTTTCCGATAGCGATGGCCTATAAGGCATCGATTCCGCTAAGCATCGTAGTGGGGATTTTGCCCATATTTTACCCACGCATTGACTTGGGATGGTCCAATTGAATGCTATATTCATGCCAGACAAAGCAGGTACAAACTTGTCGATCCAACGAGCTTGGTTTGCGTGGGATTGAACCAAAATCGAAGCGTAAGTTACAGAGCACCTAGATGGGAAAAAGAACAAAAGCAAGAACGATGTCGTCGCACCCAAGGAAACGCGTGGGAACGGCGTTTCATCTTTATAGGGGCAAAGTTTCAAAGCATTTTTTTTATTTTAACTTTTTTTCTCTCTATTCTTTGTTGTTTTGGTAAAGCTGATAGAGTGAAAAATATCTAAGAGAAAGGCAAAGTAAAGGCCTTGGTTGGTGTGGCGGATAACACGTGAGCCCCTGCATGCATAATCACTCTTTCGAAGCCCACCTGAGGTTCCTAGTTTTGCTCTGTTTCTCGGCATCCCTTTTGTTGTAGTTTTTTGTGTTGTTAATAAACTATCTACTACGACTTCTACAAGGACACTCTCTATGAGTCGTCATGGGTAATACCTGCGCTACATTCAAGGACAACACCATCCATTAACTAGGCCAAACTGTTTCGCTTTCAAACGTTTCGAATCTGGCGACATGACCTTCATAGTTCGACCATGCTAGAAATTTCTTGCCACAGTTGATAAAGATATTTTTCATTATGTCTTCAATCCGACACAAAACGAAGACTATTTCAAAAGTGTAAGCTGAGCTATCGTTTTTCCTACGGAACCATATCGAAACATTTCCATAGTGTGGATTACCATAATTAAGAGGTCTATTCACTGATCAAGGAAGAAACTTTGCGGAGTGCCTTCAACACGAAGCCAAGCAGCAATATTCGAGAATTAGCGGCTATCTTTGTGAGTTGTAGATTTCACCTGGAAGAATAGCAACAAAGTTAGCTACGTCAATGTTCGTAATCACTGAATATTCTTTCGTCAGCACAGGAACGATGTCTTGAAAGCCACTGTTCCAAAAGGAGATGGGAGCTGGATTCTGCCTACTCAGAATAATCAATGACCTTCAAAAGGGTTAGTGCTGGTACGCTAAGCAAAACGAAACATTCGGGAGAAGGCTTTTACAATATTCTGAAGCTGTGATAACCAGCACCATCGTGAAATTCAAAATTTCTCGAACTCCAACCTCGTCGGTTGGGTTCTCATGAGGGAAGCGAATTGCCCCATTAAATAAAAACGCCACACACCAGGATACCAACCCTATCATGATAGACCCAAAATACAGCGAATGTTGTACAAACCTCGAAAATCAAGTAATTATAACTATTAATGACGCGGAAAGGAGGAAGAATAGATAAAATCTTTGCACTCAAACGTTCGTTTGGGTTAACTTATGTGAGATTAGTGTCACAGTTTCAATTTGCTGAAATCCTCACGGCATTCTGTCTTTGTATTTGATTCAAAATATCCCTTCAAGAAGCTTTGTTTGAAATTCTCGGGAATCCCTAATCTCTCATCAATTGGTACCACATTAACCAGTTCTCTGTTATTTTTCTTACTGGCACTTAAATTCACTGCCTTTCTTCGCTTGCTTTTCCTTCCCAATTTTTAGCCCATAGTCTTGTTGCAAGTGCTCTTCAAAAAATCTCCGACCTTCTAACTCAGCCATTAATTCCGATTAATGTCTTTTTAGTGTGTGGTATTGTTGTGCACCTGAGTCCCGCCCTAGTTTAAGCCCCAGTCGACCCCATAGTGTGTGTTACTATGGGAATCAACTTACCAGTACCGTGCGCAATCTCATATTTTTTTTTGAAAAGTACTCACCTGATTTCTTACATAAATTTAATAAAACCTCTACACACTTTGTTTTATTTGTTCGTTTACCTGGCTATTCACGTGTAATGTAGATTCTAATACTTCTATCACCCGGTTCATTGTTCTGCATCTGTCATCCATAGGCCTTTCTGGATTTCTGCATCTCTTCAGCTTCCATCGGCTTTTATGGATCGGCGAGAGTCTTTCCCAGATAGCTTCGGCGGGAATTATTCGAGGAGGGTCTGGCGCATCAGGATAGGTCGGACCACCGGACATGTCTTCACTGCATGCTTCACTTTATCCAGTGCACCTCTGTTGTCCACTTCTTTTTTAGTGAATTCCGCAAACACGTTTTACATCCTCGGACTGGCTGACACATTCTGATTTCATTTTTTTTCAATTCGTTTAGGACGTTGTTCAACACACTTTTCGGTTATTCAATCCATTTTCGAATATTCCTGAAGAAGTTGTGAAAGGAAGTAGTTTGGCAAAGAAATTTCATTTATGGCACTTTGCAGTGTTTCTTAAACATCCCTATTATTCTGTTCTAATGAAAAACAGTATTGAAATAAAAATTCGCTTTGTATATGACAAAGTTTTGTCAGTGGAATATTCTGAGTCCGGCAATTTGTCGGATGACCCTTCCACCTGGCTAGCGCGTAATTGTGCTTTGTGTGTAATGTAATGTAGTCTGACGATGATGATGGTACATTCTACCTAACTCGCCGTAATCTCACTTATGCCAGTCACCGTTTGTAGATGAACATCTGGCTAAAGACGTTCGGCATAACTAGAACCGTTCTCATACACTTCGGCATTCGGGATTAGCTTAATCTTTGGCATGTTATTTCTTCATTTCATGAGATTTACAAAAATCGCTTAGTTTGCATCAATGGTGATTCTTTGGACCTTTTACATTTAAAGGGCCTTCAGTTCTCGTTTTCTACTTCTTAACGTTTTTAATGTGCTCAGATCTCTTCAACTAAGACGCATCTCGTATAGGAACTGTTTTTCCGAACTGGTTTCTCACTAGTCCACATTTTTGTGCATCGCTTTTTTTGAGCTTTTTTGAGAAAGGAGATCTTAGGTAAGTGTTGTTTTCATCAATGACTAGTCTCTGTAGTTCTTACTAAGTCTACAATCCTTCCGATCAATATTTTTTAAATAGTATTTGATCTCGTTCTGCCAATGCTAACATTTATTGTTTCGGATTTCCAATAATGGCATCGATGATAAACGAAACGAAATCCAGTAACTTTAATTAAATCTGTAATGGAATCCTTACAGTCTAGGAAACATTTTCTGTAGTTCGTGTTCGTAGTTCTGGCTCATAACCCTGGCTCATGGTTCATTTTATGGCATATACGCCACTCGAGGTATTCGTGTGCCGCCTTTTGTTCGTGGTGTAGCTAACGGCCTTGTGGGTTCCGTCGATGTGATGACCATAGTCTCTTTTCCCCGTCACCTTACTACCGGAAGGGTCACAACACGAATTACACGACAATTATAAGATAGTGATGGCTGTGTTATTAAAAGTGTAAACATTGACGCAATCAAAACTGTCAGAGTATTTTCTCTTTCGCTTGACTTGCTCTATATAAGTAGGGCTCACGTCACCAATTCATTGCTAGTCGTGTTTACTCTTGTGGCACATTTCATCGTCTCCATTCTTCTTGATGTATTCAACAACTTTATCCTAACTCTTTGTATTCTTGTTGAGCAAACGCGAGGTGTTATTATTATTCTTTATTCACAAGTAAGCTGACGTTTCGGCGAACTTCGCCTTCTTCAGAGCCGCTTTCTATGAGGCTTCCACTGCGGTTGGTCTCCACTAGACATATTCAGTCGTCAAAATTTATCCTAACTATTATCAGCTGTATTTGGCTGTTACAGTAAACGCTAGTCATCACTTTACAATGGTCAACATTACTGCGACAAGTCCGACTTTCTATTGCAACAGAACTGTTTTTCCATTGATAACCATAGGATCTTAGGAAGAGTCGAAATCATAACAACGATCGTCCACCAACTGTCACTGTGTTCTTATCCGATAAGGTTTGCCAACAGTAATGCATTTGAAACAACACTGGTAACGATGTATGCCACCCCTCAATAGTTCGTGGTACCCTCCTTCTTTTCATGAACTTCCGCATATTTTCTAGAATATAAGCGATACTTATGCGTATTTTACCATATAACCTTACCAGTAAATCGGATAGAACTTCCTTAATGAGGTCAGTTCCTTGTTGATAAGGCCTTCTTTTGGCAACCGTTATCGATACAAGAAGGTAGCATTCGTGCTACTCCTTTCCTACTAGACAACTTCATTATTGATATCCGAACACATTTATCCTCCGTCGTGTTGCAAATTGGCTTAGTTCTTTCCGCGAGCGGCAACATTAAGCGTAGAACCGCCTAACCTCTATAACTCAATCGATAACAATAGTACTTCAACCTTGAAACAGTTTTATCGATGCTTTCTCTTCGTTGAAGCAAGAATAGTAGTGATAATAACAGTAGTAACAACACTTTACCATGCTTAACGCCTATCTCAATACAGACAATTTGTGTTTAAAACTTTTACGTTCAGATACTGATTCAGTTATAATAGCAGTGGGTGTATGTAGTACAGTGGTTAGAAGCTCGCTGCAATATGAACACTGCTGTTACTTCGACCTCGTCTCGATCTAGGCAAACCAAGCCTTCTGTCTCTCTGGTTATGATAAGCAGGGACCAGGCTTATCTGGAGGGATGGCAACACTGAGTTGATACCCCGCGTGTCATTCTATGAACCAAAAATAGTTCAATCAGCTTTACAGTGCGAAATAAAGCCGAGTGTATGGCACTAGCTAAAGGGATCGATAAATGTTGGACACCATTCTTTAGCGTTTCCATGCACAGATTAACTTAAGTACTGAGATAGACTTCGAAAAGAATTATATCGTATTCAAAGGAATGCCTGAAGCACTTCGATCGCCTTCGTAAAAGTGTGGAAATGAACAATACTTTATGGACTCATAAATCCTAACCAGTTATTCAGACTTAAAATGACGAGGTTCGCCAATTATTCTGACACGGTAAACGTTCAGAACACGCCTTCAGAGCAGGCACCGGTCACCACCGATTCTTGACAATGGAAGATTCTAGATGTTTCTCATCGGTTCCCTGTTAACAGCATATCTCAACTGTCTCTGACACGTCACCTGTGATCACGATCATGATTGATCATCGAATGATTCGACCGGAAACTAGCAAATTCCTCTATTGTCCCTATCACCGAACTCCTTCATTTTTGCTCTTTTCGGTAAGATTGTACCCATGGACAGCAGCTTTAACATCTCACATTACATTCGTCGGACATTCTTGTGATCCCATTCGAAATTATCACTTACTCTTAATGCAGCACGATTGGACTGTAATTTCTCGAAAATCCTTTTAATCGCCTTCTTATCGTTTTCTTTGCGTTAGTAGATTTACTTCAATTTTGATTTGATTTCGTTCTATAATTGTGAACAAAAGCTCTTCTTTCCATATTAATCCGAGTTCATCTAAAAATAAAAACTAGAAGAAAAATCAAATGCGAACTACTTTTTGGACGAATTCAAACTGTGGCAAAAAGCCGCTGAAACGGGTCGCTGGCCAGTAAGACGTAAACGACCATAACGACCATGGTGTACGATGCTGGTTTCAAAAATCTTCTGTTGGAGACGAAGGCGCCCAGGAAGACCATGAACAATTCCGTAGCCGTCCAAGATTGATACCCAACAATTCAAGAACGTGTGGAACTACTAGACCTAAGTAAAACAATGATTTCAAAACAGAAAACGTAAATTTGTAGGTCAAAAAAGAAAGCTTTTTACAATATGGATGCTGCATGAGCTTAAAGAAAAGCGCCGATGTAAAGTTTTCTCATCTTATCACGACAAAAACCTCTCGACAGCGTTGTGATGTGTGGCCAACGTTAGATTCTGTATCACAACTGATGAGACTCAGTGCATTGTCGGGACAAAGATTAAGCTTGTAAGCCACGAAAGAGGCAATTTCGTTAGACAGCGCCACAACCTATGTTGTATTTAACACAAAACTTGACCTGAAACCCTTCTAGAAGCAAGCTGCTGCTGAAATGACACTACTCTTTGTTGAGCTGTAAATCATGCTGGTTCCGTCCACGATACCATTACGCCACCAGTAAATTAGGTTGTGTAATAATATATTCGAACAACGCAATGGTATAACGACAGCGCTGCTGGTATCTGAGCACTGGTTTTCAACATCTCCTACTTCTGAACTTCCGATCGTTATCGACTTTTCTTTAGGTGAATCCATTAACGCTTCACAACATATTTATCTATATAATTCAA
Source organism: Angiostrongylus cantonensis (assembly GCA_009735665.1). Taxonomy (NCBI): domain Eukaryota; kingdom Metazoa; phylum Nematoda; class Chromadorea; order Rhabditida; family Metastrongylidae; genus Angiostrongylus; species Angiostrongylus cantonensis. Next base: position 935,042 of record MQTX01000063.1, on the reverse strand, counting down.
TAGTAGCACATTGCGCAGATCCCAGCACATCATTTATTTTCCTTGTAGCCTTAGATCTATAATTCAAGAAGATTTTTTGATATTCCCGATAGGTTCGGTTGGTATTTGAGGACTTCATCTTCCTCATGAATTCTTTCTTCTCTTTTTCTCACCATCTGCATTAATGGTTCTCATAGCGTTTTTCAGTCAATTGCAACCAAAACAATATCTATTTCTGTAAATATGGCAAAAACATTCAAAGGCTTCAAATCGTTTCCATTGATACAAAAAGGGATTTCGTAACCGAAGTCCAGATCGACATGGCTTTCACACTCGCCTTTTAAACAAATATCTTTGCAAGAATTATGCCTTACTTTGTTAAATTACGAAAAGAAAAAGATGTGCGAAAACATCCTTCTCTGTTTATCTTATCTTTTATGCCTAAGGCAATCAATTAGCGGGCCATGTTTGTCCCAATTACCTTGACAAACTTGTAATTGTAGGAATAATGAGTTCCAGTAGTATCGTTCGTCCTTCTTGATCTCTCTTTGATTTCTTCAGTGTTAAAAACCAAGGATTTTCTCAATTATAATTATAACTCACTCTTAATAAATTATTTCTTACTTCTGTTCCGGTTTAACGGTTTAATGTTAAGTTAGGCATCACCTTCGTGGACCCCCCCCCCCTTTCCCCATTTAGACAAGGGGCTAAATCGCTTACTATGACCACTATGGCAAGTAGCTAAATTGGAGCATGGAAGAAAAGCGATCATATGTTGTCTGCTTTTGATGTAGAACTATTGAACATTTGAGGTTAGCGGTTAGTGTTTATGCTGTAGCAAAATGATTATGTGAGTGGGTGGTACTTGGGTGTAAGGTATTTCTCTTCTATCTAGTGCATGTTGATTCGGCGAAAAGTTGTAATCAAATGACAGGAAGGTGCACTGAACCAAGGGTTTTATACCATCTTCTAACCGCATGGGCCACATGTCCATCTCTTCTATTGCAGACCATAGTGAGTCATCCATAGGTGCCGATTCGCAGAAGATGGTAAGATTAAAGCGATTCATGCGCTACGTGTGGTGACCTCGATGTCTCTCGAGTAAATGAAACCCATTGAGCAGCTTACCATCATAAAAGAAATGGCTGCATGCTTTATTACTGTTTTGACGCGTATCGATTTTTGCTTAATTTATCGATTTTTTTACTATTACTGGTAAATACCGAGTTTTCAGCGAATTTTACTCAAAAATTAGTGTTAGAACTATATGACCACTCTTACATTCATTACAGCTTAGTCTGAAGATATCTTATAGTTGTTTCTAACATCCTGTTAAATCGTGAGATTAGCGTTGCAATATCATATCATCGATCACTTTCTCCTCGCTAATTGATGAAAATCCGTATTTTTGACGATCTGATGCAAGTCATTCTTTCATGGGCTACACTTTAAAGTGTATTGATTTCACATCACGGCTGTCATTGCTTCAAAAAAAAAACCCTAATAAAATTCTCCTGTCAGATGTTTGAATCCCACTAAAGATATTTTCCAACAAGCACTGATTACTTTGTTCAGGAATCTTCGTCCATCATGAAACTACCGTTTTTTCACAGAGAATTGAAGATGAGGAAGGAAAAGGCAATCCACTTCAAATTACACACTCAAACTCAGATTTACAATAATCAACTAGTCCCGCTATCGGATTCATGTGGCCCAAGGCTCTCCTGTGCTAGAATTTTGTTGTAAAACTCCATGATTCTTATTTTACGGTGATAGTTTCCCGTGATGCTTATACTGTCCCATCATCCCTGGGTTTTTTTTTCACTAAGATGACGATTATTGAGAGGTTATTGTAGTCACTTTCAACCTGTACATCTCTTCCATGTTGCATAAATCTTAACGAGCTCAATCAGCAACTCGAGAGCTCTTTTTAAGTTTGGAATCTACTTTGATATTTTTGGCGTTGGCGCCTACTGTCAAGAGTATGTTGGATCCTTTATTATCTTCTCCGACTAGGATTTCTAGGTTACGTCACAACGCCTTACCGTTATTTTCTTACAGTATGCCGAATGTATTGTGTGAACTGGCATCGTGACGTCACTCATAATTGTTATCTATAGTTCATATTGTATAACAATCTAACACATTTGTTCACTAGTGACTAGAAGGCTGATGGCATTACGTCATGACCTCTGGAGAGGTTCATACCCCACAAGAACATAACACCACGATAGCTCATTACACCAGTTGTTATTTAGCTATGATTCTATCCAGTGTTATTCTTAATTCTATAAGTTCTTGTGCTAATGATTTAAAAAGCAGTAACTGAACAACACAAGAATAAGTTAGCTTTGAATAACTAAATATGGTTGATTTTAATACCACCGATTTCGATTTCTATCATTTTTTGTTTTTTGCGCTTTTCTTTTCTTTTCTCCTTTGTTTTTTCTCTTTTTCTTTCTCCTTTTTCTTTTCCTGCATTCTGAAATTTTTGTGAGTTCTCTTTAAACTAATATATCCCGGTTTAAAATTGAAAGCTTCCCTTATTTCGTACCGCGTGAGTGGAAATCAATTCACGTCAGAGCTTTTGTGAGTTCTCTTTAAACTAATATATCCCGGTTTAAAATTGAAAGCTTCCTTATTTCGTACCGCGTGAGTGGAAATCAATTCACGTCAGAGCTCGGATGTTAAATAAGTGTTCGAAGAACCTCCAATACTAGCTTATAGTAAACAAATGCTGTTTTAGTAAGTTTACAGTTTATGGAAACCATGTGAGTGCTTATCGTGATCGGGTGAGATTTTCCACTGGAGAAGTCTCTGAGTTTAATTCTCATCAATCTACAAATTGGTTTCATCTCTAAAAACTACCAGTTGTAAAATTCAATCATTAGTTAGTTCTGCTTTTAATTGTCAGCCACTTCACTTTCACTTCATTCGCCATCAGAATCTCGTCAATTCACTGACTAACCGCTTGCGTGTGAGAGTTCTCGTCCCATTCATTTGCCGTCATTGCTGCTACTGCACCTCCTACTCTCTTCATTCCGGTCCGACTGAGCTTCATTTGTTCCATGATTTATTTGTTCACTTGTTCGCACATTATTTACTGGCGAAAATGATCACTAGAGGTGAAAGCTTCATCTTAAAGTCGTTCCGTTAAAACTACTACTGCCAAAGGTTATCAGCAATATAAAGCGGTAAGCATATGGGATGATGGGATTCCCTTCGTTAGCAGAATAAGAGATAATCATGACCTTGCCATTCTTTTAAAAACATAAATAGGTATAAATCTATTAAATATGTTGAAAATCCAAGTGGTCTATAGACAAATGAAGGCCTATGGAAGTCGCTAGAAGTATTCTTTTCTACGAAAAGTAAAGAATTCAGTGTTGTATTTCCATTTTCTTAGGTGAGTCTGGTGCTTGGAAATTTCGGGAGAATGGCGTGCCCCTAAACGCAGGATCGAACCAACGACCATGTGTGTATTACAGTGTCCCTCTAAACACTGCACTACATACGCTCCTAATCATCATCTATACATCACTTAAGTACACTGTTCTTAGTAAATAATCGTGCGTTGTGATCACTTTAAAGTGCCACATTATTGAATGTCTCCATAGAAATTATGCGACATCTGTTCGCTTAAATACCATCGATCCATCAACTTTATGATTTCCCTCTCAATATGTTACAATTTCGGAAGTTCATCTACAACTTCGGCACCACTTTTCTGCAATTATTGGTCGTCATAAGCTCTAGAAGTTATTCGTATGTACCATCATAGGGGTATCCATCCTAAATTCGTAATAGGTCATTTTGATCTCGAGTTCCGAAGATCTTTCTTTTTCTTTTTTTTCCCTTTTTTTTCGTTTTTTTTTCGAATACGAAAACGGAAGATCGAAGAGAAGGAAGGAAAGAAGAAGAAGAAGTTGTTCTTGTGCGCCGTTCTGAATTTGTCTCCTTTGCACTTCTTAGCTCCATGTTTACAGATTGTTATGCGTCATTTGTACATCTTTGTGACGTTACTGCAAACAGTAATGACGTTCACAGTGCTACCGTACATCCAGATAGACTATGCTCACTATTTCCGCCTGGCACAGTGCTTAGCAAAATGCATGCAAAAGGTAAGAGAATCTCCCACTACAATCCATGATGTTGATAAAGGACCTCCGTAATAGGCAGGTAGTTGGTACGCGATTTGTTTGGGAGGACGCAAACACTGATTTGATGACTACAAGGATGATGAGATATGAACAAAACTCGAAACCTCATTTGCACTTCGAACTCGCGAATGCCTTTATCAGAGGCTCACATGTTATCCACTACACCACCAACTAAGGCCATGTTTTGCCCTTCTCTCAGGCATGTTTTTACTTTATTGGTACCATAAACCATCACTCGTCAACAATCCAGTTAATGGGATCACATGAGCCAACGGCAATGGTAGTCGTGGGTTCGATGCCCAGCTGAGATTCCCAGTTTTGTTAACATTTCACCTCCTTGCTATACTTCACATCTTACCCTGCCATAAAACAGAATAGGAAATAAAAGTTTACAAAGTGATTTGACATGTCGGCTGACCCCTGCAAGTCATTTATATTGGTTAGATACCCACATCCATTGAATCACCTCCACAATCATCAAATAAGTCGAATGCATGGCAGCAATCCTAAGAAAACCTGATATTGTGACATTTTTTCAGTATGGTGTTCCTTCCACACACCACCTTCTTGATGGCTCCATTGAAGAGTTTCTTGATGTTCGAAACAAAGATGCTGAAGCGGTAGATTTACTTGTTACCTTCTCATCTACACCTCTACCTTATTGCATTTTTTAAGTGTGATTCTGGATGCCATCAGCATCGTCGTGTTCATAGAAAAGGACAGCCGGGGTTAACAATGAACTCAATAACTGATGGGCAACGATTCTGGGCTGAGAGCAGTGCCAAAAGTGGTTTGCAATCATATAAATTGTTCTAAAAACTTACAATTGACCGTCGTCCTCATTTTTTAAATTTAGCAAGAGTTGGCTCCACAGTCATTTCCTCGGTGGAACTTATATGCCAAAATCCATCACCTGATGAGGAATTTGGTGTATCCGCCGAAGGTTTCGTCAGCGTCTCACTCCTACGACCAAGTGGAGCCATTAGGTATTTTTAACCAGTCAAAGTAACTTTAGTGGCAACCGAGTTCTAATATCACCAGATTTATCGTTCAATGGAAGCAACGAACTCAGGTGATGGGATTCTATGACGAAAGCCAATGGATCACATCGTCGGTACGGACTCAACCAAGAAATCCATCCATTTTCATAGTGATACCCATTGATTGATATCCTTCAGGTCGAATCGAACACCTTTTTCAAAGTCAATGGACTCATTCCCGGAGTACAATATCGATTCATGGTCACGGCGGTCGGACCTAGTGGAAGAATTGGAGATACCGTTTCGAGCTCATGGACAGAAATTTTGAGCAACTCTTCTCCAAAGGGACTAGGTAGAAGTCCAACTATATGTTATCAAGTGAAATGACGAGAAATCGATAACCAATGCGCTTTAGTTGTGATCTGTGGAAAACTTTAAAAGGTGATGAACCTAGTAGGTCATAATTCTCTTAATCTTTATAAATGGCCGTACTTGAAATCTTTTTCCTTTATTTTTAAAACAATTTATTTCAATGCTATTATTTGAATGTTTAGACACAATGTTGACCGTAAAAAACGGCTACAACTCTGACCGCGGTGTTACTGCCCAGATCGAATGGCCCCGTACTGCTCTCGATTCGTGCTATTACAAGCTTCAACTAAGCAATAGCTCTTTTCAGGTCACTATGGATATCACTGCGGTTAGTTTATCGCTTTTCACAACAACTTTCCTCAAAGCGCAATTTCTTATCTTTCTTATTCCAGGATTCATCTAAATCCATTCTTCTACCTCATCTCGAGTTCGACACACTCTACTCGGTCACTGTAGCCGCCATTTCTGCTGATAAGACTAAAGTCAGCAATCCTATTACCACCAACTTTAAATCTCTTCCTTGCAAAGATATCCATGGACGTGGAAGTCTTCAATGTTGTGAGTCTAAACAAGGTTATCCAAGCTCCAATACTCTCGAATGTCAGAAGCATGGCTGAGAGACAGGCGAAACGAAGAACCTGCATGGTGTGGTGGTGAACGCGTTAGCCGCCTGAAAGGGTAATAGCGTGTTTTATCCTCACCGCAGACACCTGCGGTCCGAAAATTTGCAAATATCTGAGCATCGCTGTGGTTATATTTCACATCATACCCCGTCATGAAAAAGCGGAATAGGCAGTAAATAAGAACTGATTACTCTCGAATGTCTCTTCCAATTTCAGTGCCTGAGGCAGTATCCGACTTAACTATTGTTCTTCGTTCAAATGGAACAGGATTGATTTCTTGGAAACCGTCAGCTGATCCACAAAATATCCTCTTTTATCAAGTGGTCTACTATGCTCTTTCTTATAACGATGGATGTCAAATTCAGAAGGAAACTCTTAACGTTAAATCGGTAGATTTTCTTTATTTGTCAAATTACTAGCTACCATAGGGATACATCTCGTCAATCAAAACATTTTAGACCGAAACGTCGGCTGAAGTGACATTTCCTGGTCGAGAATGCGAATACGTGATACAGTTGATCAACTATGATTTAATCGGACGAGATGCTTCAGCGGAAGTTCGAGTTCTCATTGAACCGAGCCTTCTGATCCGCTTCAATGAAATTCTTCGCCCTGAAATTGTTCTCGTAGCTGCTTGTGTAGTATTCTTATCATTATCCTGTGCTCTTATTTGTTTCAGATGTAGGAAAAAGTGCCCTCATAGAGTGTCCGAAAAACAACGGAAATTTGCCGGCTACGCTTGAATAATCTAGTGGGATAGAATAGGCTATCAAATACGTTAGAATCTTCCACGGGTAATTTTTTACTCTCAGTGTGCCTGAGAGTGCCTTGTTTCCGGTTCACAATCTCTATGTATTTGTTTAAAATGCTATTTGGACGATCTGTCACTGAGTTTCATTTGGGCCCCAGCATACGGTTACCGTTTCAGTAAAGACGTTTTGTCACCGTCAGAACAGATACTCGCTCTCCTTCTGATTCAGGGAAACATTTCGCCTCTCAGCAACTGCTAACAAATCCTGAGTCATTGACTTTTACCTGGACCGACTACGGATTTTGACACTCAGGGATATTCCCACTCAACAAGGGACAATATTATGAAGTGCATTTTCACTTACAGTACATTGTATATAGTATGTATATTACCAGATTATATCGATAAACATAAAGTTAACTGACGCAGAGCAATACTGAACAGATCTTCATAAAGCCATAACCATATCTTTAAGTCGAAACCGCCGAAACGGCCATTGCGAACGAGAAAACTCTGTAATGACAACATCACGTTTGCTCATCAGGATAACAGTGAATTATTCATCACGTTTCACTTGTACTTAACCTTACGGTATCATGCGCATTGATTTCGATATGTACCCTGGTGTGGGGCATATCGTGATTTTAATGAGCATGCTTTTTCCCCAGTCTATTCCGCAGCACTACAGCTTCCTTGCTGTGCTTGTTCTAGTCAACTGATAGCTTGTTAAAAACATAGTAATGTTATGGCCAGGACTTGAATAAATGTTTTCAGTGCGCTATATTTGAGAAAGACAATTTTTGGACAGTAAAATGGAATTTGTGGATATACAAACATGAAAACAACAAAGAGGTACATGCACCATAGTAAGATAATGCATTAGGTTTTTTGCCACATGAAAGATTTGTTCAACAAAATAGGAACGTAAACAAGAGAGCATAGCAGGTACAAGTTAAATATGAAATACAGGTGAAACGGCGTTGAATGGGTGACCTGTTCTCGTCTGAGCCAGTACAATAACGTTGTACCTCATACTTCTTGTCCACATGACCAAGTCTTCTATTGAGGATACAAATGAAAGTGTGCGTGCATTGTAGGTAAAGATCATCAAATTACTCCTTTGTGATTTGGGCGACGTAGAATAGCCCTGAGATTTTCGCAACCTCTCCGTACTTGTTCTCATTCAATCCTATTCACGATACTCAGTAGGGTTAGGGACTCACGAAACATCCAAAGGTAATCGATGAACCTTAGATGCTTTATCTTCTATTTTTTTAACTCAGTGCTGCAAGATTGGCATAAGGTGCAGGCTTGATAAGAATGAGCATGAAAGTGAGAAAGTAATACTTGGATACTTACTTCAATGGCGCGTTTACACTGTTTGTGTGAGCCCCAGCATAATTTCCGTATTTCCAGAGTTTCGCTGGTCTACCCTTTGTGGTTCCCTGGAGTCCCGAGGTCAGCCTGGCCAAAATATGCCCCAGGTTTTCACCACCAAATGCAATCATCGGCTTTTGTGGATCAGAGGATTTCCCACCATGCGACTAGTTCCATACCAGAACCGTGGTGGGCTTAGTACTGGTTTAGTCTTACCTATGCTTCTTGATGGAAGCGCCGGACTCCCTCTCAGCTTGGGAGACCTTGCCGGAGTGACGAATCCCCCGTTGTACCTCGCAGCTTGACACTCAGAAGCACCACCAACCTACGATAAGACGGTAAACCGTTGGGAGGATAAAGTAATATGGCTACGATAATACCACGCTAGCTAGCACCGACAGGAAAAAAAAGCAGTGAATGAAATACGACTTAAAGCTAAGCAATTGGTATAAATTATTGAATGCTAGGCTTGATATTTCTTTTTGAAATAATAAAAATGACGGTTGTAAATGCAAAATTACACAATTGGTTACAACTAGATGGAAATGTTTCGTGACCGTCTAACTTGCTATGAACTGTCGTTTATTTTTCAAGGCAGGGTATAATGTAAAACACAGCGACAATGATTCTGAGATAATTGCAAGACTCCGGAAAACGTGACAAAATCGCTTGCTGGTTATTTTGACATGTAGACGAGCTCTTGTAGGAAAATTTGAAATCAAAGGAAAGAGTCCAAAAAAAGCGGTAAAGAGAAAGAAGTAAAAGGTAGCGAAGAAAGTTATCATCTAGTGCCGTGCTGCCGTATCCTGATGTGAAACCTCCAGCAGTAAGTCAACGACGATGGCGAGAAGCCAAATTAGAAAAGAGAAGAAAGAAAAGATTGCACGCGGTTGCTACCAGGTAACAGGAAACATCAGTAAATTCATAAAATTGTATTATGAATTCATCGTTTTCTCTCTCAGGAATCACGAGGTTGTTAAACAGCATACGTTTACTTCCATACAATAACACACATACAACACAATCATAGCTGACGTTTCGGCAGTATCGCCTTCTTCAGAGTCGCTTTTTTCACCTGTCTTCCACCGAGGAAGAACAGCCGCTCAAAGGCGCATATGGTTGACGAGAGTCAAACGTATGCTGTTTAACAACCTCGCGATTGCTGAGAGAGAAAACAACGAATTCATAATTTAATGCTGAGGTTAATAGAAAGTCGATTCTGGGTACTAAAATTGTATTATTAGGATAAGAGTTGTATACGACAAGATTTCGTTCAACTTCTTCTTTCAGTCACGTTCTCATGCAGATGATACTTTGGAAAAAGTAGAGAGCTTAAAAGAAGAACTCGCCGAGCGATGTCGCAGGATCTCAGTGACAGTGAGAAAGGCAGAGAAAGGCAACGAAAAGAAGACGTTAATGACGTCGCGAAGGAATCCGTTAAGAACTGGAGAATGCAGTGCCGAAACAATGGAACTAACCTAACAAAGGACGATCCCTGAGATGTTTCTAAGAGATGATGTCATTTAGATGAGCAAAAAAGCATAAAATCCGAGTACAGTGTGCAAGTTTATGTTTAGAAAATAAATATGTTGGCTATGTGATCGTTTATCAATAGAGTGAGACTTGTGAAGATGTAACGCTTCCCTTCTACTGAAGGACCATCTAACACAAAAGTTTGTTGACCGAAAACCATCTGGTTATCCAGAACATCAAGGATGTTTATCGAAAATATTAACTGAAAGTGATTCCCTTCAAAATTTTAACTTAAATGTGGCAATAAATGTTGATGGTGGCAAGGAAACTGGAAGACCATGCATCATTTCGCCTCAGATTTCTGCTTATGATGCATTCTATAGCAATTGCCACTTGCTTTTACTCATTTCTGTCTTCAGTTTCTTTCTCAATATTGCCATGATTGATTTTTTTTATAAAGCTTTTTTGAACTTTCTTGAACTAGCTATACAATTTCAGTCAGGACTGACTTAAGCTAAACATAAAGAGGTAATCGTTTCCTATGGTATTACGGACGTTGTGATTTTACGGCCATTACGACTGACTGGGTAGTTATCGCTTGACTTTGGTGCTATGTAGTTTAAATACTTTATTGGTAGCCACATTTTAGGTCTTCAACTATTAACTTTATTGCTACAACTATTTCTCTGCATTCTTGTTGAGCAAACACGAGGTGTTACACTATTCTTTATTTTCTTTATTACGACAAAACTGACGTTTCGGCAGATTTCGCCTTCTTCAGAGCCAGGAAAGTCTAGTTGACTGAAATCTACCCATCCAAACTATTTCTCCATAACCGAACAGAGAAAATGGGTGTTAAGAAGGCGACATCCGCCGAAACGTCAACTTCACCATAGTGAAGATTAAACACCTTGTGTTTGCTCAACAACAATACAGAGAATTTTAACCGTTTCATTTACTGCTTACTCTTTTTAATGGCATGGTATAGTGCGAAATATAACTTCAATGATGCTAGGATATTTGCAAAATTCCGGACCGCTGGTGTCTGCGGTGAAGAACGAACGCGCCATCGTCCTTTCTGGGGAATAGCGCGTTCACCACCAAACCATGAGGGTCTTTCGTTTTCCTGTCTTTCTGCTAGTTCTGTCGACCTCTGGCATCAACAATCACCCGTCAGCGGAATTGATCTGGGGAAGTCAAGTCGGAAATGAACCCAATTAAGCTGAGGCTTTTGTTATAATCACAATCTTAAGCGTTCATTTACTTCCTACTCTTTTTAATGGCAAGGTATATTGCGAAATAAAACTTTTATGATGCTGAGATATTTGCAAAACTCCAAATCGCAGGTATCTGTGGTGGGGAACGAACGCGTTATTGTCCTTTCCGGGGGTAACACGTTCACCGCCACACCAAATTTCAGCTTAACTGGGTCCATTGCCGATTTAGGCTCCCCAGATCAATCCCGTTGACAGGCGATTGCTGATGGCGCTAATCGATAGAACTAGCTGAGAGACAGGTGAAACGAAGGACACCATGGTGCGGTGGTGCACGCGTTAGCACCCGGAAAGGAAGACAGCGCGTTTGTTCCTCACCGCAGACACCTGCGGTGCGTGGTTTTGCAAATGTCTCAGCATCATTGAAATACACAGAATTATTTGATCAAAGCGGAGGTTAATAGAAAGTTGGTCGTGGGAATTACAACCGTTTTCCTAACACGCTGGTTTAGACCGCCTGTGTTTTTGTTAATTTTCACACAATAAACGTTTCTGATGCAGAAAACGATCTTCTCGAAGAAGATAGACATATGTGGCATCAAAGAAATCGTTGAAGAAGTCGTAAGGTTATCACCAGTCGAACGATTTCCACCTTAATGCGGTCTAAGGAAGAATTATGAAAGACTCCGAGGATATCAAATGAACTTTCGCAAGGCCTCCACTTATACAGCCGTTGAAACCGTAATTTTTCCGGAGTTTTCATGCTTTTTTTAGATTCTGGTACTTCGGCTACGTTGTACATGAGGTTGCTAAACACTAAAGAGTATTTTTTCTCTTGGTAATAAACAGTTTGACGTTGAACGTTTTCAGAAACCAGGAGGTGTTACGTTAGAATGCGGCTTGTTAAAGAGGATATTTTTCATACCTCACACTCAGGCATAGGTCTAATTCTCAATTAAGTCGTTTCCACAATGTTATTTTTTTTAACTTACTGCCTATTATTATTTTTTAAGCCAGCATAAAAGGATAAACCTCTTGGCGTTGATCAATCCATGAGGATGCGCCATGCATTCGACTTCATCAAACACCGTTTGGAGGTGATTGAATGCATGTCTGGCCTTTAAAATGACTTCAATGACTTATGGCTTATGGTGGCCCACCGATGTATCGAGCCAGTGTTGTTATCCTCCCAGCCAAGTTTGGTGCCAATTTGCCGACATAGGACGGATGGAACGTTTGGTGGGGCATTGGGGCCGGGATAGATCACGTGCGTGTTGCAGGACGCCTCCGACATGCAACCACAATGATGCTGAGATATTTGAAAAACTTGGAGCCTGGGCCAGATCGAACCGCGATTACTCTTTCTGGGGGCTCACGAGTTACACGCTGCACTGCTAAAGCCCTTGTTTAGCCTTTTCTCAGCCAGTTTAAACCGTTTTTCTTCTAGTTCCCAATTTCTGAGTTCCAAATTTTTGAAAATACAAAGAAAAATATTTGTGTTTCCCCACTAAATAAAATTCACAGTTATATCTGGATACTTAGATGGCCCGTCTTAGCTGGTTGTGCGAAGCCCAGCATAATTTCTATCTTTTCGGGGTTTTGCTGGTCTAGCCATTGTGGCCCCCTGAAGTTCCAAGGTCAACCAGGCCAAAGTCTGCCCGAGTGCGTCATCACCAAAAGCAGTCGCCGACCTCGTCGTTTAGAGGAATATTTACCACCGTGGGACCAGTTCGATACCAGGAAGGTGTGGATCCTTCTAGGGGCTTGCTCTTAGCTAGGCTTCCTGATGGAAACACCGGACTTCTTCTCAGCTTGGGAGTCCCTGCCATGGGATGAATCCTCCGCTGTACATCGCAAAATGACACCCAGGAACACCTCCAAACCACGATGAGCTGATAAACCGTTTGTGTACTCCTGAGAACAACAGCGGCTAAGCCAGCAAATACTTGAAATGGAAATTATGGTGAGGTCTCCACAACCAGAGAAGAGGGACCATGCAAGTATCTGAGTATGTTGGTTAATAACAACCGGCTGCAGTTCGTTAACAATGTAAGGTTTTGTCGGTATGTTCTTTGTTTTAGTCATTGTGCACTGTTCGGAATATCGCAGATTCGGGCTTAGATAATGCCAAGTTTTCATCACTAGTTTCGTTTCACTTTCTTGCATTCACTATAATATATCTCGCAGATTTTAACCTATTATTCACTGCCTACTCGTTTTAACGGCAGAGTATATTGCGAAATCTAACTTCAATGATGCTGTGATATTTGCAAAACCGTAGGTGTCTACGGTGTGGAACGAACGCGTTATTTTCAGTTCCGGGGAGTAACACGTTCACCACTACACCATGCGGGTCTATTAAAGTTATATTTCGCAAAATAACTTAATTAGCTGTACACTTGGACGGCCCGTCTCCATTGAATATGCGGGTTCCAACATAACTACCAATTTTTCGGACTTTTGTTTTACTGCCTTAGCTATCGTGGTTCTCTGTAGTCCAGTGGTCAGCCTAGCCAAAGTCTGACCCAGGTAGTCCGTCACCAGCGTTGGCAGTTGCCGCCCACGTGGATCAAAGGGAGATTTGCCACCATGCGACTTGTTTGACACAGGACAGTGGTGGATTTTCGTATTGGTTTACTCTTAATTGGGCTTCCTGTTGAAAACGCCGGACTCCTTCTCATCTTGGTGGACCCTGCTGGATGGAGGAAAGCCACCCACTCACGATGGAGCGGTAAACCTTTAGGAGAGGTTTTCAGAATATGAATAAAGAGTTCTTCTTGAAAGGATAAATGAGTTCTTCTTGAAGGTGGATCAGTTTTTGACTACGCCGCACCAAAGAACAAATCAATAGCTCATATCGATGAATATAAACAACGAAGTACTGCTCGTTTATTCCAGGAGGATGTCTGGAGTTATGATAAAGTTCAAAGCATCTCATTCTAGTGACAGCACTGGACGAGTTTACTTGCCCTTACGTCCTCACACAGGATTTGTTTTCTAGGATGTGATGTCTAAACGTTATCAATCTAGACAAAACCGATTTTCTTTTAAACCTCAATAATACTTATCAACATGTACTCTTTCAATGACGAGCTAACAATTGGTTGACAAGAAAACATTATTCGGCCAAGGTTTCACCGCCCACGCTTTCTTCAGAACCGGTTTGATCCGAGTTGATTGTGCACAGTTAGTATTTCGAAACCCACTTTCCCTTAACCTCAGTATGACTAATCAATATGTAACTCCCAAGTCCGACTTTCTATTAATCTCGGCATTGATGGAATAATTCTTTTTACTTCTGTTTAGCAAACACGAGGTGTTATCTGAGGTTTGGGCGGATTTTGTCTTCCTCAGAGCTTGGAAAGGTCACGTTGACTGCAATCTACATGGCCAAACACCTCCATAACCAAAGAGAGAAAATGCTAAACCAAAATTTCGATCACATTGAACACAGGGTCTTTGCATACTCACCGCTTTCTGTGAGCCTTCCACTTAATATGTTATGTGGAGACCAACCGCGCAGTGTTCACATGGAAACGTAATGTGCCCATCCCATCAGAATAACAATCTTAGATACCGCCCAATATCACGCGTGATAATGAGGCATTCCTTCCTGCGGTTCATTTTCGGATTCTTAGAATTAATCCAGAATACCTCGAGAGTTTTACGCGCTTTTCTGTTTGTTTTGTTTTTGTTTCTTCTTGTTTTTCTGTGTTTGTTTGAGTTTTTTGTTGTTTTTTTCTTGTTGTTGTCGTGTTTGTCCGGTTGTTGTTTTGTTTGTTTTTTACTGTTTTGTTTATATGTTGTTTGTTTTGTTTTTTCTTGTTTGTTGTGTTGTTATTCGTTTGTTTTTGTGGTTTTTGTTGTTGTTTTGTTTGTTGTGTTCTTTGTTTTTGTTTTGTCTTTCTGTAAAAAAAAAAACTCGACAAGTGGGTGCAGTAAGCATTAAACCATAATAAAAAAATCACTGTTTTGAAATGTCGTCTGCTCCTATTCTGCGCAACAAAAACGACCCTTTCGTTGATCGAATTGTGGTGTGCGACGAGAAGTGGATTCTGCACGACAACCGGCGACGTTCAGCTCAATGGTTGGATTGCGATCAGGCTCCACACCACTTCCCAAGGCTGTAATTGCACCAAAAAAAGTCATGGTAACTGTTTGGTGGTCTGCGGCCCGGCTGATTCGTCATAGCTTTTTTAATCCGGGTGAAACGATTACGGCAGAGAAGTGTTGCCAACAAATGGACGAAATGGACTGTAAACTCCAACAACAAAGACTGCCATTAGCCAAGAGAAAAGGAGTAATCCTTCTTCACGACTACGTCCTGCCTCACGTTTCGGAATCAGCGATGCAGAAGTTGAAAGAGCTGAGCTACAAAATCTTGCCTCATCCACCATATTCACGAGACCTCTCGCCTATCGACTATCACTTCTTCAAGCACCTCGGCGACTTTCTGCGCAAGAAATGCTTCACCAACTACGATGACGCAAAAGAATGCCTTCAACGAAATCATCGCTTTCAGAACTTCAGAATTCTAAACAAGCAGAGTAAGCAAACTTGTTTATCATTATCAACAATGCGTAGGTTCAAATGGTTTTTATTTTGATTAACAATGTTTTGTTTGAAGCAAGTTATAGCATTTTGAATAATATAACTAAAAAGGCTCATTTGTTTTTGAGCAACTTGGTAGATCGTGGACAGACGTCTGTGGAACACAAATTCCTTTATAAACAGTCTACGTGTTATGTTGGACCCAATTATGCCATCTTAACTTTTTCTACTTCCACCCGCTTTAAATCTTACTTTGCCTCCTTTTTAACGGATTAAAATTGTGCCGCATTATAATTAGCGTGATTCAAAAGCATTGCTACATCCACGATTTCAGTTGAACAATTTGGTGAGACATATAGTGCGTTCTTAGTGTTTCCAGCAGTTTCCATTCAAATGGTAGGTAGCCAAGTATTATATGCACAGATCGTCCCCTCAGTCCTTTGCGAAGTAGGTAGCCTAAAATGGCCTTGAGATCTTAGCTAAACTCATTCCCAGTCATCCTCAATCACCTCAACGCATTCTCACTCATTCTCATTTATCCTCATTCATCCTTAGTAACCCACAGATTATTCTATCTCATCTCTTAGTTTGCCTACAGTGCGCTGTCAGTAGTGGCGGCTGTTTCCAAATGCGTTTTTTTTGCAACGCCATCGATGGACTGTACCATTCCTCCCACAATGTACGCCATGCGTATAAGGCCGCTCAGCGGCCAGCTTATGCTATGCATTCTGTTAAGCCAGTATAGGTTTATCAGTCTCAACCATTACCATACTGGCCTTTGACTCTTAGACGATGGTGGCACCCATCGATGTTCAAAATTCACGTTCCTGACATAGCCTTATCCGCGACCAGACGTCTGACTGTGTTCCGTAGATGACTCATCATTCGCTGTCCATAGCAACGTCAACGCTCATGTAACTTACTGTCCTTCATCGATTATGCTGAGATGCACTTCATCGCTATAATGTTGAAATCTTAGCTCAGCCGAAAAACCCAGCTCGTCAGTATCACTCTCCGCCCCCCAGCAAACTGTCTCCCTTAGCCGGCACCGGCCGCGGATAGCGCGAACGCGGCATCGTGCACGGCCAACCAGCAGTTAATTAATTAACCATTCATTATTACTGTTATTATTGTACTAATGATGTAGTAATGTTTCAATGCCATTACCTCGTTATTCGCCTCACTTCACTACTAGCCATAACAGCTCATCACTTTAACTTCCATGATTCTTATTTCACTACTTTTCTATCGTTATTATTATGTAATTAACATAATATTTGTGTATGTAAAAGAATTAATTACCTAAGTTTGAGGATGTTAGATCAGCACAGCTACTGAAATGAAAGACTCGAGCGGCTAATATTCTACACGATCTAAACCACTCCACTTCGCCGTTAACCTATCCGTTACAGTTAGTAGCTATCGCGAAAGAGTTAACACTTAGAGTACGACATGAATTGATGACCATTCACATAGGTACAAAAATAATGGCTGCTTTTTGCGTGAACTCAATCTATCATAACCCAAAGCTATGAGCTCTACTGATTGAAATAGAAACTATTAGAATCTAAAACGCCTTTGCCAGTAATAAACAAGACCTATTTTGTCATGATGAAATCCCGCTTTCGTGGAGCCGAGAAACCTTAGTGATCTTGAGGCCTGTATCAGTACTGAGTTCGCTAGAAATGCCCCAAATGCTTTATTGACGTAAATAGAGCTACCACGATTCCATTTAAAACTTCAAAAATCTACGACCATGCCTTCAATTCTTCAAGTATTCTAGTTATGGAAAACTAACAACAGCTTGAAAAAACCAGCTTCGAATCCTAAGTGTTTATTAAAAAATGAACGAATCATTGAAACAATTCGAACATTTGAATTCCAGAATAGCTAACAACCAACATCTTTATGATTCTTTCTACGATCCAAAGACAAGGAGAAGCTCAACATTAACAGAGGTCAGCTCTGTCTTCGCCTATTTCACAAGCATGAGTCAACAAACTTACAGTTGCAGTTAAATAGTACAAGTAACAACAAATTCAACTAAAACTTGCTAAGCGATACTAGTGGGTGCCATACACTGCACTGTACATAATAAAGTGCAAAAATGAAAGGGAAACAAGTTAAGGCAATAAGAGGTGTTAGTTGAAATGAAAAAAAGGAACTTGTGCATAAAACAACGTCGAAATTGATTCCCTATGATTGAACAATAAAAATTACAATGACGATGCATGTTCAAATTTATCTCTGGATGAGGTACTTCCTTAATTCTCCGAACTCCACAGGGCCACGAATAGCCTGCCTTTCCAACGGCGTTTATTTGAGAAGAAAAAAAAAAGATGCACTGTTCTCCGGAAAAAAAGAATCTCCGAAAACTCAAAATAATTTAGTGTAAAGCCGAAGTTTTGCGATAACAAAAACGTTAAAGTTGGTTTTTGCTACCACAAAATAAGAATTCAATACTAAGCTTAACTTTCAAAAATAATCTTACTTCTTTGTCCAAATAATTTCTCGAAACATCCACGACAAAACAGAACTTTCGAAGCACTTTTCAACACTTTAACTAGGTGGCAAAACAACACGATATTTGAACTCCGTTAAGAATTACGTTCATGAGGAAGGAATGAGATAACCGAGCCCTCCAAAGGCCTTTTAAATCGCCAAATAGTAGAAACGTAGTCCAGTTGAAATCAGAATTCTGACAATTCATTCGGACATCAAAACATTCCCGCATGGGATTAATAACAATTATTATTAACGAAGTAATAGAAGTTAATGTGATCAAAAAACAAAATCTTAGTCTCAAGATATAAGAAAAGTTTGATATGGAGGACCTCGTAGTAAGCAAGCGACTTTCAGAAATAACTCCGTCCGAATTCTGCTACCTAGCTGAAATTCCCACGATATCATTTGGAGTTCTGAACATTGACTATGCATCGACTATATAATTCATGACTAGGAAGAAGTGAAACTTGGTCAAAATTCTACCACAGTGGCCATAGTCTTGTCACTCTTCACCTATGGAATTCAAAACCATAAAGCAGAAAAACTGTCCGCAATAACATTTCAAAAAACACATGTTACAAATATATTAAATTCGTTGATCCAACCGTGTAGGTGCGTCGTCTATAACAACCGGTACAAGTTTTGGCGGACCTTGATGAGCAACAGCGGTCGTATTTTGTTGATGGACAGTAGGATGATTCGAAGTATGTGCAGTAGCAACAGATACAGGCCGTGACGGGCCTGCTTGTGGTACTGACATCATATATTGTCGTTGACCAGTAAACCCTGATGTACTGGCTCTCGTCATCGGATAAGCTTTTGACGGAGGAGCGACCACTTGTGGAATAGCAGCAGGTGCTGGTGCCAGATGAGTTGTCATGTACTGCTGAATGAGCACTGTATAGAGAACAAATCAATATCAAAGGACTTAGATTCCATGCAGTGTTACATTGTCTATGATTATCCATTGTTTCATCGAAAACTTTTTACTTTGAAAACATTTCAGCATGTTAAGGTTTTCATAAAGTACTGTGCGAGCCTGTTGGACTAGTAGTGCTCAAAAACTAAATTTAAAATAGAATAAAAAAGAAAGGGAAAAAAAGGAAAGAAAAAGAACAACAGCCAGGCATCCCTTCACGGTTATAACTCTGCCACAGTGATGTGATGTTAACAAGTACAAAACTTTGAAGTATAAGACCACAAGATTTTCACATCCTACATCTATTGCGACCATCCTATCTAAAGATCAGTGTGTTTATGATTGAACTTTTCTCAAGACATAATAGTCATGCAGTACCAAAGTAATAAAGCCCAAAATACTAAAATAAGCACCAAAAACATCACCACCATGGATACTGAACATAAGCATCTGACGTCTACCACGAATTACTTGCTCGACTACAGCTGGGATAAACACTCTTTCAAAGAGTTCAAGAAGTTCGCCTGTTCTGTAAAAAGGCACAGCTCAAAGCCGAAGGGAAGTTGTATACTATAGAAAATTCTCATATTAAAAAACGGTGCCAATAATACCTTTTTTACAAGACTCGTCACCACATATAATATGCGACACGCATTCCTCACAATAATTTGGTTTTCCTTGAACTCATCGTCCACAACGGTCTTCGGAAATTTCACGTATTGCTTCACCTAATGCCTAAGAATTTCGTCTTCTTCATGAATGTCTTAGAGTGCTGCTAGAGCCTCCTCATAACCTTGGAGATAGCCTGGCTAAAGCGTTTCAATGTAGACTGTAAAAGAGCGTTAGGACGAAAACCGAACCATCGCCTTTGCTTCTTGATAGACGGAATCACTAACCACCGCGTTACCACTTTCGTTTCCAAGAATGCTTTAGTTTTTATAATCGCTTAGCTGGACCTGATGTAAGACAGCATCATCGAAAAACTATTAGAATTGAAAATCATGACACTTGATGAGCTAGCCGTGCTTCACGAATAGCTATGTATCAAATTTCAGTTGCAGAAGGTCCTTCTTGAGAAATTACAATATAAAACGAACTGAAAGGTGTAAAACACAGAGTGGTAAATGGCACAAGAAGAACATGAAGAATTGTAGACAAAAACTGCGAAAAAGTGCTCCACTGTCAACCGCGTTATAGAAAAACTGAAGAATTCTTGTCTTCGTCCACTTTGACGTCTCACTCAGAAGTCTCATTGCCGAAATTCGACCTCATGGGAACTCCCACTGGATGGAAACGATTTCATATTTCCACCTCTTAACTTTGAAATCAATGGTGTTAAGAACTTCACTCATTCAGTGGCTTGATAAAGTGAAAAAAACACTCAAATTTCTGAACAATGCGCTACATCTGTGGCCAAAAGGACGAATAAATCAAAACATAGAAAGGTTATTTTACTAGAATCAGTGACAGACAGACCGTGAAACTTATGAAAAAATAAATTCTCAGCAGACCCTAGAAAGGGTGTTTCAAGCCCACGAGCGGGAAAAAACACCGGCTTTAACGTGCACTAAGTAAACTCAAATAAAAAATTAAGTATAATTTAACTGAGAACCCCAGATTCATAAACCATCTCGTAAAGAACGCAGTACTTGATAAATATACCTTCCACTAATATGGTAGTGAAAATGAAAGCAATGGATAAGCAGTAGTACTGCAAGTGATTAAAGTAGGAATGGCAAACCCTTTGGTTTCTAGCAACGTTTAGTCGCTTCGGAACAACAACTGGACCTAGTTTCATCGGTTGACGTTTCAGTGTCGAAACTGCCGAGGCCACAGGTGATCGTTGAGGAACCATATGCCTTCGCCGAATGTCTGTACTAATCATTTTCCTGCAAAATAAAAATATATAGGTATTTCAATGCACTCACCTTTCACTTACTGCTTATCCTTTTGTCATGGCAAGGTATGCTGTGAAGTATAACTGCAATGACGCTGAGCCATTTGGAAAACTCCAGATCGCAGGTGTCTGCGATAAGGACCGAACACGCTATTACCTTTTATGGGGGCTAATGCGTTCACCACCACGCCATGTACCACACCATGTGGGTCATTCGTTTCGCCTTTCTCTCAACCGTGTGATTGACCTACGAGTGCTATCAGCAATGACCCGTCAACAGGATCGATCTAGGGAGCACAAATCGAAAATGAACCCAGTTAAGCCGAATCTATGGGAATCTTATTTCAATATATTTTTTAAAAATACGAAAGATTGGTAATTATGAGGAAAAAAGTTGGGCCTATAAACGCACGTTGTCCTAGCCTGCACATTATTACTTATTTGGTCAAGCTCATGTGCAAACCGTGTTAGTGCTTCTCGCAAGTGGTCCACATGGTTTTCACTCCATTTCCTGGAAAATCAGAAGAAATATCTAAATGTTCTCACTTAGTACCATCACACAAAGAATTTCCGAAACGGCAAGAAAGGTTCGAGTAGGAAAAAAGTCCATAGGATATGTATAAGCACTAAAGCAGGAAAACGTGCTAACTCTTCTGACGGTAGTGAAGAAGGTCCCATATGAAGCTGCATTGTCAAATCTCCAAGCTTTTGAAATGCATGTCCAGCAGTCAGAAAAACTTCTGCCACCTAAACCTATACCAGTTGTGATTAATCTATCGACAGGAATGAAAACTTAACAGTAAACGCAGTCACGAAAATATATGTAACCTTCCGAGCCCGGTTTGGATCAACCTTCTCATGTACGGCAACTGCTGACCTTGCTGTCTGCTGAAGCATAATGCATTTAGCCTTCAACTTAACAAATTTGTAAGAAAAGCATTAAAAAAAATTATGTTTCGATGAAGTTTTCGTGGACCTTTGCTACCTTCCTTACTAGTTTCCACTTCCTTGATCGACTATTTCCGATGTGGCAAGTATTTCACGTTCCAACAAAACAATTACTAGTTTCTTTTTCAATTAATTTAACAACTAAAACTCTAACTTTAATACCTCGCCTTAAAGTACTTATTCCATTTTACTAGATTTCTCAAATTAAAGCAGTGTTAAAGCCAATTAATAGAACGAGCAACCGCCTTATATTGGCGGAGCCCTCCATTCATCATGGAAGATCAGCTGACTGACGTATTTGTTGGTGAAGAAAGAAACTAAACATTCATTAATCACGCGTCGTAAATTATTGCACAAATAAATTTCCAGCAATTTTAAAACTCCATGCAACAAAAAATGGAGTAGCGGAAGGTATTTTTATTACTAGTGCACAATCCTAAATCCTATTACGCGTATATCGCAGTGGCAGAAGGCGCCCTGCAATACACATGGGATCGATTCCGGCGTCGGTGGCCCACCAAGCCTTCCACCCTCCTGGCTCGACAAATTGGTTTCAGATTTGTCTGGGAGGACAGCAGCCCTAGCCCGATTCACTGGTAGGCCACAACGAGTCACTGTAAAGGCCAAATATGCATTCAATCCTATCGAACGCTGCTTACTGAAGACGAATGAATGGTGCACCCTCAGAGATTGATCAACGCCAAGAGCTTTATCCTTTAGACCGTAGAGCTTTATTCCTTTCTACATCTATCTCTTCGGTACAAAAATAATGAATTAGAAGAAAATTAAAAAAATGTACATAGTCTATTCAAACTTTTTAGCTTTACCTCAAAATCCTTACTGGTAAAAAGTCGGAAGTTATAACTAAGCAAAGATGTATGCTGTCCACTTACCCCATCAACATTAAATTTAAGAAAAAAAGCTAAAACTTGTAAAACAAACTCGAAGAGAGATAAACGAATTGTATTTTTACTCACTGATAGAGGACCAGACACTGGCTGTGGTGGAAGACTGACGTGTGGTATAAATCCCTGTGATAAAGAAGAATCCAGCAATTCGTTTTGCATTAAAATACCTAAAATCTACATCTTTGACTACCAACGGCAATGTTGGTTAGAGGACCATGAAAAAGTACGTTAAACAAATAGCTAATTCGAAGGTAGCGGCATACTACAGGGTTCTCAACTTGCCAAATCGAACGCCTCAGAAATGATTGCATTTAATTGACCAAAAGTCGGGCAACTAAATCATCTTTCAACCTGTTGGTTTCAAGTACAACTCCGTTTCAGTAAATAACCGTGCTTAAATATTACGATAGAAACATCACTGTTTGTTTACAACTACAATATTTGTCAAACAGTAACACGTTGAAACCTCACAGCCGAGTTTCCAAGTAGCTACAATGAGAGCCCTAACGGATCGTGACGAATCGATCTCCCCCCTCCTCTTTTGAAATAGAAAAAAAGAAAAAAAAGAAATAGAGACAAAAACCGATAAATGCCTAGTGACAAAATAAGGAAAAAAAAACGTAAACACGCCAAACCAAAGCGTTTGCATTGTCGCTTAAATCTCGATTAGAGCATACTATTTTGTTGTCTTTCTTCAGCTTGGTAGGCGAACTCATATCCTAACACTTCATTTCCCAGTTTTCTATTCTTCTAGAATTTTTTAAAAACTAGTTTGTACTTTTGACGATAAGGAGCGATTACAAGTCGCTGAACTCTAGCAGGATTTAGCAGAACTTAGTGTTCAACGACACAGCTCGGCCACAACCTTAACGTCTTCGGTTACTTCATAGTAATAGTTTTGTATGAAGTTTTATGTGATCAGCTAGCTGACATGAATTCGTTAAGTTGATTTTTATCGATTTTTGGACTTTCAACGTCGTTAAACATGTTTCATTCCACCTTTGTTCCATTAGTTTTGTTCGCATATTGTCAGACGCTTTTTCTCTCAAGAACCTATTATTGTTGACGGAGTATTATTTAATACATGCACGACGACGTGACCTCTTCAGGTGGCATTAGTGGTAGGACATTGCGACCTGTATGACCTCTCTAGAGGTCTTTTTGTTTCTGGTCGTTATCTTGGCGCAGGAACATTTTCCTGAGCTTTTTATCGATATTTTGTTCAGTACCAATGTTGCAGTTCGGTTGTTTTACAGCTAGTACATTGTCCAACATAGTTTAATACCTAGTACATATCTTAGTAGATGCTACTGTGAGAAACACACATAGGCAAGGTTCAGATGTAGTAAAGAATATCAAAGATTACTGGATTCGTCCTGGATGCTACGGATCTCGGGATCTCGAGCCAGTTAGTCGAGAGGCTACGTGGCCCGTCCCCAGGTAGCGGATAGGGGGTTAATCACGGACCTAAAGCGACCTTTGCTTCCCTGAGACGCAGATGGATCCAGTGGATGGACTCCGTGTTTCTGCTGCGCCGATTTTGCACATACTTTCTGTATTTGCTAGGCGTATTCATGACTGCTCTTGCTATAACGCCTTTTTGCTTGCTATGTCTGCTTTGGATGGGTGAAGGGAAGGACATCCAGAATGGAAATATTGATTATATACAGAAGAGATTCGAAACATGGGATGCTTTGCTTAGACAATAAATTTCTCAATGTGCATCGCATTTCAATACTGAAGAGTGCTTCCCAGCAGCAATGGCCTGATGTATCATTAAATAGGGCTATGAAACATTTTGGAAGCATTGGAAGCTGCCTAGATCACGAAGAATTATGGTGACGATCTCTACCTACAATGCACGTACACTTGCATCCGAGTCCTCGATAGAAGACTTGCTCATGCAAGCAAGAATGAAAAGGTACGACGTCATCGGCCTGGTAGAGACGAGACGACGCCACCCATTCAACGCCGTCTATGACATCGGAGAACTGTTCCCCGGAACATGCGACAGCAGAGGAGTCGGCGGCGTCGGGGTTCTTGTCAACACGAGTTTATCCATGAACAGCGATTCATTCGAAAAACCAACAAACCGAATCGGACGTTTACGGTTAAAAAGATGTGGATCAACACCGGCTTTGACAGCCTTCGTCGTTTACGCGCCAACATCAAACTATGACGAAGAAGTCGAAGCGTTCTACATGGACATGAAGAAGTTCTATAGAGAAGACCATACATTCTTCAAGGTCATCATTGGAGATTTCAATGCCAAGATTTGACCAGGAAGATCGTCTGAGGAGCGTCACATTGGGATCCACGGATTAGAATGGAACGAACAGGGTGAGCGGCTCTCTGAGTTTATCATGGCGACCAAGACCATCCATGGTAACTCGCAATTCCAGAAGCCTCACCGTCAACGTTGGACGTGGGAATCTCCCAACGGAGAGTACTATAACGAAATAGAGCACATCATAGTAAAATGAAAATTTTGCCTAACCGATGTCGCTGTTGTCCCAAATTTTACACGGGATCAGACCACCGTCTCCTTCGTGCAAGATATTATTTCACGTGCAAAGGAGAAAAAGCCGCTAAATTCAAAAACCGAAATCCCATAACCATCACAAACTTTGAGAGAGAAGAGCAGCAGTAATGGTCGAAGCTGCAGAGGCTGGAAAAAGCATTCGTAAAGCCCGTCGAAGCTTCGCCGATTACAAGACCAAGATGATTGCACTCCGACGCCCAGACGTAACAATAACAGCGTCCAAGAAGGCAATGGAGAAAATCATCCACGATTACTACTCAGATCTCTTCGATAGCTACGTTCACCTCCCGTCATATGAAATAAAAGAGGTTGGGTACGTTGTTCCACCGGTTCTCCTTTCCGAAATCCGACATGCCATTTCGTCGGTGAAAATCGAACAGCACTAGGTCCGGACAGGATAAGATCAGAACATCTGAAGAACCATGCGCTAGTCCTCGTAAACACACTGGCTCGGCTCTTCACAAGTTACCTGTCTGAATGCCAGGTCCCTACTCACTGGAAGACCAGCAAGACCGTGTCGTTGTTCAAGAAGGGCGACCTATACGATATAGGCAACTATCGCTCAATCTGCTTGCTGTCTGTCGTCTACAAACCTTTCACTCGAGTCATCTTAAACAGCATTGACAGAACACTGGACGAAGGACAGCCATGTGTGCAAGCAGAGTTTCGAAAAGGATTTAATACGATGGACTACATTCACACGATAACAAGGCTCAATGAAGAATCGTGAGAGCACAAAAGACCTTTCTGTCTCACTTTCATCGACTTACAGAAGGCCTTTGATTCAGTTGAGATAGAAGCAGTCATGGAAACTCTTGGTAGTCAAGGAGTCCCTACTCAGTACCTAAAGATTCTTCGTGAGCTGTACGAAGATTTCGCTACCAACGTATGCTTGCGGACTTTGATAAAGCGTGTGGAAAGATTGGTCTTCGACTAAATCTCAAGAAAACGATGTTCATGAAGAATGGATTGGTTTCATTTGCCTCATTCACGCTCAATGGAACGAATATCTCCGAATGTTCCGGTTATGTCTATCTAGGTCAGGAAATCAATATAATGAACGACTTAGCTCCAGAGCTGAGCAGTGGGAAACGAACGGCTTAGGAAACTTTCAAGAGCATCGAGAATGTCGTGAAGAGAACAAAGAACACCCGACTCCGTGCCCACCTTTTCGACTCAACGGTTCTTCCTGCCCTAACGTATGCGTCAGAAACCTGGTCGCTGCGTAAGCAGGATGAAATGTCACTCAGCGTTATCGAACGAGCAGTCGAAAGCACGATGGTAGGAGTGTCCCGTTTCACACAAGTAAGGGATGGGATCCGAAGCTCCGACCTGCGTCAACGACCAAAAATCAAAAATTCCGTTCTTTACGGCAAACAATCGAGTATAAGATGGGCCCGACCCGCAGTGCGTATGAGCGACAACCGATGGACAAGAGCCATTTGTGACTGGATTGCTCGGGTGTTAAACGCACTGCAGTCAAACCACCGACGTGATGGTCAGAGTTCTTCACGAAAAGCCTTGAAGAAAGATATGATGCTCAACGAGTCCCTAGAGCGAGCAGAACCCGCTCGAGTCATTCGACCATAAACGGGGTTAGAGGTAATACAGGTGATACAGGTCCTTCTGGATTAAGATCATCCTGAAAGCTTTGAAAACCGACGTAAAAGTTCAGCAATTTGGTTGTTAAGTCAAGTAAAAAAAGGGGGAGGACACGTGTGGCACAATGGTTAGAGGCGCCCTGCAACACGCATGAGATCGATCCTGGAGCCCCAGGGTTACCAAGCCTTCTATCACTCCGAGGTCGATAAATTGGTACCAGATTTGCCTGGAAGGATAGTAGCGCAGATTGAAAATCGAATCGATAAAAATAGTCGATGCGCCACCGCGAAGGCCGGATATGCTGCATTCAATCACCTCCAACAATACTTGATGAGGTCAAATGCATGGCGCATCCCTCAGGGATTGACGTCGAGAGCGTTATCGTTTTATTAGTCAAGTAAATATACCTTTACATACGACTAAAGTCTATATACTTGAATCTTCCTTCTTCCTGAAGAATCATTTGGATCTGAGTACAATCGGCAATCGTTTAGTTTCTTGTCGTTGATTGTGGTTGATCCTGGTTGTCATATTGATCTAGAAGCCTAGCCAGGATTAGACCGCTATCAACAAGCACAGCAGTCATGGTAGCAAATCTTCATCCAAGGCTGAGATTCGTAGTGGTATGCATGCAGCTCATTATGAGGAAGGCACCAGTTTAATCACGCTCTGAGCTGACAAAGCGTCTCATACCTCCAGGGCTGGAAGATTGGTAAGCTAAGTTAATCTTTTCCATGGTACGGTAATACCAGGATCTCAGGGGCAATTGTTTCGATCGAAATTCGACGACATTCGTGGTGATGACGAAAATCCCCAAGCACTTTCGCGGATGATGGATCCGAAGAAGCGAATCCAATCCAGGAAGTGTTGGGCTCGCCACTGTTTCATCATTTGAGAAAAAGGCCCCTTCAGATCTGCAACTTCTAGAAAGTTTCTAAGGTGATCGTCACAGTGGTGGTAAGTACGGATCACGTCACAGTGGTGGTAAGTACGGAAATCTCAAGAACGGTCTGTCCACTTTGTATTCTGTGACCCATAAGCAATAAACGGCATTTTCACTTCTCTTTGTTTACCTTCCGACTTTCAAAAAACTTTTATAGCTGATTCAGTACATTGCAAGTATTGATCGATCTGGTCTTAATGATCTTGAAATATTTTACTGAAAATTTTTCATTTATAGGTCCCTGCAAATCGAATCGTTTGACATTCTATCGATGGCATCCACAAAGCGGCCATCGTCTCAAATCCATCCCACGGTTTGTTTTGTTGCTGTTTGCAGGTCGTAGATCTCAATTTTACGTCTACGTCGGTTTTTTCTTGTTTTTTCCGTCATTCCTCTTCGATGTAAATGATGGATATTTTAGGATTTTCTGGAAGAACTAGATGAAGATCGCTTGGCTAAAAAGCTTTTTGGTGTTCAACACGAGAAAGTGGAGCAATCTTCAGATAATGATGACGAGGATATTATGGATCAGGTTTGGTGTTTACTTGTTTATCTATTAAGACAACTATTAAATAAAAAGTAAAAAGTATTGTTATGTTCTAGAGACCTTCAAGTTTATTACTTGCTTATTTGGATACTTCGATGGCCTGTCATCGCTGGTTGTGCTGCCCTTAGCATAATTTCCACTTTTTCGGAGTTTTGCTGTGTGGCCATTGTAGTTAGGTCAATCTAGCCAAAGTCTGGTCGTCACCACCACAAGTAGCCGCTGCCCTTGTTAATCAGAAGGAGACTTGCCACCATGCGACTAATTTGATACTAGGACGGTGGTGGATCCCGGTAGTGGTTTGCTTCTAGCTGGGGTTTTTGATGGAAACGCCGGTCTCCTCAGCTTGCTCGTCCCCATTAGGAGAATGAATCCCTTTGCTGTACATTGCAGCCCAAGATCCAGGAACACCTCCCAGCCACGATGAGGTGGTAAAATTTTGGGAAGTTAAGGTTTATTAGTTACTAGCAAACGTAACATGGAAGAAATTGGAAATAAAATGATTTATGATCCTTATATTTGCCCCTAAGACAGAATCTCCTAAGCTGGAAGGAGTCCGGCGTTTCCATCAGGAAGCCCAGCTAAGAGTGAACCAATGCGAGGATCCACCACCACCATCCTGGTACCAAAGTAGTCAAATGGTGGCAAATCTCCCTCTGATCCACAAGGACCGCGACCGCCAGTGGTGGTGACGACCTGGGCCAAACTTTGACCAGGTTGTTCTCGAGACTCCATGGAACCACAATGGCCAAACCAGGAAATCTTGGGAGGATGGAAATTACGCTGGGGCTCGCACAACTAGTGATGACTGGCAATCCAAGTAAGTATATTTGTATGATGTTGAACGTAAAGCTGGTGCTTTCTTTCTATAAAATATGTGGCCTAGAAATATTGGCAGTCCTAATTCTTATATTAAATTGTTTCCCGTTGTCACCCTGGATACCATCAGGAAGTTCACTCTGCACCACTTTGGCATGATGACGACGATGTGGCTGACGACATTCAAGTGCCTAATGGCAAATCTGCTGTATTTCTTCATCGAAGCAGTGACAGTGGCGGATGTGTTCCAGCAAATGTAAGGAAGCATATCTTTCATTTTCGTCGCCGTGTGATGAAAATGAATGCTTTAGGAGTATCAAACCCGTCTTCGTAAAGCATTTCAACGGCAGCATAGGGGAACACCTAAATGGGCCAAACTGGCCATTACTAGTACTTAATACGATATCATTAAGTCCTTTTTGATACTCATTGTGTCGTGGTACTTACAGGGAGTCCCGTACAACCGAAGCCTGATGACTCAGACGAAGAAGTTCAAGCCGTATTCGATGACATGATGCGATCATCTATACGATACGTCGACAGGGACCCTTATCTCGTGAAGGATTTAATATCTACGTTTCGTTGCCCTGACGTCACAATTGGACATCGAGACTCGGTGAATATTTTTTCGCGGATACGAACACTGATAGTTTCTCACTTCGTAGTTTACTTTTAGCGACAAATCAACGTTGTTTTATTTCACCGTATTCGTCCTGTGGTTATAACAGGTGGAGCATCTGGAAAAGTTCAACTATTTAAGGTAAGTCTGTCTAAGTCTCTGCTTGTCATCTTCTTTGCTAACTCTTTGTAACTCTTTATCGCGTTTGTCCCCCAGATCAGTCGTTGTCAGGTGATTGTTGTTGGTACTGGTAGATAGAAAACTAGCTGAGTGTTGGGCGAAATAAAGGTTCCGCATGGTGTGGTGCTGAATGCGTTAGCCCATGAAAATGGTAAAGGCGTGTTCGATCCCCACCGAAGATGCCTGCGGACCGGAGTTTTGCAAATATCTCAGCAGCATTACTGTTGTATTTGACATAATACCTGGCCATGAAATATTGTATAGTAAATATAGATGTAGATAGTAAGTAAAAAGTTAACTAAACTCTTTCTCTCTGTCTCTCTCCTAGGTCGGCGATAGGTCAGAGACGGGAAATTTCCTTCAGAATGTGCAGTTCACTAATTTTCCCATTACAAGCATGAGTTTAATGCAAGGGGGTTGCTCAGTGATTTGCGGCTCCGTGCGACAGGTAGTGCACATTCGCTTATTCTTGTGTCTTTGCTTTCATTATATTTCCTCCGATCGATATTATTCTAGGGTTATCTTATGAAATACGACCTCGAAAAGGGCTTCGTAGTGGAAGTGAAACTTCCTAAATGTAGGTCCTTATCTTAAACTAGAGTACCGATGGTAGTGATATCGCAGTACCACTCTTAAGGTATACCTCCGCAAAACGCTGGCCGTTTTTCGTTATCCAATGATGGATCTCTTCTTGCTACGATCGCACACAATTCACAAGTTCACGTTCTGTCTTCTTCGGTAAGTCATGTAAGAACATTATCGAGTATTGTTAATGTTATGACATTGTTTGAAGTTGTACTTTAGTCCATGGAATTGATCAAAACATTTTCTGCTCCGGCAGACGTGACGTCTCTGCAGTTTTTTCCTGGATCAAATCGAGAAATATGGGCTATGACAGGTATCTGATACCATTGTGTACGAATCACTGCTTTGAGTTGACTGCTGTCACCCTTAAGCATTACGGGCCTTTATTACAGCGTTTGAATGTGCATATGGTTAGAAAGTAGGTGACGCAGAAATGCTGAAGTAATGATGCCCTCCACTAAAAGCCCTAATAAAAGGGTGAACTCCCGGCATTGATCGATCCTTTATAGATGCGCTATGCCTTCGTCTTCATTAAGCATCATTTGGAGATAATTAAATGCATATCCGGCCTTTACAATGACTCACGGTGGCCTACCTACGATGAGCTAGTGTTGCTATCCTCCCATACAAGTCTGGCACCAATTTTCCGACCACGGAGGGATGGAGGACTTGGTGGGTTAGGCGAGCAGGGATCGATCCCATGTGTACTGCAGGGCGCCATCGACCACCACGCTACACGCGACTTTGTTTTCCACTGCGAATATTCAAGAAAAAAGTGGCCACAGAAAGTAATCGAGTGAAAAGTCGATTAACAAGACGAGTGTGTTTGGTTGTTATAACGGATTTAGTAGGAACTAAATGCCCATATTATTGTCACCGAATAGTATTAACAATTGTTGGATTGTTCCAGTGGCGCAATGTCTGTTTTCTAATATTACGATCGGTAGTTAAATTTAGTCCTAATAATTTAGAGCGTGGTGAAGTAATTATATGGAATCTTAGTGGATCTCAACAAATGTTTCGGGATGATGGCGCTGTACGTGGAACTAAAATTCGATTAAGTGCTGAAGGTGATAAAGTGGCATGTGGGTAAGTGAAGTGTTTCTGTAGTAGGTCTTTCTTTCTTCATTGTAACAGCCACTTTTGTTGAAAATGTCCTTGCAACCACTAGCAATTTCCAGATCAAACACTGGTATCGTCAATTTGTACGATACCGTAGACGTTCGCAAGTGTACTGACCCAAAACCTCAAGCTGTACTGTCGAATTTGCTGACATCTTGTGATTCAATTGCATTCAACCATGACGGACAGCTTATGGCTTTCAGTAGTGACGTAAAAGTATGCCTTTTGTGGTGTTATATCTTCGAGCTACTTGAGAGAGCAAAAGTGCAATCTCCTTTCGTCTTTATCATGCGCTAATGCTGAGTAGTATGTTCTACTCGTTCGATGGTTTCAAAGAACGCAACTTTTTTCCCTTGCTGTCCTTTATTTATAATGTTCCTTACGAGTATTTATACGTATACGAAAAGATCGACGTAGATAAGGACGACACCCTAGAATCGGATGCAGCAAATGGCAAGAGCTCATCCCCTGCATAAAGTCGAAAGTGATGAAAGTCGGTTTTGCGGTCTAAAGGATAAAGCTCTCGGCGAATTCCTGAGTATATATATGTTTGATCGCTTCTACATCGCATTCAACACATTTTCGATTCCTTGTCGACATTCCACTCTGTCTAGTTAGCAAAATGGTTAAGATTCCCTTTAGAGAAATTCGTTTTTCACTGGCATAAGACTTGAAACATATCAGTGCTTTCAGAAGAACCAAGTGAAACTCCTCCATGTTGCTAGCGGTAGTGTGTTTAGCAACTTTCCAAGGAAACACGAAAAGGTTCATTTACTTTTCTTTCTGACTTTTATATTGTTTGCGATTAGTTCACCATAAATGCCGATCACAGTTATTTCCATTATGAACTTAGCCCATTATTGTTTGTTCTTCTTGTCTAGATGTCAAACGTGGAATGTGTCGAGTTCTCCCCACACAGCGCTTATATGGGAATGGGATGCACAAATGGACACCTTATTCTTGATCGTCTGAATTATTTTGAAAACTACTGAATGATTTTTAGTGTATATATTATGTCCTTAATGTGAGGTGTTCGTTGTTATCAACTTATTCTTTGTTACTGTTGTTGCTGTTGTTGTTCTGTTTGATCTGCGAGGTCTATGCGTGGTTCGTTTTAGAATGTCTTTTGGGAGTAGGAGAGCGGTCAACAGTTCAAAAAACGAAGAGAGTGTATTGGCTTCTGTGGGAAGTTATATAGATTGTATGATCGGTCTAAAGGATAAAGCTCTCGGCGAATTCCTGAGGGATGCGTCATGCATTCGACTTCATTAAGCATCGTTGGAGGTGACTGAATGCATATCTGGTCTTTACAATGACTCGTGGTGGACTACTGATGTATTGAGCCAATGTTGCTAGTCCCAGACAAGTCAGGTACCAATTTCCCGAGCTCGAAGGGATGGAGGGCTTAGTGATGAGCCGGGGCGCGAGGTCGAACCCATGTGCGTTGCAAAGCACCTCTAACCAGAATGTCTTTTGGGAGTAGGAGAGCGGTCAACAGTTCAAAAAACGAAGAGAGTGTATTGGCTTCTGTGGGAAGTTATATAGATTGTATGATATCAAATCCGTTGTAATAAATGCCAAGCAGATATGAAGTGGCTACTTCCGATGTAGCGAACAATGTAGCGAACAATTTTGTTTAAATGGTTTTATAGGTGGCCCCGTAGAAATTTCCTCTAGATGGTTTTTTTTATGCTTGTAGAATGTCTTTTGGGAGTAGGAGAGCGGTCAACAGTTCAAAAAACGAAGAGAGTGTATTGGCTTCTGTGGGAGGTTATATAGATTGTATGACATCAAATCTGTTGTAATAAATGCCAAGCAGATATGAAGTGGCTACTTCCGATGTAGCGAACAATTTTGTTTAAATGGTTTTATAGGTGGCCCCGTAGAAATTTCCTCTAGATGGTTTTTTTTATGCTTGTGAAATTATATGCGAAAGTAGTAAGTTGTAAGAGTAATGGAATTCTAGTGGATGTAATTATATTTAAAAATGCTCATAAAAATACAACTACAGAGAAGCTGAGATGTTAGCAAAACTCCCAACCCAGTCCCGATTCAAACCCACGACTATCTTATTATGGTCGTATTCCGCATAATACTTTGCAATGGAAAAGTAGTAGGAAGTAAATTAGAAGCCCTGCACTGTTAGTGAGAACTTTGCACGATACCAATGAGAAGGTCGTTGAGTTATTTTGAATACTTCGGCCCGAAGCGCAGTGGTGGATATGATGTTCGTAAGGCACTCACGTATTAATTTTACAAATAAAAATTACAGCTCACGCCACAATTTTTATAGATCATAATTGCTCACCAAGAAGTCATCCTATCTTGAACTTAGTTAAGCTGAAGCTGTAAGATAAATCACAATGTAATCACGTTTTTATTTACTGCCTATTCTTTTTGTAGCAGAGCATGGTCAGCCAGAGGTCCAAGTTTTGCAAATAATTTCCCAATTACTTCGTAGATGTACAGTTTCGAACACCATTGTGCTAGTATAACGGACGTGCTAGCGTTTTTCTTTGGATTCGAGTATCAAAAAAAAAAATAACTTGCACTGAAAAAGGCGACTTTTTAAATTGTTGAATATAGAATAGCGCGTTGCACTTTAAAAACTCTTCAAAAAGTCTATTTTGGATAAACTATCGAATGGCTGGAAAAATAACGCAAAAATGCTCCGTACGGCAAAACAAATTGTAGAAAAGCAAGCGGGTGACATTTG
>MQTX01000063.1:885937-899345 GCA_009735665.1 Angiostrongylus cantonensis | reverse complement strand
GAGTTATTTTGAATACTTCGGCCCGAAGCGCAGTGGTGGATATGATGTTCGTAAGGCACTCACGTATTAATTTTACAAATAAAAATTACAGCTCACGCCACAATTTTATAGATCATAATTGCTCACCAAGAAATCATCCTATTCAATTTTTAAAGGCATACTAGAAGTAAGAAGTACAGATATTGATAAAGTGCGGTGTTATTGTTCCTTCTGTTACAAGAGTTCGATTACCCAAGTTTCAAATCCAAACCACGGCACAAATAAAGTCTCGCGGGGCAAGCTAGAAAAACAGAACCATATTACAAACGAAGTTGCCAATACGTAAAATAGACAGTAGCTTTGTACAAACGAATATGTCGAAATACTAACATAGTTTCTCAAGTAAGCAATAATCTTTCAGCGTAACGCGTTTCTAGGACTCTCAACCGTTTGTTCAACAATAGATTGGTAATGAAAATGATGATAAATAATTCTCAGTTGAAGGCTTTCCACAGCTGTAGGTTCTCAAAAGCCGTTTTTTTTTCAAAGGTCTCATTTTCTCAAATCATTCTTGACTACATATAATACATGTATATTTTGTTCCTACGTCGACAACCGTAGAGCGCAAGTATTATATAATGCTGACACAAAACCATGGTACTTTGCAATTAGGCTCACTCTTTAAAAAAAAACCTGACTTCAATATTCTCCTTAAATCGGAAAGATTCCTGGAGAGATCTCGTTAATAGTTTTTAAAAAAGGTATCAGCGTTAGTGTGAAGAACTGCCTGATACACATTCGCACCGAACATTGCTTTTCGCATTAGGATGTCGTAGAGAGGGAAATACAAACGCATTCATCTTGATTCTTCTTTTTAAAGTCACAATTGGCTTACGAATTGTAAGATAAGGTAAGGCCAACGATTTCAACACCTCTTAACTGAAATTTCCCTCCACGAATGACAAATTCCCGTTATCTAATGGTTTATGTCGATCTCGATGCTCTTCGTCCCTTTTACGCTTTCATGGATCAGATGGAATTTGATGCGACCAATAGCCTCAAGAAGAGCGTTGAGATCTACGTCTGAAGAGACCGATCTGATGTTATGTGTAAAGAGGAAGAAGCAGTCTCCAAAAGCGTTCCGTGGGGGTACACGGTGTGCCCGTTTCAAATGACGTGTACGTGTACGACTCGCGATTGACCGCCTATCATTGGTGGCCTTACTGCTCGACTTTGTAGACGGGACAGCCCAGTGTGCAGGGTACTTATCCCGGAGTTTCTCTGCCTTGTGCTACCTAGGAATGCCAAGCTCACCCTAACTGAAGCCTTCTCAGGTTGTCACCAGCCCAGGTAGTCGCCGCTCTTCTGCACAAGAGGGAGATTTGTCACCATGCGACTAGTTTGATATTAGGACTGTGGTGATTCCAGGTGTTGGTTTACTCTTCGTCGGGATTTCGGATGAAAACGTTAGACTCTTTCTCTTCCTTTTTGGGAGGCCTTCCTGGAGGACTGAACACCCCGCTGTGATTCGTTGCCCGACACTCAGTACATCTCCCACCCACGATGAGACAGTAAAGCGTTGGGAGGGTAGCTAAAGTATAGAATCTTCAATTCGAACCCTCTGATTAATTATACATTAATTCTGCTTGTTTCGTTTTAGTTAGCCAGATTATTTAGGCACAAGCAAAATTAAATCCAAACCTCAACATTGGTCCCATCAACAAAGTTTATCGTTCATGCAATTTGAAACCACATAACAAGTGAGAAAACAATGTGTAGTTGACAAGTTGACAATCACAGTTAAAAATAGAAAAATGAATAACGTTCGAGTAACCAGTTCAATCGCATTTGAAGGAAAGCACTATTATTAGTTAGGGCTCAAGTAAAAAGGAGCTGGTAGAAAGTGGATACAGCTTCTTTAGCTAATTAACTGCAGCTGTTTGTAAACTTGTTTACGGTACTCCTCAAGACCACCTTCAAGATTGACTACCATTCGGTCTTTCACTACCCACAATTCTTTGCAAACCATTTCTATCAACTGCTCGTCGTGAGAAACTAATACCACTCCTCCCTGCAAAATATTTTAGCAACGATAGTTTATTGATAAGGAACACAAAACTGCTAACCGAGAAACGGTTCAGAGCTGCTCCAAGAGCTGCAACTGTTTCAACATCTAAGTGATTGGTAGGCTCGTCAAGAATAAGGTAATTTGGCCTATAAATTAATAAGTGACGTTGCATTATGGAGCTTAAGATTGGTAGAACTTAAAAAAGGAGACTTCTATTTTTCCATAGTACATAAACAACTACTCACTTCAACATAGCAATATTAGCGAACGCAAGGCGAGACTTCTGCCCTCCAGACAACGTATACACTGACTGTAATGCCATATCACCGACCAGTTCAAAATGACTTAAAGCTGTCCGGTATTCCTCTTGCGATCTACCTAAATCAGCCTTCACATCTGATAACTTTCCAACTACTTATGGCTGAACCTTGGAAATCAAAGGATAAAAATAATTTTTTGAAGAAGAAGAAGAAGAATTGCTATACTCTGAATGTTTAGGGTTTATAGCAGTTCCAGTTCGATTTTCGGACCTCAATCAATTAGTTCCAACGTAGGAAGGAGAAAAATTTTAAAAGTGTTGAGCCTCCATCATTCTGATAACTCGTAGAAGATTAATGCTTTTATTTAAACCGTCAGTATCAATTGGAGCAGGATAAAAAGGCTTGACGACCACTTTTGTACTGAAATGTTTCCCTTTGCACTCCACCGGTACGTTCCATGTAAAGGATACAAGTATGAGTTAACTTTCTTTGAACCATGCAGTAAAGGTAGTTGCACATGCGCAACTATTATATATACCAAATATCAATTGTTATCGAAGGATTATAATACTGGAAGTAAATACGTTAATCGAACTGCTCCACTAGGAGCGCAGAAGGACATAGAGACATAAAGATTATAGATTTAGAGTAGAAGTTACTCAAATTCATCAAATGACAAGTAAGTCACGAAAAATGTCTTCAAAGTATTACTAGGAAATTTGATTAAATTACCGCAAAAATTTCAGTGCACATACCTGGATAGTTATGAGCGAGGACTTCAATAGCTGTCATATCCATATCCAGTTGATCAACATGATGTTGAGTAAAATAACCTATTCTTATGCGTCGATTTACATTACGCAGGCCCACCTAAAATTTATTGGATTGCTTTGATATGTCCACTACTGGTACATTTAACAACGTACCGTTGGGTTAAGTTCACCGAGTAACAATTTCAAAAGTGTTGTCTTTCCTGATCCATTTTCACCAACCTGAAAACAATTTAAAATAGCCGACATAACGAAAGAAGGAATATCATAGCATGGACCGAGACCAAAAAGAAAACTAAAACGTAGGAATGCTTGGCATGAAAACCATACTATGCATATCCGAGAATTTGCGTGGGTACCAAGGTTCAACTTTCGGAACAGAAATGGAGCGTCTTCATTGTATCTAAACAAACTCAAAACGGTTTAAAACACTTTTACTGTCAATTTTTCCCATTTGGACCAGCACATATCAAACTACAAAGAACCTGAAGGACATGTCGTCCAACTGCAAAACCGGATTGTTCAGCTCTTCGCAATCAGCAAACTTGAATGTAATATCCGAATCAAGTTCAACTGCTCGCAGCACAGGTCTGAAAATAAACCATAACTTTCACTATACAAAATTTGCAGTTCACTTTGTAAGTCATTTAGTCTCGTCAATACTAATATCGCCTTATCGTAGCTGTGAAATGCACCTGGGTGTTCACCTGCCATGCGTAATGACTAGCTCACCTTTCACCACAACTCAGAAGTTCGACATTTCCACTCTAACTCTTAGCTAAAAGTACACCTACGCTATGGAAGTGGCGAGTTTGGAGTAACATCCTTTTCAAAAACAGTTTCAAAAAAGGCATAATATTACAAGTGCAATGCATTCGCCTCGACTAAGCAGTGCTCAAGATCCAGCTCTACAGCGCGACGAGACCAAGTGAAATTTACTCCTACTGAGTCGGTTACTCCATGATTAATAGGATTGAAAGGATAAAGGTCTCGGCCTTGAACAATTCCTGAGAGATGCATCATGTATTCGGCTTCATTAAGCATCGTTTGGAGGCGATTGAATGCATATCTGGCCTTTACAATGACTCGCGGTGGCCAGCCGATGTGTCGAGCCACTGCTGCTATCCTCCCAGACAAGTCTGGTACCAATTTACCGATACCGGAGGGATGGAAGACTTGGTGGGCCATGGGCGCATTTCACGTGCGTGCCGCAGTGGCGCCTCCAACCACTGCGCCACACGCGCCCTCAAGAGGTGCTGGAGTATGGGAAAGCGAAAAATCTACTTTAAATACAACTTTTTTATTTTTTGAAAATACGAACAGCTTCTCAAGCATCTTGATCCTACTCTGCACCATCGCAGCACGTTTTGCATTGTATCGAAATTTGTCGATGAACTCTTGCGTGTGTTGGCGTAGAGTTTGCTGAGCTTCGTATTCTCGCTGCTGTTGAGAAAGTTTCTCTTTCATTGTCTAAAATAATTCAGAACAGATTGGTTGAAACACCTAACTCGGTGTGAAGGCCGTATGTAACGATCCCATTTTTCGTCGCCTCCAGCACATTTTTCAATAACTACTGTACGAGAGGAGTTGATAACTTGACACGATTTTTAAAACGCTTTTATATGCCGCCACAATTAAATAAATTATTTTTTAAAGTGAAACTTCATTTTTAAACTTGTTTAAAAAATAACTTTCAAAATACTGAACAAGTCATCTTAACACTCCAACAGTCCGAGGGTTGGTTTTTCGCGAACTGTTGACAATTTTTGAACAACTAGAATACTTCAGTTAAAAGCCGGTCGGCTTACAGACTGGACTTTGCTCTACCTGAACGTGCTTTTAGGTTTTAAAGCTGTTTGAAATTACAATTTCCGAACGAAGTAAAAGTGGAACTTTAACCTTCAGAATTAGATATTTAGAATCCCAAACAATCCCCGCATCAGCAACAGCTTTGGTGAGACTATCATGTTTTAATGTACGAAATATCGCTTCTTAAATTTTGTTCGCTTTTGAGATAAGAATAAGACCATTATTTCATCTTGTTATAATAAGATGTCTTGTATATGAAACGGACCTCACAGAGTGATCCCACATTGGTTAGTCACAAGACGACGTGGCACGCCCCCAGGGGGGGATAGGGTGCTAATCGAGGAACAAAAGCGACCTATGCTTCCCTGAGACGCAGACGGATTCAGAGGATGGGCTCAGAGTTTCTGGTGCGCCTACTTGGCACATGCTTCATCTGTTTACGAGAACATATGCATACGTACGTGAGGATATTCTCGTATATGCAGATTGTATTTTATCAGCCACTTAGGAAAAAAGCCTACAGTCAAGTGACAGAGAAGTATATGCGAGGCGAACAGGAGCCCCCATCAACAAATAAGCTTCCCGTTCACTCTGGGAAAGGCTGAGAAGGTATGCATGAGTACACCCATCCCACATGTGGGCATCAAACGCTGACCACGGTAGAATAAATGGATCTCATTCCCTTGATGTCGAAGAGCCCCAGACATGACAACGTTGGGTAGGAAAAGAGGGAGAAGCCGCTAAAATTTCAGGACCATTCGAAGCTACCTAAATCTCAAAGGACTAAGGTTACGATCTGCATCTACGATGCACGTTCATCTCTACCTGAGTCCTATATAGACAATTTCATCATGCAGGTAAAAAGGATAAGGTACAACGTCATCGGAATGGCTGAGACGAGAAAACGCAACCTATTCAACACCGTCTATGACATCGGAGAACTGTTCCTCGTAATAGACGACAGTGGAGGAGTTGGCGACGTCGGCGTTCATGTCTACGCAGCTTTAGCCATCGACATTGTTTCATTTAACCTCAAACGGATGATTGCGGTTGAAGAGATGTGAGTCAACGCCGGCTTAGACAATTTTCGTGGTTTACGCACCGACACCAAGCTATGACGAAGACGGAGTCGGAGAGTTCCGTATGAAGCTGGAAAATCTTACAGAGTTGACCGTGTATTCCTTGACGTCATCCTTGAAGATTTTAAAGTTAAGACTGGACCAAAAAGAACATGTGA
Source organism: Angiostrongylus cantonensis (assembly GCA_009735665.1). Lineage (NCBI taxonomy): Eukaryota > Metazoa > Nematoda > Chromadorea > Rhabditida > Metastrongylidae > Angiostrongylus > Angiostrongylus cantonensis. Next base: position 893,222 of record MQTX01000063.1, on the reverse strand, counting down.
AGAACTTCAGTTTGAGAGCCACGGATGATAATCGAACGAGCAGGGTGAACGGCTGTCTGGGTTTATCACGACTACCAAGACCATTCATGGTAACTGACAATTCCACATTTTCCCCATCTTCTCAGGGGTGGATATGCGACTCTCAAAACGGAGAGTTTCAAGGCGAAATGGACCACAGCATAGCATCTAGAAAGTTTTCCCTAACCTACGTCGCTGTTGTCGCAAAATTCTAACGGGGTCAGACCAACACCTTCGTGTAGCATTTTGCTTCTTGCATACGATCGGCTCATACAAGATCTTCCCGAGCTGATACTCCATCGTGGAATCATATTAGCTCTGCAGGCAATGGCCAACTCACGTCCGAACTTGCAAAACAATGTGGATAGGCGATAGAAGAAGATCTCAAAGAGAGAACAGCAGAATTTGTGATCGAAGCTGCAGATGCTTTGAAAAGTTTTCGCAAAACTTACCAAACTTCGCCAAATACAAAACCAAGATAATTGCACTCTAATGCTCAAGATGGAACAGTTGCGACATCCAGTAAGGCAATAGAAAAAAATCATTCACGGTTACTACTTGGATCTATTTAATAGTCACATGATCCTTCCCTCATACAAAATAAATGAAGATGGATATGGAAAAAAAGGTCTCAAAAAGAGCAGAACAGTAGTTGTGGTCGAAGCCGCAAAAGCTGGGAAACGTAATTCGGGGAGATCACCAACCTGACGGTCAGAGCTCTTAACGAAAATCTTAGAAGAAAGATGTGATGTTCTACAAGTCCCTAGAGAATGCAGAATCGATTGAGTCACTATTGCACGCGACAAGAAGAAATGGAAGATTTATTGGCGCCGGCTCAAGTCACTCAACGACAAGTGAGACAACAGGTGATGAAACTCTCTGAAAATACAGAAAACTTCAGTTTTCTTCTGAATTATACAAGCAATTATCTTCAAAGTTATAGAATATTCGATGAAATGTGCAGAAATTTAAATCGATTTTAGCTTTCTAATTACTCTCTATTCTTTTTTCATGGAGGGTATGATGATTAACCACTAGGATGCTGAGATATGAGCAAAACTCGGACCCTCAGTTGGGCTTCGAGCTGGTGATTACCCTTACTGGGCGCTCAAGTACTATTCATCTATGATGCTGATATATTCACGAAACTCCAGACCACAGGTGCCTGCAGTGGAAAATTAACGCGCTAAGAGCATTTCCGGGATATAACGCGCTCACCACCACACTATGCGGGTCATTCATTTCGCCTGTCTCTCAGCTAGTTTTCTATCTGCCTATCTAAGAACTAATCTAAGAACTATTATACTAATTGCATTGTGACTCACGACAAACTCCACATTTAATATAACTGTGCAAAGTTCCACAAAAATAAGACGCCGAGGCGTTTCCCCAAGTCACGTTTTTGCTACAAAGAATTCATAGCATGTTTACAGTATTTCTATTCTTATACGACCCATCTTCATGGTGCGGATCCCAGCACTTCTCAAATTCGATTCTTCTTCTTCTAGCATCCATAACCCACGAAGGTCTTCCAATCTCCACGTGTGGTTTCGGCTACTGCTTGAGGATTTCCACTTCATGTCGTAGTCGCGTAGACTCTCTGGACCTCAGAGATATCCGGACTAGAGCATTTCCAATTGGATTTCAGAAAGTGTTTTTTCCCGGAGAAGTCCGGTACCAACTTCCCGACATCGGAGGGATGATAGGCTTAGTAGGTCTGGGACAGAAACGAACCAGCACCTTGCACGTGATGATCGTCATCACAACCATTGTGCTATCCGCACCATACCTTTCATATTTATCATTCGTTCATTCATACTAGTGGATCTCTACGACACTATGTCGTTAAATCATAAACGGCACTACATCGAGACACCTGCTTTTTAAACACTTGGACAACTACATAGTGAAAAATAAGGCTACGGCTAAAAATATTTTCAGAAGGCTGGAGTGCTTAGAATCTCAAAATTTTCTGAGCGAATATGAAAACTTCGGCGATTGCCGGCAATATGCAACTTTTCTTATTCCACAATGGAAAAACTATAAATTTCAAATACGAAAGATCTTTTCTTCACTTGCTATTTCAGTAGAGGCTCGTACACCAAACGGGTATACAATTAGGCAAATTGGATTTTTACATCCGAATTTGTATCAATAAATCACTCAACAATCAACGAAAGGCAAGAAGATATCTGTGAATCAGAACTACTCGACACCACTTTATTAGGGATAAAATAGAACCCTCCTATGATATGGACGAAGAACAAATCTGAGGAAAATTTCTATAAGTAGGAAAGCAAACTAACTTCGTTGGTTTCTTCTGTTCGTCAGGCGTAAATCCCAGACCGTATAATATAGAAGCAGCTCGAGCTGGTGCCTAGAGAAAATCTTCATCCAGGACATTTTTTAAAAAATCTAATTCATTTGTAATACAAGACAACCTTATCCAGCTGAAGGTTCTCCATTGCAGCGTATAGCTTTGAGAGCTCCTCGTTCCACTTGCTTTTCTCTGCTTCAGTCAAATTCTCCCTATAACACTCAGAAGAAAATTAAGATAGAAAGGCTCTGAAATAGATTAGGTGGCATATAGCGCTGTTCAGACAATTCTACGTACTATTATGTTGTATTCATCTGTCCACACTAGGCTGTAAATCTGCTCACAAACAGTAAAATAAAGAACAAAACTTCAGATCTCACTTATTCAGCCTCGTCTGTAAAACCTTTTCCTCCTCGATCATTGCTTGACGTCGCTTGTCAGAAGCTAGAACAGCATCTATCACTCGAACATCGTCTCCTTCAACTTCTTGTTCTACAGCAAGCAAACTGATGCCTGATGGAATACGCAGCTGTTCACTGAAACAAACTCCGAAAATGGTCGTAAACAACAAAAAAGGCATTTCGAAAACAACCTAGAAATCATTTTTAGAAGCGTCGTTTTCCCTATTCCATTTCTTCCAACGAGACCATAACGACGACCATATGCCATAGTCAAATCAGCGGACGATAATAGTTGTCTTAAGAGAACAATAAGATGTTAGTCTTTCAGAACGTATTAATTATGCTAAATGTAAAGAATTTTCCCAACGGTTCACCGCCTCATTGTGGCTGGGAAGTGCTTCTGGGTGCCCGGCTGCGATGTACAGCCGGGAGTTCATCCCCCGGTAGGATGTTCCAAGCTGAGGAATCAGACACTTCCATTGGAAAGGCCAACTAAGAGTAAACCAGAACCACGATCTACCACCGTCCTCACATCAAATTAGTCGCATAGTGGCAAATCTCTGATGCGCAAAGGCGGCGACTGCGTGGGGTGGTGGCGACATAGGGCAGACTTTGGTCAGGCAGACCTCGGAATTCAAGGGAACCACAATGACTAGACCAGCAAAACTCCGAAGAAATGGAAATTATGCTGGGCCCACATAACCAGTGAGGACGGACCATCCAAGTATCCAAGTAAGTAAATCTAAATAATTTTGTCAAAGTCTGAAAATATGTGCTAACACGCAACAACTCACTTTGTACCTATCGAGATATCAATGCTTTCCAACTTCACATCCTTCACATTTGCGCCACGAACTCCTGGATCCCTTATTGGGGCCTGTAAAATAATATCACACGTTAGCTAAAAAGCGATTCATTGAAGATGATTCGTCGAAAACCGTCAAATACCTGGGATGCAGTTGCTGTAGATTCCGGTCTTTTTTTCCGTACAACAGGTTCTGCTCCACGTTGTTCAGCTTTCTGAGCCGCACGATTTTCAGCCTTCCCTAACTTCTTTTTGTCGACTGACTAAGAAAAGTCATTGTAGAAATCAAAACTATCTATCACGATTGATAGCCGCAACGATTCATAGCTATTTGCAGAAACCCAGACGGCAAGTGTCTCCGGTGGGGAACGAACATGCCATTACTGTTTCTGGGGGCTCACGCGTTCACCACCATGCCTTGCTGGGTTTTGGGATCTTCGCATTTCTCTCAGCAGCGTTTTAGGTGCTATCAACAATCACCCGTCAACAGGATTGATCAGCGGAGCATAAATCAGCATTAAAAGTAAAAAAAAAACTCGTTAGCCCCGTAAAGAGTAATAGCGTGTTCGGTCCCACCGCAGGCACTAGCGGCCGCAGTTTTGCAAACATCTCAGCACCATCGTGACTCTATTTCACATCATATCCTCCCATGAAAAAAGAACAGGAAGTAAAAAGTGAGTAGATTACCACAACTGACTCAATTTCTGTAAGAATACCAGAATAGAAAAGCATAGGAAAACGCAACCGTAGGAGCATCCCTCGTTCGTAGCTTCCAAATGCTTTCCATTTCAGCAAAATTGTGACGTTCCGCTGCCATATCTACAGCTTGGTCTAATTTCTTTGTTGTCACACCATGTTCTTCAACTTTTGGAAGATTCATGAAAACGTGAATTCTCAGTACAAATATGACATTCAATAGATATTCAATATTGTTACGTGCTACAATTGTCCTCATGTAGGTTTAGCACAACTTTCTATGGTCCTTGAAAACAAAACCAAAGTAGCACACATAACTGGCAGTGAAGTTTTACTGACATTGCCATTATGATTCCTGAAGTTCCAAGGTTAGCCAAGCAAAAGTCTATCGCAAGCCGTCACCACCACAGGCAGTCGCCGCCATTGTGGACCAGAGGGAGATTTGCCAATATGCGATTTTGATACGAGGACGGTGGTGAATCCTAGTGTTGGTTCACTCTTGGCTAGGCTTCCTGATGGAAACGACGGACTCGTTGTCAGCTTGGGAGACCTTGCCAGGGGATGAATCCCCACATAGCACATTGCAGCCCAACACCCAAGACCACCTCTCAGCCACGATGAAGCGGTAAACGGTTGGGAAGTTTCGTTACTTTATCCAAAAATAACTCTGGAACTATTTTGTTCTTTCGAGAATCTGTTCTTTTTAGTATTCAAAAATGTATAGCTATGAGAAACTAAAGACCAAGTAGTGCTTACTCTCCATGAAGAAACCGTAGTAGTTGTAAGCAAGTCCGATTCAGCCCGTCGCTACACAGCTCTTTGACGTAACTCTATAATATGCTCCAGAATAAAGAAGTTAAAAGTTAAATCATCTGTCCTAAGAGAAAGAACAAAAGCAAAGTGGGTACCTGAAGATGGTCTCCAACAGCAGCAATGACGTCATCAAGAGTTAGGATTTCGTCGACGTTTTCCTTTAGAATAGCTGCAACCAAAGTAAAAACAAATGCTGGATCAACTAGAAAATATTTTAAAAATCCCTACAAGAGATATAATCCTTGATTTCACTTGGCAAGTTCGGGAAAGAAACAGCAAGATATCCAGGGATAGCGTCCACATTTGCCATCTCAATTGTTCACAAAGAATTCGTGTCCTGAAGTGGGAGATCATCTCAACATTTAACGCTTAACTTTGAAAAGAAAAATGGTAGTACACCCACCTAACCAAATAAAGAAGTGGAATGTAATAAGTACAGGAATTAAGCAGGGAATCAAAAGCACGTAGTAAGTGACGTCCGAGGAGATGATAGCAGTTGTAGCTTCGTCAACCCAACGATCTTCTATTATCATACGCCGACAACACGGAGACTGAAAGCGAAGTACGGCTTCAAAAACACCTCCAAGTAACAAAATACATGACAGAAAACCACAAAACTATTAGCAATCACAGTATCAAGAAATTACTTGGTTCCCTTGATCGAGTTTCTAGTAACATCGGTATTATAAAAGATAAAGCTCTCAGCGTTGATCAATCCCTTAGGGAAGCGCCATGCATTTGACTTCATTCAGCATCGTCGGAGGTGACTGAAAGCATATCTGGTCTCTACAATCACTCGCGATAGCCTGCCGATGTGTCGAGCCAGTGTTGCTATCCTCCGAGAAAAGACTCGTGCCAATTTGCTGATCCCGAAGGGATCGAAGGCTTGGTGTACCTGGGACGCGAGGGCCGATCCCACGTTTATTGCAGGGCGCCTTCGACCACTGCGCTACACGAGGCCAAAGTAACACAAATACATGACGAAGAACCACAAAGCAATTAGAAGTCCTGGTGTCCAAGAATTACCTAGCTTTGCTAGAGAGCGAATTTCAAACACTAGAAGTTAGAACTGTGGTACTTTGCCCTAAATAGACGTTCTTACTGGGGTAATTTAGTGTCCCTCTGTGATATCTGGGACACCTAGACTACCTTTGGAATACTGCTGTGTTCCATAAGTAAGGGCAATAAAAGAGCTGTTTAATCTTCTCTGCCACTTCATCTGGTTGGTTACCAGTTACGCCTCTTACTTGAACTCTTTACATAAAGGATAAAAGGATAAAGCTCTCGGCGTTGATCAATCCCTGAGGGATGCGCCATGCATTCGACTTCATTAAGCATTGTTTGGAGGTGATTGAATGCATATCTGCCCTTTACAATGACTCGCGGTGGCCAGCCGATGTATCGAGCCAGTGCTGCTACCCTCCCTGACAAGTCTGGTACCAATTTACCGACCCCGGAGGGATGGAAGGCTTGGTGGGTCATGGACGCAGGGATCGACTCCACGTGCGCGCCGCAGTGGCGCCTCCAACCACTGCGCCACACGTGCCCCTGAACTCTTTACATAGTTGGCATAATAAGGTCATAACTTAGGCCTAACGTTCAATGATGACTTCTTGATAATAAAGGATAGCGGATCAAGTTTTCGGCGTTGATCAATTCCTGAGGGATGCGCCATGCATCCGATTTCATCAAACATCGTTGGAGGTGAATAATGCACATCTGGCCTTTACAATGATTCACGATGGCCTACCGATGTATGAAGCCAGTTTTATTCTCCTCCCAAACAGGCGTGGTACCAATATGCTAGCCGCGGAGGTTCGGAAGGATTGGTGGGCCAGGGGCTCGGGGATCGATCCGATGTGTTGCAGGGCGCCTCCGACCACTGCACGACACGCTTCCTTGTTTGATAACTGCAGGTGATTCTTCGATGAATAGAATGGTTACGGAGCTCTGAACGTCACAGGGTTATAGAAGTTTCGCACTAATGCCATAAGTAAATGACTTTTCTAATGAGCTTTACTAACATTTCTAACGTTAACTCTCTAGCGTTCTTAATTTTTCGTCAACAGATAAGTTGTCGGAAATGTCCCTTTGATTTCAGTTTTTGTTTTAAAATTGCTAACGAGAACATGGGAATCGCAAACATCAACAGACATTGCCATCCTGTCCTACTCTATGAGACCCCGACAATAAATCCAGGAAATGAAGTTCCAGTAACCTTCACAAGCCACGGCT
>MQTX01000063.1:804055-881538 GCA_009735665.1 Angiostrongylus cantonensis | reverse complement strand
AGAAATTTTTAAAAAAATCTAATTCATTTGTAACACAAGACAACCTTATCCAGCTGAAGGTTCTCCATTGCAGCGTATAGCTTTGAGAGCTCCTCGTTCCACTTGCTTTTCTCTGCTTCAGTCAAATTCTCCCTATAACACTCAGAAGAAAATTAAGATAGAAAGGCTCTGAAATAGATTAGGTGGCATATAGCGCTGTTCAGACAATTCTACGTACTATTATGTTGTATTCATCTGTCCACACTAGGCTGTAAATCTGCTCACAAACAGTAAAATAAAGAACAAAACTTCAGATCTCACTTATTCAGCCTCGTCTGTAAAACCTTTTCCTCCTCGATCATTGCTTGACGTCGCTTGTCAGAAGCTAGAACAGCATCTATCACTCGAACATCGTCTCCTTCAACTTCTTGTTCTACAGCAAGCAAACTGATGCCTGATGGAATACGCAGCTGTTCACTGAAACAAACTCCGAAAATGGTCGTAAACAACAAAAAAGGCATTTCGAAAACAACCTAGAAATCATTTTTAGAAGCGTCGTTTTCCCTATTCCATTTCTTCCAACGAGACCATAACGACGACCATATGCCATAGTCAAATCAGCGGACGATAATAGTTGTCTTAAGAGAACAATAAGATGTTAGTCTTTCAGAACGTATTAATTATGCTAAATGTAAAGAATTTTCCCAACGGTTCACCGCCTCATTGTGGCTGGGAAGTGCTTCTGGGTGCCCGGCTGCGATGTACAGCCGGGAGTTCATCCCCCGGTAGGATGTTCCAAGCTGAGGAATCAGACACTTCCATTGGAAAGGCCAACTAAGAGTAAACCAGAACCACGATCTACCACCGTCCTCACATCAAATTAGTCGCATAGTGGCAAATCTCTGATGCGCAAAGGCGGCGACTGCGTGGGGTGGTGGCGACATAGGGCAGACTTTGGTCAGGCAGACCTCGGAATTCAAGGGAACCACAATGACTAGACCAGCAAAACTCCGAAGAAATGGAAATTATGCTGGGCCCACATAACCAGTGAGGACGGACCATCCAAGTATCCAAGTAAGTAAATCTAAATAATTTTGTCAAAGTCTGAAAATATGTGCTAACACGCAACAACTCACTTTGTACCTATCGAGATATCAATGCTTTCCAACTTCACATCCTTCACATTTGCGCCACGAACTCCTGGATCCCTTATTGGGGCCTGTAAAATAATATCACACGTTAGCTAAAAAGCGATTCATTGAAGATGATTCGTCGAAAACCGTCAAATACCTGGGATGCAGTTGCTGTAGATTCCGGTCTTTTTTTCCGTACAACAGGTTCTGCTCCACGTTGTTCAGCTTTCTGAGCCGCACGATTTTCAGCCTTCCCTAACTTCTTTTTGTCGACTGACTAAGAAAAGTCATTGTAGAAATCAAAACCATCTATCACGATTGATAGCCGCAACGATTCATAACTATTTGCAGAAATCCAGACGGCAAGTGTCTCCGGTGGGGGAACGAACATGCCATTACTGTTTCTGGGGGCTCACGCGTTCACCACCATGCCTTGCTGGGTTTCGGGATCTTCGCATTTCTCTCAGCAGCGTTTTAGGTGCTATCAACAATCACCCGTCAACAGGATTGATCAGCGGAGCATAAATCAGCATTAAAAGTAAAAAAAAAACTCGTTAGCCCCGTAAAGAGTAATAGCGTGTTCGGTCCCACCGCAGGCACTAGCGGCCGCAGTTTTGCAAACATCTCAGCACCATCGTGACTCTATTTCACATCATATCCTCCCATGAAAAAAGAACAGGAAGTAAAAAGTGAGTAGATTACCACAACTGACTCAATTTCTGTAAGAATACCAGAATAGAAAAGCATAGGAAAACGCAACCGTAGGAGCATCCCTCGTTCGTAGCTTCCAAATGCTTTCCATTTCAGCAAAATTGTGACGTTCCGCTGCCATATCTACAGCTTGGTCTAATTTCTTTGTTGTCACACCATGTTCTTCAACTTTTGGAAGATTCATGAAAACGTGAATTCTCAGTACAAATATGACATTCAATAGATATTCAATATTGTTACGTGCTACAATTGTCCTCATGTAGGTTTAGCACAACTTTCTATGGTCCTTGAAAACAAAACCAAAGTAGCACACATAACTGGCAGTGAAGTTTTACTGACATTGCCATTATGATTCCTGAAGTTCCAAGGTTAGCCAAGCAAAAGTCTATCGCAAGCCGTCACCACCACAGGCAGTCGCCGCCATTGTGGACCAGAGGGAGATTTGCCAATATGCGATTTTGATACGAGGACGGTGGTGAATCCTAGTGTTGGTTCACTTTTGGGTAGGCTTCCTGATGGAAACGACGGACTCGTTGTCAGCTTGGGAGACCTTGCCAGGGGATGAATCCCCACATAGCACATTGCAGCCCAACACCCAAGACCACCTCTCAGCCACGATGAAGCGGTAAACGGTTGGGAAGTTTCGTTACTTTATCCAAAAATAACTCTGGAACTATTTTGTTCTTTCGAGAATCTGTTCTTTTTAGTATTCAAAAATGTATAGCTATGAGAAACTAAAGACCAAGTAGTGCTTACTCTCCATGAAGAAACCGTAGTAGTTGTAAGCAAGTCCGATTCAGCCCGTCGCTACACAGCTCTTTGACGTAACTCTATAATATGCTCCAGAATAAAGAAGTTAAAAGTTAAATCATCTGTCCTAAGAGAAAGAACAAAAGCAAAGTGGGTACCTGAAGATGGTCTCCAACAGCAGCAATGACGTCATCAAGAGTTAGGATTTCGTCGACGTTTTCCTTTAGAATAGCTGCAACCAAAGTAAAAACAAATGCTGGATCAACTAGAAAATATTTTAAAAATCCCTACAAGAGATATAATCCTTGATTTCACTTGGCAAGTTCGGGAAAGAAACAGCAAGATATCCAGGGATAGCGTCCACATTTGCCATCTCAATTGTTCACAAAGAATTCGTGTCCTGAAGTGGGAGATCATCTCAACATTTAACGCTTAACTTTGAAAAGAAAAATGGTAGTACACCCACCTAACCAAATAAAGAAGTGGAATGTAATAAGTACAGGAATTAAGCAGGGAATCAAAAGCACGTAGTAAGTGACGTCCGAGGAGATGATAGCAGTTGTAGCTTCGTCAACCCAACGATCTTCTATTATCATACGCCGACAACACGGAGACTGAAAGCGAAGTACGGCTTCAAAAACACCTCCAAGTAACAAAATACATGACAGAAAACCACAAAACTATTAGCAATCACAGTATCAAGAAATTACTTGGTTCCCTTGATCGAGTTTCTAGTAACATCGGTATTATAAAAGATAAAGCTCTCAGCGTTGATCAATCCCTTAGGGAAGCGCCATGCATTTGACTTCATTCAGCATCGTCGGAGGTGACTGAAAGCATATCTGGTCTCTACAATCACTCGCGATAGCCTGCCGATGTGTCGAGCCAGTGTTGCTATCCTCCGAGAAAAGACTCGTGCCAATTTGCTGATCCCGAAGGGATCGAAGGCTTGGTGTACCTGGGACGCGAGGGCCGATCCCACGTTTATTGCAGGGCGCCTTCGACCACTGCGCTACACGAGGCCAAAGTAACACAAATACATGACGAAGAACCACAAAGCAATTAGAAGTCCTGGTGTCCAAGAATTACCTAGCTTTGCTAGAGAGCGAATTTCAAACACTAGAAGTTAGAACTGTGGTACTTTGCCCTAAATAGACGTTCTTACTGGGGTAATTTAGTGTCCCTCTGTGATATCTGGGACACCTAGACTACCTTTGGAATACTGCTGTGTTCCATAAGTAAGGGCAATAAAAGAGCTGTTTAATTGCCAGGGGATGAATCCCCACATAGCACATTGCAGCCCAACACCCAAGACCACCTCTCAGCCACGATGAAGCGGTAAACGGTTGGGAAGTTTCGTTACTTTATCCAAAAATAACTCTGGAACTATTTTGTTCTTTCGAGAATCTGTTCTTTTTAGTATTCAAAAATGTATAGCTATGAGAAACTAAAGACCAAGTAGTGCTTACTCTCCATGAAGAAACCGTAGTAGTTGTAAGCAAGTCCGATTCAGCCCGTCGCTACACAGCTCTTTGACGTAACTCTATAATATGCTCCAGAATAAAGAAGTTAAAAGTTAAATCATCTGTCCTAAGAGAAAGAACAAAAGCAAAGTGGGTACCTGAAGATGGTCTCCAACAGCAGCAATGACGTCATCAAGAGTTAGGATTTCGTCGACGTTTTCCTTTAGAATAGCTGCAACCAAAGTAAAAACAAATGCTGGATCAACTAGAAAATATTTTAAAAATCCCTACAAGAGATATAATCCTTGATTTCACTTGGCAAGTTCGGGAAAGAAACAGCAAGATATCCAGGGATAGCGTCCACATTTGCCATCTCAATTGTTCACAAAGAATTCGTGTCCTGAAGTGGGAGATCATCTCAACATTTAACGCTTAACTTTGAAAAGAAAAATGGTAGTACACCCACCTAACCAAATAAAGAAGTGGAATGTAATAAGTACAGGAATTAAGCAGGGAATCAAAAGCACGTAGTAAGTGACGTCCGAGGAGATGATAGCAGTTGTAGCTTCGTCAACCCAACGATCTTCTATTATCATACGCCGACAACACGGAGACTGAAAGCGAAGTACGGCTTCAAAAACACCTCCAAGTAACAAAATACATGACAGAAAACCACAAAACTATTAGCAATCACAGTATCAAGAAATTACTTGGTTCCCTTGATCGAGTTTCTAGTAACATCGGTATTATAAAAGATAAAGCTCTCAGCGTTGATCAATCCCTTAGGGAAGCGCCATGCATTTGACTTCATTCAGCATCGTCGGAGGTGACTGAAAGCATATCTGGTCTCTACAATCACTCGCGATAGCCTGCCGATGTGTCGAGCCAGTGTTGCTATCCTCCGAGAAAAGACTCGTGCCAATTTGCTGATCCCGAAGGGATCGAAGGCTTGGTGTACCTGGGACGCGAGGGCCGATCCCACGTTTATTGCAGGGCGCCTTCGACCACTGCGCTACACGAGGCCAAAGTAACACAAATACATGACGAAGAACCACAAAGCAATTAGAAGTCCTGGTGTCCAAGAATTACCTAGCTTTGCTAGAGAGCGAATTTCAAACACTAGAAGTTAGAACTGTGGTACTTTGCCCTAAATAGACGTTCTTACTGGGGTAATTTAGTGTCCCTCTGTGATATCTGGGACACCTAGACTACCTTTGGAATACTGCTGTGTTCCATAAGTAAGGGCAATAAAAGAGCTGTTTAATCTTCTCTGCCACTTCATCTGGTTGGTTACCAGTTACGCCTCTTACTTGAACTCTTTACATAAAGGATAAAAGGATAAAGCTCTCGGCGTTGATCAATCCCTGAGGGATGCGCCATGCATTCGACTTCATTAAGCATTGTTTGGAGGTGATTGAATGCATATCTGCCCTTTACAATGACTCGCGGTGGCCAGCCGATGTATCGAGCCAGTGCTGCTACCCTCCCTGACAAGTCTGGTACCAATTTACCGACCCCGGAGGGATGGAAGGCTTGGTGGGTCATGGGCGCATTTCACGTGCGCGCCGCAGTGGCGCCTCCAACCACTGCGCCACACGTGCCCCTGAACTCTTTACATAGTTGGCATAATAAGGTCATAACTTAGGCCTAACGTTCAATGATGACTTCTTGATAATAAAGGATAGGGGATCAAGTTTTCGGCGTTGATCAATTCCTGAGGGATGCGCCATGCATCCGATTTCATCAAACATCGTTGGAGGTGAATAATGCACATCTGGCCTTTACAATGATTCACGATGGCCTACCGATGTATGAAGCCAGTTTTATTCTCCTCCCAAACAGGCGTGGTACCAATATGCTAGCCGCGGAGGTTCGGAAGGATTGGTGGGCCAGGGGCTCGGGGATCGATCCGATGTGTTGCAGGGCGCCTCCGACCACTGCACGACACGCTTCCTTGTTTGATAACTGCAGGTGATTCTTCGATGAATAGAATGGTTACGGAGCTCTGAACGTCACAGGGTTATAGAAGTTTCGCACTAATGCCATAAGTAAATGACTTTTCTAATGAGCTTTACTAACATTTCTAACGTTAACTCTCTAGCGTTCTTAATTTTTCGTCAACAGATAAGTTGCCGGAAATGTCCCTTTGATTTCAGTTTTTGTTTTAAAATTGCTAACGAGAACATGGGAATCGCAAACATCAACAGACATTGCCATCCTGTCCTACTCTATGAGACCCCGACAATAAATCCAGGAAATGAAGTTCCAGTAACCTTCACAAGCCACGGCTAGGAAGAGTGGGTTTCAAAAACGTAGGTATGAAATCATGTTGAACTGAAGAAAGTCTAAATACGTACGAATAAAAACTTCAATCTAACCGAAATTCCGGCATGAATTGATATGAATGTATAGTACGGTAACCTCCATATAACTGCTATAAAAGTTCGAAAAATCGATAAGTATCAACCAAAACATAGACCTATATTGGAAGGTCGAGAAGAGTCCCACGAAAACCTCAATACTGGTTAACGAAAGCAGTTGTTGACACTGAGTTGAAGCATGCTCTAAAGTCAAATGTTGCTCTATGGGTATTTCCATCCAGTATGGGATGCTTCATGTCGCGTTGCAGTAATGATATACAACCGGAGAGTTTTGCCAGTACTTTATGCTATGGCTGAAATCCCTCCTATAGAACTACCTAATGTTCACAAAAAAAGCAATGAGGTGTACCTGCAAGATTACGATCTTGACGATGATCTCATAGTATCTTCACCATCGTCTAGCAAGAGCATTGTCGACATCTGCGATCCGGTCGATGCGATCAGTACTAATCGGGAGGAAACAAGACTTGTCGTCGCTGGATGTCGTGGAGGTGCAGGATTTAATTATTGTTTAGATTACAGTTCTAGAATATCGATTGATTATAGTTGGATACCTGGATGATCCGTCTTTCCATTTTTTCGGAGTTTTGCAAGTTTAACCATTATGGTTCCCTGGAGTCCCGAGGACAGCCTGGCTAAAGTCTGCCCCAGGTCGTTGACTCCACAAGCAGTCGCTGACTTTTCAGATCAGAGGGAGATTTGCCACCAAGCCACCAGGACGGTAGTGGGTCCTGGTATTGGTTTACTCTTAGGTAGGCTTCTTGATGGAAACGCCGAACTCCTTCTCAACTTGGGAAGTCCCGCTGTGGGGATGAATCCCCCGCTGTACATTTTAGGCCAACACTTAGGAACAGTTCCCAACCATGTTGAGGCAGCAGACTGTTATGAGGGTCGTCTGTTTATGCTAAGGTTAAATGAAAATAGGTTTTGAGAAATGGTCCTAGAGTTTAGTGAATGGTTGCAAAGTGTTTGTATGCTTCTTATTCGTACTTAGTTTTTGTGCAGATATTTTTACATGTCAGACTTCTGCCTTCTGATTTTGTGGTGCTTATGCCCTAGAGGAGCTTAAATTATAACTGCTGTGATGTCGATATATTTGCAAGTCTCGAACCCTAGACCAGATTCGTAGCCGCGACTACCCTTTCTAAAGGCTCATGTGGTACCCTCTACTCCACTGAGACCCTTGCTTTCCCTTTCTCTCAGCCATTTTTCTACCTAACGGTGTTATCAGCAATTACACGTCAAGGGTATTGATCTGGGGAGCACAATTCGGCGTTAAACCTAGTTAAGCTGAGGCTGTAGTCGAAACAATGTTTAGCCCTTTTTTTCATTTTCAGTCTAGTTGGATTTAATGCCGATTTGTGCTTCCCAGATCACTCCCGTTGATGGTCGATTGTTAATCGCACCGTTAAATAGAAAACTGGCTGAGAAGAAAGCAAAAGAAGGGCCACAGCGGTGCAGTGGGTAACACTTGACTCCCGAAAAGTGTAATCGCCTGTTCGAATCTGACCTAGGGTTTAATTTTTACAAATATGTCAGCCTCATAGTGGCTTTGTTTTAAATCATTCTCTGCAAAAAAAAGTGATAATAAACAATAAATAAGAAGTTAAGCAAAGCTTGAATTGTTTTATATCAGCATGATTCAGGAGTTTCGTAGTTCGTTGTTTTCGTTTTCAGTGTTGAGGGTGTTCCAGTTTGCTGAAGATGGTTTTCGACAACTCGTAGATCTTAGGTCTATCCGAACTCGCCGTCTTAATTTGCTGTATTCTCCGAGTAATGTCTCATGGAGCAAACTTAAAGGTAAGACGTCTGTCCCGTTGAAAGGTTATTGATGATAGCACCTATTGATGATTAACACGGCTGAGGGAAAATCGGAACGAAGGACTCGCATGGTGTGGTGGTAAACGCAGTAGCACCCTGAAAGGGTAATAGCGTGTTCGGTCTCCAGCACAGACACCAGCGATCCGGAGTTTTGCAAATATCTTAACATCATCGTGGTTATATTTTACATAATATCTTGCCATTAAAGGTTGTCCATTCCACTTTTTTATAAACTTTGGTAGGATTAAACGTGACTTTGGATTTCCACACTGTCGTTTTTTCTGAATGTCCATGGTGTTGTTTGTGGTGATCCTCATGAATGTTCTTCAGATGAATTGATTGCCACAACGTCGAATAATGGAGCTGTCGTCCTGTGGAATGTCCTTAAGGGAAGAATTGGTGTGTTATAAGATAAGAGATTTCTCCATAGGCCTTTCTCTTTATTTGAATCAGGAGCAGAACGTAGCACTCATTCGTTCCGTTCCGGATGCACTCTCTCACTTCCTTCTCACGTTCTTTCTTCGTTCTTCTTTCTTTGCTCGGATATAAAAATGACAGTGAACTGGGTATATTTTTTTTTGACAGAGATGCACTATAAGGCACATCAGCGATCTGCCACCGTAGTCCATTTTCATTTATCAAACGAAAACCTACTAATTAGTGGATCGAGAGATGCTGCTGTGTTTCTCTACGATCTTCGCGAGCAAGAGCCTGTAAAGAAATTTGGGTAAGATCTTTACGTTATTGCTCCATGCATTTTTTCTTATCGGTGTTTTAGTCTTATCAAGCGTGTAGCAAATTGGTTAGAGGTACCCTGGAATACACACATGACCATTGGTTCGGCGTCGTGCCACTGACCCATCAAGCCTTCGTCCACTACAGGGTCGGCAAATTGGTACCAGAGTTATCTGGGAGGATGGCAGCGCTCACTAGGCCACTGCGAGTCATTTTAAAGGCCAGATATGCATTCAATCAGCTCCAACGGCGATTAATGAAGTCTTATGCGTGGCGCATACCTCAGGGATTGATCAAAGCGGAGAGCTTTATCCTTCTTTTTTATTGGCCTTGTCAAGCGTATAGCCCATTTGATAGAGGTACTGTGCAGCAGGGATTTTCTGGTTAATGTTTCATGAAATAATGCTTTTAATGTGTTTGAGGTCAATGGTTGCAGAGGTACTAATTCATACGATGTCATCCGAGACTTGTCGTTTTGCATCCACCAGGAACAACACGATCAGTTCGTAACATCCGATGACAGTGGTACGATACGTCTTTGGGATACGAGAAAAGGGGACAAGTGAATTATTTTGTTTTTAACTTCTTTACTGGAATTCAAGTCAACCAAACATTTTGGTGCTTCCTTGAATTAGCATTTCTTTACACCATTTGTAGTATTTTAATACGCAATGATGGCGGTTTAAGAGCTGATTCAGTTCAAACTTATATATTACATACTATTTTTCTTTCTGACAATACTTCTATTCGTGTGAAATGTTTGTCTTATTGTTTACATGATTTGGAAACACTTTTAATAGGTGAGAATTTCCGTTTTATGAAAAAAGGGCGCAGGTAGCGCAGTGTTTGGAAGCGCCTTGCAACTCACACGGATTCGATCTTGCACCCCAAGGTCATCAGGCCTTCAATCCCTCCGTGGTCGACAAATTGGTGCAAGACTTACCTGAGAGGATAGCAGCACAGGTTCGACTCATCGGTGGGTCACGGCGAGTCACTGTAAAGGCCAAATACGCATCCAATCTCCTCCAACGTATGTAGATTAACTAATCATTTCTTAATTTTTGTACTAACTGTTTCACCAATATTTTTATTAACTTCTTATTGAGAGACAATTTTTCAATCTGTGCAGTTTGAGCACTTAAGAGTTGCATACAAGTTCAGAATACGGATTGCAACAATAAATTCCCCCTTCGTGATTTCTGAACCTATTGCTGTAATGAGGAGCGGATATAACACAGTGGTTAGAGGTGCGCTGTAGTATACAAGCAGTCATTGCTTTGATCTGGCACCCCGGGCTCATCAAGCTTTCCATTATTCTGAAGTCGGAAAATTGGTACCAGATTTGTCTGAGGGAATAGCAACACTGACTCGTATCATTCGTAGGCTACCGCATATCATTGTTTAGGTAAGATATGAATACAATCGTCTCTAACGATGGTTGAACAAGTCGAATGCATCGCGGATCACTCAGGGATTGATCAGCACCCGATTGCTTTTGTCTTTTATTATTGTTAAGTTGTGTATATTCTAATGTCTGGAAAATCTACTATCAGTGTTGAGATTAAAAGTGAAATGTTATTGAAAAAAAGAAGTTAGAATGAAAATGAACAGGAATGGGTACAGCTATTACGAGGATATTACAAAGCTTATCGGGATTCTTTTTTTAAACACCATATTGGTTCTTTTGAAAAGCTTCATGTTTCCAGGCCTTTGATACAGTTTCCGGCGCACCAAGGTTATGCGGCGAGTATTGCTCTTAACCCAAGAGAGCGGCATCTCATTGCTTCTGGAGGTGGCAGAGACAAATTTATTAAAGTAATTTACTTTATTTTACTTTTATTCTAAAGTTGTGTTGTGCTGAAATTTTTGGCTGGTGGTGGATTTGTCAGCCTGGTTAGCTTTCTAGAAATGTAAATTTGAGGTTGATTTTTATCAGCATGTTTCAAGGTTTGGAATTGCTCGAGTTCTCGTCCATCTGCACCTACATATCAAGTCGAAACTATGGCACCAGTTGGTCGCGTCTACTGGAGGCCAGATCCGACAAATGTGTTCCACATTGCAAGTTGTGCTGGTAGGTTTACGTTTTATAAGGTCAAAAAGGAAGGCTAATGGCTACTCTGGTTTTTTCTCTTTCGTTTAGAAGTTGTTATCCCTGGGTATAAGTTGCGGATTTTCACTTTCGTCGAAAAATTTGTGGAGACTTGATGAGGTAAATAGATCGGCAGAAAGCCAATTGAAGTCGAAGACTGTTTTTTAAGCACTATTATTCATACTTTTAGCTTTTTTTCAATTTCTACTCCGGAGAGGTAGGAACCTTGGTGAGTTTGGGACGGGGTGGCTTTTTTTTCTTGTGCTTTGTGTACATGATTACTTACAAAGGTATTAGGTATAAGTTTTTAACGCTCGTTTTAGTTGTCAACGATATGAATGTGCACATATGGGATATCAGACGTCCGTTCTTACCATTCGCTAGCTTCGAGAACCACAGCGACAGTGTTACCGGTATTGCATTTCACCCTTTGGAGACTTCATTCTCTTATATACATCATCGAGGTTCAAGAAGCACATCTGCATGTTCAAGTTAATCAGTGGTGTTTTTCACCACATCAGTGTTCTTAGACTAGCTAGTCACTGTCCGCTTTAGTTTTATGTGGCACACCCAGGTGCTTCTCAGTAACATTTGAGAAGTCGATGGTTAAAGGGGAATAATTCTTTAGATAGCACTAATGGACAGCTTGCGAGGTAGTTCTTGCAGAAGCTGTTGTAGGATTTATAGTTTCATTTTTCTTGTATATGTTTTAACTACATTTTTTTTTCGCGTGTTGTGCTATGTTATCATCGCAGAGCTCGTTTGATGCTCTTTCGTTCCGTTTTTTTTCAGTTTTAAGGTAAATTAGGCTGATGACAAATCATAGAGGTGAGAATTTGAGATGTCAGAAGAGAAGTTTCGTCAAACCCACTGTAATTCCAAACTCGGACGAACGGAGCGCAAACAGCTCGAAAAATCAAAGTGTGGAGACAAGGTAGTATCAGCGAACGTACAGTGCGTCGTTATTTGGGAAGTTTTGTCATTTCGAATTTGACCTTCGAAATAAGGACAGTAGCGGACGTCCTTGTGCGACGGTGAATTGAATATTTCGCCGCAAGTGGTTTGCACGCACAACTGTTGCACTAGTACTAGGTGTACTAATCTCAGCAGTTCTCAAATATTTAAAAGACACACCAATGAATGCTGTACGAATTGAATGACAATCGGAAAGCCATCGTTTTCAAGTATCGAAGGCGTTTTATATCTGCATCCAGGACGACTCTTTACTCCAACATTTTCTAATGTGCGACAAGAATTGGAACGAACATGACGATAAGCGACGAAGTGCTCGGTTATTGGACCGGTATGAGTATCTGCGACACTTTCTTAAGCCAAAATTTCATCAAAAGAAGGCCACGCTGACCATTTATTTCGTATGTACAGCTGCTGTGATTTATCACAGCTTTCTGAATCCTGTTCAAACGATCATAGCGGAGAAGTACTCTAGCAAGTCGAAGAAATCTACCAGAAACTTCAATAGCCGTTCCCTCGTTTATAAATAGAATAGGACCAGTCCTTCACCATTACGCACGACGACACGTCCTTACCGGTACTGCCGAAGTTGAACGAGCTAGGCTACGAAACTGTCTCATCTACTATACTAGCCAGACTTGTCGCCTACGGACTACCACTTCTTTAATAATATCGGCGGTTTCTGCATAAGAAGATCTGCATAAGAAATGCTTTAGAAACCAAGCTGAGGTCGAAACTGTCTCCAGTGAATTTCATTGCCTCCCAGTGTCTACGATTTGTAAGCAACCGGTGTAAATAAATTTGCTTCTCATTGGCAAAAATATATACATTCGAATAGTTTCTGTTTCGATCAATAAGTTTCATTCCGATCTGGGGTATGCCACTTTGAATAAAATGAAGTTCAATTATTTTAACTTACACATTGGAAGCATAGGGATTCGATTTATAAAAAAGGAACTGTACGCTGTTCACGAAGGTAGTGCTTTGGTAGTCTCATTCAGATGGCAAAACTAGGCCTTGTGAATTGGTCCAGAATAACTCTGAAGTGGAATTCAGGCTTCTTCATAAGCTGAGCGTTCTACTGCATTTAAGTATACATTAGTACTTTCTACATAGGCATCTTAAGGAGCTCACTCAACAAAATTAGATGGATTTGACAGAAGCTTTCCTATAAGAATGATCTAAGGTCTTCTATCACTTGAAATTGATAAATTTCTGTGACTCATCAAGCGTTCCATTGCAGGGTTATTGTTGATGAGTTATTAGTATTAGGTTAGTCACTCATTGAAGGTCATCTCGCTTTGTGCAAAGGTTTGCCTAAAATAAAAAGATTTTGCACCGGAACGGTGACGACCGAAGTCATGAGCAGTTATCGCTATGTGACGTTAAATTTCTTTATTTCCTTGTGAGGGTTATTCGCTTGTAGTGAAATCATTTACAGTTTTGTTCGTTTTACAGATATATGGTGGAGTCTTCGGCATCCCAATCGCATCGTGTCTTGTGGAAAAGACGGTTTATTGGTTCTTCATAGAATGGAACAAAAACAATCTCCGTTAACGTATGCTTGCGACGTTGCGCTTGATATAGCTCCAGACGGGCTAATAGCAGTAGCAGGTAATATTGTTGAAAGATTTGAAAATAAATCTCCTGCATGATGTTGTTCAATAATGTTATTGCTTACAGCGAACTCACATATTCCCATCATAAAGCACCAGGAACAATTTTTAGCTATGAAGGTGAGAGCGCTATGTTCATCTCTTTTTAATCACTCGTGTCACATGTAATCCTGCCAATCATCATGTTGAGTGAAACCCACCACCAAGTTCTTCATTCTTCTTTTTCGTTGATCAGGGCTGCCAGAGTGCAGTGCTTGCTCGAAATTCGCAAAAAGAACAGCAAAACATTTTTCAAACCAATCGTTATTCAACCTCAGCAGCAGAATAATTAACATATGCTTAAATTATTGAGCTTGTACGACGTTGATAAATAGATTTATTCGACTAATGTTTCGATGTCTTCGTCTTCAACACAGCCGTTGATCCGAGTCGGTGGTACGCAGTTGTTCGTCTTTCAAACACCTATATTTGCTCTCTTGTGGGTCACCGGAAGGCGTAAGGTACACCTTACCAAGACAAACAACTGAACGAATTCTACTTTCTTGTGGATTATCGGGAACTACAAAGAACACCTTACCGACTCAAACACCGCGAAGTGTGCTTCCTTGTGGATTACCGGGAAGCGTAAGTAACACCTTACCAAGACGAATAGCTGTAGATCACCGACTCGGATATCATCTGCTCTGATGAAGACGATGACGTCGAAACGTTAGTCGAATAAATCTGTTCATCTGCTTAGTATAAGCTCAACAATATAAATACAAATCACGAAGAGAATCGACCGCGTTTTTTGTATTAGCCTCTTTATCATTACTCCTTGCGGCATTTCCATTTGATTGCATTCTTTTGAAGTACTCACGTGGCTACTGTCCACAAATCGGTCCATACATACACAGTGTTGTTACATACCTCCGTTTGAATATGATTAAATGTGTACTGAAGGTGTACACAATTGCCTTAATTTCGTATGGTTTATTAGTTCTTGATTCATATACAGCGACATCCATACGATCCGTTTCGAACACCTGTACGAAGCCTGCTTTCCTGTGGATTACCGGAAAACGCAAGAAACACCCTGCAACCGTCTTCGTTCTATAAGCTTGCTGAGAGGTGGGGCTTTTTTTTGCAACACTTTAGATCTCTATTTCTACCGCATATTCGCGAATTTTTATTCTCTACTTTGAAAATACATATTTGCTTCCCAGACTTCCATTAACCTCGGCATTTTTCAATAAGTCAATGTTTTCTTCTTTAACAGGCACGTTTCATTCAATAATGCCTGTCATTTCGGCGGTTTCGACTTTAGAGTCTGAAAAGATAAATTGACACGCTGTGTACTCTGCCAAACACTTTCACAAACTCCTTAGATAGAACATTTTACGTAATTTTCCATTGGTGTAGTAAACAGCCCCTTCCAGGCTCTGAAGAAGACGAAACCGCCAAAAACTTAGCCATTATTGAGTAAATTTTGTTACTGACAGCCTTATATGTGCACAAGAAGAAAATACTGACTTCGTTCTTTGTGGTCTTAAAAGCTTTTAATTCACCCGGTGATTTTCAGCTGGCCATTTTCAGGTATCTGGCAGGTGGCCGACCACTTCGTACGTTGTGCAATCATAATGCTAATTTAGCGGCTCAATTAGGTCAAGCTAGTGTCGCGCAAAGTTGGCGGTTGGTGGGTGCACTGCTGGAGCAGAGTGGACTACAAAAAGTACGATTTATGTTACTGATTATGCATCCCTTAAATATACGATGTTTAATTACAACTACAACGATACTGAGATATTTGAAAAACTCCGGTCCTCAGGTGTCTGCGGTGGGGAGCGAACACGCTATCACTCTTTTTCATTGGGCCAACGCGTTCACACCACACCATGCGGGTCCTTCGTTTCGTATGTCTCTTAGTTCTCTATCTACTAGTGCCATCAGCAATCATCCGTCAATGAGAAGGGCTGCAGCCTCAGCTTAACTGGGTTCAATGTCGTTTTGTGCTACCCAGATCAATCCCGTTGACGGTTGTTTGCTGATGGCAGTGGTAGACAGAAAACTAGCTGAGAGTAACGCTGGTCACACCGGGAAAGGGTAATCGTAGTTGGATGTGGCCCGGGGTCATCACACCCGGGTAGTTTTGCGAATATCACACAACCTGCTGTGAAAGATTTTAGTGCACATTAAATAAAAAGTTAACATCATGTGACGTTTCACTTGTGTCACCTGTAGTCCCGTTGATCGTCGAGTGACTAAAGTGGGAGCCAGTAAATCCTCCGTTTTTCCCCGTCGCGTGCAAGAGTAGCCCAGTGGGTTCTGCTCGCTCTAGGGACTCGTCGAGCATCATATCTTTCTTCTAGGCTTTTCGTGAAGAACTTTGACCATCGGGTCGGTGGTCTTCCTGAAGTACGTTTGACATCCCGAGGAATCTAGTAACTAACAGCTCTTGTCCATCGGTTGTCATTCATACGCATTAGGTGTCTGGCCCACCTTATCTTCGACTGTTTGGCGTATTGAACGGCATCTTGGCATCTTTGATTTTCGATCGCTGACGTACGTCGGAGCTCCGGATCCCATCCCTTACTTGTGCGAGACGGGATACCCCTAGTATCGTCCTTTCGATTGCGCGTTCGATAACGCTGAGTGATCTTTCATCCTGCTTACGTAGCGACCAGGTTTCTGACGCATACGTTAGGGAAGGAAAAGCCGCTGAGTCGAAAAGGTGGGCACGGAGTCGGGTGTTCTTTGTTCTCTTCACTACATCCTCGATGCTCTTAAAACCCTCCAAGCCGCTCGTTTCCTTCTGCTCAGCTCTGGAGCTAAGTCGTTCATCATATTGATTTCCCGACCTATATAGACATAGCTGGAGCATTCGGAGATATTCGTTACGTTGAGCGTGAATGGAGCAAACGAAACCAATCCGTTCTTCATTAACATCGTTCTCTTTAGATTTGGTAGAAGACCAATCTTTCCACACGCTTTGTCATAGTCCGCAAGCATACGCTTGGCTAATGTCTGGTGTTATAAGGACGATATCATCAGCAAAGCGAAGGTGATGTATCAGCTCGCATGACGTTCTGGAGGGTGGCTATAAATAATTTTGGCGAGATTGTATCGCCTTGCCTAACTCCTCTTTTGACGTCAACGTTAATATCGTTGTAGAATGGTGAAATCTTGGTTGTGAAATTTTTGTACAGCTCACGAAGAATCTTTATGTACTGAATAGGGACTCCTTGACTACCAAGGGCTTCCATGACTGCTTCTATCTCAATTGAATCAAGAGCCTTCTCTAAGTCGATGAAAGTGAGGCAGAGCGGTCTTTTGTACTCTCGTGATACTTCAATGAGCCTTGTTAACGTGTGAATGTGGTCCATCGTACTAAATCCTCTTCGAAACCCTGCTTGCTCGCATGGCTGGCCTTCGTCCAGTGTTCTGTCATTCCTGTTTAGGATGACTCGAATGAAAAGTTTGTTGACGACAGACAGCAAGCAGATTGGGCGATAGTTTCCGATATCGTGTAGGTCGCCCTTCTTGACAACAACACGGTCTTGCTGGTCTTCCACTGAGTAGAGACCTTGCAGTCAGACAGGTAACGTGTGAAAATCCGGGCCAGTGTGTTTACGAGGACTGGCGGAAAATTCTTCAGATGTTCTGATCTTTCCTGTCCGGACCTGGTGCTGTTCGATTTTCACCGACGAAATGGCATGTCGGATTTCGGAAGGGAGAACCGGTGGAACAACATATCCATCCGGCGTAAGGTACACCTTACCAAGACAAACAACTGAACGAATTCTACTTTCTTGTGGATTATCGGGAACTACAAAGAACACCTTACCGACTCAAACACCGCGAAGTGTGCTTCCTTGTGGATTACCGGGAAGCGTAAGTAACACCTTACCAAGACGAATAGCTGTAGATCACCGACTCGGATATCATCTGCTCTGATGAAGACGATGACGTCGAAACGTTAGTCGAATAAATCTGTTCATCTGCTTAGTATAAGCTCAACAATATAAATACAAATCACGAAGAGAATCGACCGCGTTTTTTGTATTAGCCTCTTTATCATTACTCCTTGCGGCATTTCCATTTGATTGCATTCTTTTGAAGTACTCACGTGGCTACTGTCCACAAATCGGTCCATACATACACAGTGTTGTTACATACCTCCGTTTGAATATGATTAAATGTGTACTGAAGGTGTACACAATTGCCTTAATTTCGTATGGTTTATTAGTTCTTGATTCATATACAGCGACATCCATACGATCCGTTTCGAACACCTGTACGAAGCCTGCTTTCCTGTGGATTACCGGAAAACGCAAGAAACACCCTGCAACCGTCTTCGTTCTATAAGCTTGCTGAGAGGTGGGGCTTTTTTTTGCAACACTTTAGATCTCTATTTCTACCGCATATTCGCGAATTTTTATTCTCTACTTTGAAAATACATATTTGCTTCCCAGACTTCCATTAACCTCGGCATTTTTCAATAAGTCAATGTTTTCTTCTTTAACAGGCACGTTTCATTCAATAATGCCTGTCATTTCGGCGGTTTCGACTTTAGAGTCTGAAAAGATAAATTGACACGCTGTGTACTCTGCCAAACACTTTCACAAACTCCTTAGATAGAACATTTTACGTAATTTTCCATTGGTGTAGTAAACAGCCCCTTCCAGGCTCTGAAGAAGACGAAACCGCCAAAAACTTAGCCATTATTGAGTAAATTTTGTTACTGACAGCCTTATATGTGCACAAGAAGAAAATACTGACTTCGTTCTTTGTGGTCTTAAAAGCTTTTAATTCACCCGGTGATTTTCAGCTGGCCATTTTCAGGTATCTGGCAGGTGGCCGACCACTTCGTACGTTGTGCAATCATAATGCTAATTTAGCGGCTCAATTAGGTCAAGCTAGTGTCGCGCAAAGTTGGCGGTTGGTGGGTGCACTGCTGGAGCAGAGTGGACTACAAAAAGTACGATTTATGTTACTGATTATGCATCCCTTAAATATACGATGTTTAATTACAACTACAACGATACTGAGATATTTGAAAAACTCCGGTCCTCAGGTGTCTGCGGTGGGGAGCGAACACGCTATCACTCTTTTTCATTGGGCCAACGCGTTCACACCACACCATGCGGGTCCTTCGTTTCGTATGTCTCTTAGTTCTCTATCTACTAGTGCCATCAGCAATCATCCGTCAATGAGAAGGGCTGCAGCCTCAGCTTAACTGGGTTCAATGTCGTTTTGTGCTACCCAGATCAATCCCGTTGACGGTTGTTTGCTGATGGCAGTGGTAGACAGAAAACTAGCTGAGAGTAACGCTGGTCACACCGGGAAAGGGTAATCGTAGTTGGATGTGGCCCGGGGTCATCACACCCGGGTAGTTTTGCGAATATCACACAACCTGCTGTGAAAGATTTTAGTGCACATTAAATAAAAAGTTAACATCATGTGACGTTTCACTTGTATCACCTGTAGTCCCGTTGATCGTCGAGTGACTCAAGTGGGAGCCAGTAAATCCTCCGTTTTTCCCCGTCGCGTGCAAGAGTAGCCCAGTGGGTTCTGCTCGCTCTAGGGACTCGTCGAGCATCATATCTTTCTTCTAGGCTTTTCGTGAAGAACTTTGACCATCGGGTCGGTGGTCTTCCTGAAGTACGTTTGACATCCCGAGGAATCTAGTAACTAACAGCTCTTGTCCATCGGTTGTCATTCATACGCATTAGGTGTCTGGCCCACCTTATCTTCGACTGTTTGGCGTATTGAACGGCATCTTGGCATCTTTGATTTTCGATCGCTGACGTACGTCGGAGCTCCGGATCCCATCCCTTACTTGTGCGAGACGGGATACCCCTAGTATCGTCCTTTCGATTGCGCGTTCGATAACGCTGAGTGATCTTTCATCCTGCTTACGTAGAGACCAAGTTTCTGACGCATACGTTAGGGCAGGAAGAACCGTTGAGTCGAAAAGCTGGGCACGGAGTCGGGTGTTCTTTGTTCTCTTCACTACATCCTCGATGCTCTTAAAACCCTCCAAGCCGCTCGTTTCCTTCTGCTCAGCTCTGGAGCTAAGTCGTTCATCATATTGATTTCCCGACCTATATAGACATAGCTGGAGCATTCGGAGATATTCGTTACGTTGAGCGTGAATGGAGCAAACGAAACCAATCCGTTCTTCATTAACATCGTTCTCTTTAGATTTGGTAGAAGACCAATCTTTCCACACGCTTTGTCATAGTCCGCAAGCATACGCTTGGCTAATGTCTGGTGTTATAAGGACGATATCATCAGCAAAGCGAAGGTGATGTATCAGCTCGCATGACGTTCTGGAGGGTGGCTATAAATAATTTTGGCGAGATTGTATCGCCTTGCCTAACTCCTCTTTTGACGTCAACGTTAATATCGTTGTAGAATGGTGAAATCTTGGTTGTGAAATTTTTGTACAGCTCACGAAGAATCTTTATGTACTGAATAGGGACTCCTTGACTACCAAGGGCTTCCATGACTGCTTCTATCTCAATTGAATCAAGAGCCTTCTCTAAGTCGATGAAAGTGAGGCAGAGCGGTCTTTTGTACTCTCGTGATACTTCAATGAGCCTTGTTAACGTGTGAATGTGGTCCATCGTACTAAATCCTCTTCGAAACCCTGCTTGCTCGCATGGCTGGCCTTCGTCCAGTGTTCTGTCATTCCTGTTTAGGATGACTCGAATGAAAAGTTTGTTGACGACAGACAGCAAGCAGATTGGGCGATAGTTTCCGATATCGTGTAGGTCGCCCTTCTTGACAACAACACGGTCTTGCTGGTCTTCCACTGAGTAGAGACCTTGCAGTCAGACAGGTAACGTGTGAAAATCCGGGCCAGTGTGTTTACGAGGACTGGCGGAAAATTCTTCAGATGTTCTGATCTTTCCTGTCCGGACCTGGTGCTGTTCGATTTTCACCGACGAAATGGCATGTCGGATTTCGGATGGGAGAACCGGTGGAACAAAATATCCATCCCCTTTTATTTCATATGACAGCAGGTGGACGTGGCTAACGAAGAGATCTGAGTGGTATTCTTGGATGATTTTCTCCATTGCCCTTCTGGGCGCTGTTATTGTTCCGTCTGGGCGTCGAGTGCAATCATCTTGGTCTTGTGATTGGCGAAGCTTCGGCAGGCTTTGCGAATGCTTTTTCCGGCCTCTACAGCTTCGACCATTACTGCTGCTCTTCTCTCTTTAGGATCTTCTTTTATCGCCTGTCTGCGTTGTTTTGCAAGCTCGGATGTTAGTTCGCGGTTGCCTGCAGCTCGTGCATATTAGCTCGAGAGTTTCTGGAGACAGATGTCTCTTGGTGACCTTCGAACTCTCAGCTTTCATGGCGCTAACGTGGAGATGTTCAGTGTGCCGATCGGATTCCACGTCGATGTTGTCGACAACGGCATCTTCCCAACAGCCGACTAATGAGTTGAATAAGTCCCAGTTTGTGGTCGCTCTGGGACTTCGGTTTTTGAATTTAGCGGCTTTTTCTCCTTTCCGCGTGAAATAATATCTTGCACGAAGGAGACAGTGGTCTGATCCCGTGTAAAATTTGGCACAACAGCGGCTTCGGTTAGGGAAAACTTTCTATTTACTATGATGTGGTCTATTTCGTTATGGTACTCTCCATTGGGAGATTCCCACGTCCATCTTTGACGGTGAGGCTTCTGGAATTGCGAGTTACCATGAATGGTCTTGGTCGCCATGATAAACTAAACTCAGAAGGCCGCTCACCCTGTTCGTTCCATTCTAGTCCGTGGGTCCCAATATGACGTTCCTCAGACGATCTTCTTGGTCTGATTTTGGCATTGAAATCTGCAATGATGACCTTGAAGAATGTATGATTTTCTCTGTAGAACCTCTCCAAGTCCATGTAGAACGCTTCGACTTCTTCTTCGTTATAGTTTGATGTTGGCGCGTAAACGACGAAGATTGTCAAAGCCGGTGTTGATCCACATTTTTTTAATCGTAAACGTCCGATTCGGGTTGTAAGCTGTTCGAATGAATCGATGTTCATGGACAAACTCGTATTGACGAGAACGCAGATACCGCCTACGTCTCTACTGTCGCATGTTTCGAGGAGCAGTTCTTCTCCAGTGTCATAGACAGCGTTGAATGGGTGGCGTCGTGTCATCTCGGCCAAGCCGATGACGTCGTTGTTGGTGCTTGGTCGAATTGTCTCTTAGAATACAACTCACATAAACTAAAATGCACCCACACACGTGTTTATGAATACGCCTCGTAAATATAGAAAATATGTGCCAAATCGGCGCAACGGAAACAGGGAGACCATCCCCTGGAACCACCTACGTCTAAGGGAAGCAAAGGTCGCTTTTGGTCCGCGATTTACCCCCTATCCGCCACCTTTGGAAGCGCTACGTAGCCTCGCGGCTAACCGGCTCGAGATCGCTCATATGAGGGAGATCCGTGGATATGATTTTTTAACGGTATATTGTATGTTTATTGTGTTATAAGTGCACTAGTGAAGATTTTCTTTGTACAATGACTTGTCGTGATGAACCGGCCGACTGATAAATTTTAATATTTTCAAACAGAATTGTTACTGGTGTATGAAACGATAGAAGTCGATGAAGAATGTGGATTAAGCTTCCAATTAATACCAAAAAGCGTTTTCGGTGAAAATTGTTTCTTTTAAAAAGTCTTTCTTAGTATTCAGAAGCTTTTTCTTATTGCTTTGGCGTACAGGCCTTCATCAGATCACCGTTTAGGTTTATGATCACGATGCTGCTGAAGCTACTGCAGCTTATGAAAAAAAATACGTGATGTAAGCCAGTTGCAACTTTCTATCAGTTTTAATTCCTATTCTTAAATCAGTAAATTTAAGGAATTTTGTATTTGTCAATTTACGGCAATGTTGCAGATATAAGAAAGAGATGGAACTACACGGTAAAAAAGTTCCTGAACCTCCTCGAAGTCTAACTGTACGGCCAACCCATCTTACTAGATTTGTGTCGCATTATTCAAATCTGTATCGATTGAAAAAAGGAGGTTGGTTTGTTGCAGTTCTGGTGTGGAAATGTTTTTGAACAATATAGATATTGCTGCAATACAGTAACGGAAAGGAGTGATATATTTACACATTTTTTGTTATAGAAATCTTCACCACCTATTTTTCTTTGCAATCAGCGCAAACGTCAACGTGGGGAAATGGAAAAGATGCTATATGCGGTCCATATTTTATGTAAAAAATGGGGGGGGGGTGAGGGTGTTAGGGATCTCCGCGTAGTTAGATTGCGTTTAACGGTATTTTGAGGCATATACCTCATACACCGCGCTATGGCGCAGTGGTTAGAGGTGCCCTGCAGTACACATGGAATCGATCCTCGCAGCCATGGTCCGTTAAGCCCTCCATCCTTCAGGGGTCAGTAAATTGGTACCAGACAATTTAAACACACGTTTAGCTCACCTATGGCCCAGCAATTCTTTACGGTATTCGGACTTCGTCGCCAGCAATGTCGCTTCAGGTGACTTCTATTTTGGTGCAGGAGAACTAACAAAAACGGCCGTTGAGAAGGGCATGTGAGTTTTCAAGGTATAAGCCTACTCCTTAGCTACAAGAAAAGGAGTCACGTATAGTGTCTCTGGATGTTAAATACATATGTAGTGGAGAAGAACGTAATCTTAAGATCTCTGTAGTTTTTTGAAATGTTTCTATTTAGAATGTTGTCTTTTTTGTTTGCCCATTTATAGAGTTTTACCTCCTTAAATTCCCTGTTATTACAGTGAAAATCCGCATTACAATGACTTTACTGGCCTTAAAGACGAAGCTTTTGCACTTAAGCCGGACTTGACCAAGTTGACATTCATGTCTGTCTCTTCTGATGACGACGGTGTGAACTTTTTGAATACTCAATTATTTAAGCTTTATAAAGTGAAAATTTCAAACTTATGTGTTATATGTGGTTTGACTACGAATAATATGTTTATCTCATCAGGCCACATAGAGAAGGAGCACATTGCGCGAATGAACTGGGATCCCATGCAAGAAGTAGTGCGGTTACTTCGCTATCATGCTGACCAGGTCTTTGTTTAACAGAAC
Organism: Angiostrongylus cantonensis; assembly: GCA_009735665.1. Lineage (NCBI taxonomy): Eukaryota > Metazoa > Nematoda > Chromadorea > Rhabditida > Metastrongylidae > Angiostrongylus > Angiostrongylus cantonensis. Next base: position 857,826 of record MQTX01000063.1, on the reverse strand, counting down.
CTTCAGGCAGTTCGACTAAATCTCATATCCGTTTTAATTTTATGTTTACAAACCAGTATTTCGGTTATGAAAGAGTGTTTTCAGGGCGATATGCAAACGTGTGCAACCGTGTCACTCGTATGTGGACGTCGTCTGTCTAATGTTATGGATGATTTCACTGTTGAATCATGGAAAGAAAGCTATATTGGTACGTGGTAAGGTTGACTAATAGTCAATATCAACCATACCAATATCAATCAATCAATAATCACCGCGCACTTTATAAGATTATAGTCAGTTTATTTCCTTTTTTTTTGGAAGAATTACGTGCTCAACATAGAAAAAAACTAACATATTTGTGCCGCCATGGTCCTGGTTCATCTTTCCCGGTAGTTGTTTTGTTGATGAGTGCGATGCCTTTTCTGTATTCATTGGCATCCCCATCACGACTGCTTTCCAATTTCGTATATTTTTCACATTAGAAAACATGCGAAACTTTGCACCAAATTCGATATTGGGGTCCTGCTGTCTGAAGAACGCTCTATGGAAAGCAGATGGTGGTAATAGAGCCGTTTCTTATTTTTTATTATTTTTTGTTTCCTCATACCACACGATACCTTTGACATGTTTCATCATGTTGATTTCAAAACATGCAGCTCTCAATTGTTTAAAAAGCTTTTAAATCGAATTCTAAGGCATTTGTCCTCTGGGATCCTTCTTAAAAGTTAGCATCCAAACGAGAGCGCAGGTATTTTATAGAATAGACACTTCATAAACGAGAATTGTTATATAATGTATCGAAGAATCATCTAGATCCGCCCAAACGGTTCTTGAGAAGTTACATTGTGATTTGTTTCTCTACAACGCTTCACCATAATTTGTTGCTTTTGTTTAGTTTGCCATGAATAAATAAAGAGTAAAGCTCACGGCGTTGATAAATCCCTGAGGGATGGCTATTACCCTTTCCGGGGTCGAACGCGTTCACCACCACACCATGCGAGCGCCATCACCAATCACCCATCAATGGGATTGATCTTGGGAGCCCAAATCGGCAACGAGCCTCGTTAAGCTGAGGCTGTAGTCGAAATCGCGATGTTATCTCGTAGGCGGTAAATGCGTTAGCCCCCAGAAAGGGTATTAGAATGTTTAATCTCTACCGCAGACACATGTCCCGAATTTTGCAAATATCTCAGTACCGTTGTAGTTGTGTTACACATAACACCTTGCCGTGAAAAATTTTAGTAGACAGTAAATAAAAAATTAACATTATCTGAGCATCATTATACTTATATTACACGAGTTAATAAAACTTAATATGCGCTGAAATTTGAAAGTGGGCACAATTTTCGTATAGTATGACTTTTGTAGAGGTCACGTTGTTGCATAATTGTTAAGAAACTGTTGCACTGCGTATTTCTTACAGCGTCCTTAATTTAACGTTTTTGCTGTTCAGCAATGTTAGACCAATTGGATTTACATACTGCTGTTGCTGGTGTAAAGAAGTACTCCTGGATTAAGCGATTGAATCAGAGATCGCTGGAGGTGAGAGGTTGTTTTCTTTTTCATTTTAAATAATTTTTTCTACGTATGAATTCATTACGTCTAAAGTCACATGTCGTTCATATTGTTAACACTGTCACTGAGTTTGAGTTTCCAATCCTGATTTTGATAAAACTATATATATTTTTTGCTCAACACTTCTTTGTGCTTTCTGAATCCCGTAAGCAGTAGTTCTCTATTTGATGGTTACAAAGCTTTATGATGACCAGCCAGTGAATAACTGTGTACTACTTGCTTTGTTGTTTGCTCACATAAATATGAATGAAAGTGGAAACCGTTGTGGATAGGAAAACTGTTCGGTAGCACAAGCTTGGTGGTAGTTTCGACCCACAACCAGTTAACCAGTTACGCTTCCAATCTTTGAAAACTCGATAGATTTGTACCAGGTCTGTGTGAAAAAATCTCTCAGATCCATAAAGGCTGATAACTGTCTGCAGTGAAAACATTGTCGCTCTAGTAGTGATATCCGAAAATCCCTGAGAGTATCAACACCACCAGCATTAAAACACACAAGGAAGACCAAATCTTCGAGCGTCAACCGACTGAACACACATATCCGGAGACTTTTTTGAATGATATATGCACAACAATAAAGTAAGGAAATGCCGAGATCCACACAATGTGGAGAAATCGGTCGGACATATATCATCGCGCACATCGTGCAGAAGTCGGTCGGACATATAAATGTTGGAATACAATGTGGAGACTTGAAATATAATGTTGCAAAATTGCTGGTAGTTGGATAAACACTCGTCCTCCTAGATTAATAATTATGACAGCAACGATGAAGAAAGGAACGAGGTTAAAACATACTTGCATTCTTAACGAAGACGGATTATCCAGGTCTCTAAGTGTTTTATAGCACTGTGCTACTTATCGTTCTTCATTCTTAATAAAGTTCAACTTAATTTAGGAGAATGAGTCTTTCTTGTGAAAGCATATATAATATTCCTTTACTGTCGGAATGTGTGTGTGAACCGATTTGTTGGGTTATAATTTTTGATAAGTTGAATCAGCTTTTTAAAACTAGTTTCGTGGCTTTGGATTGTGGTGAGCGATGATCTTATGACAAATGAAATGTACTCTACACTATCGTATCTGCTGTGAGTATAGCATATATAATATTCCTTTACTGTCGGAATGTGTGTGTGAACCGATTTGTTGGGTTATAATTTTTGATAAGTTGAATCAGCTTTTTAAAACTAGTTTCGTGGCTTTGGATTGTGGTGAGCGATGATATTATGACAAATGAAATGTATTCTACACTATCGTATCTGCTGTGAGTATACTATGCGCATCTATGCTAAGTATGCTTATGATCTATACATTTTCCTTAAGGGCACACATTTTCGACTTTCGCATCGCGGATGCGGTGGGCAGACTTTGAAATGTCGCTGCATGAAATGCAATGCTGTTTGTGGCGTGTTTTGCGCAGTTTGGTAAGCGCATTTTCATGCACTTATTTTCCTGAGGTGGTTTAATACTTAGCCATATGTGGTATTGCAACCACAGTAGTGGTGAGATATGGGCAAAACTCGGAGCCTCAATTACGTTTCGAACCCGCGATTACTCTCATCGGGGGCTCACGTGTTGCTTACTGCACCAACGAGGAACTTTTCTTTGCTCTTTTCCCAGCCGATTTTTGCTCAAACGATGCGCTATAAGCAATCACTCCACCAACGGAATGACCTGAGGAGCACAAATTGGCATTGAATCTATGTAAGCTGAAGTTGAATTCCAAATCACAATGTTTAACTCTGATTTACTGCCTGTTTAACCTTCCTTAACTTTTCTATGCATAAATAGGACGAAGGGTTTCAATTCATGAAGAATCCATGATGTAAAGGCGAACAAATTGAACTGGATAGTGCTCTGATTGAAAAGACCACATCGTATGTATAGCCTCGGCGACCAATGACTGCTGAGAATAACAGGAAGGGGGAACTAGGCAGTGGAACGGAAACGGTTTAATCAGCATTCAGGCCGCTCATACAAGCCACTGACCAACTAGAAGACGCAGAAATTTGGACGAATCTGTTTGATTCAAGAACCCTCCCAGAGATTTGTTATTCAGTAGAAATATGTGCTGATACTTTAACCACACCAAGAATATTGTGCGCCACCCAAAGAGTGCTTGAATGATGTCTTCTGAAATTTAACTGGCATTCACAGCGTTTCGCCAGGTGTAGCTGAAATCTTCGCAACCTTTCCCACCTTCGAGATCCAAGAGAATGTAAAGCACTGATGAGCAGGCTGGTCATATAATAAGATGAACAGATGGAAAATGGACGAAAAAAAAACAGTGGAATGGCTTCGAAGAGAATGTAGATTTCTTTCAAAACGGCCACCCATACAATGGGCGGACGTGTTGGGCGCTAATGTCAATTACCTGCATTCGCATGGAGGAGGCGATTTCAGGATTACGGAATAGGCTTCACGCACGTCACCATATTCAAAACAGACCGTCATCATCGTCGACGACCACACAAGAAAGGAACGAGGTTAAAACATACTTGCATTCTTAACGAAGACGGATTATCCAGGTCTCTAAGTGTTTTATAGCACTGTGCTACTTATCGTTCTTCATTCTTAATAAAGTTCAACTTAATTTAGGAGAATGAGTCTTTCTTGTGAAAGCATATATAATATTCCTTTACTGTCGGAATGTGTGTGTGAACCGATTTGTTGGGTTATAATTTTTGATAAGTTGAATCAGCTTTTTAAAACTAGTTTCGTGGCTTTGGATTGTGGTGAGCGATGATATTATGACAAATGAAATGTATTCTACACTATCGTATCTGCTGTGAGTATACTATGCGCATCTATTGTGTGTGTGAACCGATTTGTTGGGTTATAATTTTTGATAAGTTGAATCAGCTTTTTAAAACTAGTTTCGTGGCTTTGGATTGTGGTGAGCGATGATATTATGACAAATGAAATGTATTCTACACTATCGTATCTGCTGTGAGTATACTATGCGCATCTATGCTAAGTATGCTTATGATCTATACATTTTCCTTAAGGGCACACATTTTCGACTTTCGCATCGCGGATGCGGTGGGCAGACTTTGAAATGTCGCTGCATGAAATGCAATGCTGTTTGTGGCGTGTTTTGCGCAGTTTGGTAAGCGCATTTTCATGCACTTATTTTCCTGAGGTGGTTTAATACTTAGCCATATGTGGTATTGCAACCACAGTAGTGGTGAGATATGGGCAAAACTCGGAGCCTCAATTACGTTTCGAACCCGCGATTACTCTCATCGGGGGCTCACGTGTTGCTTACTGCACCAACGAGGAACTTTTCTTTGCTCTTTTCCCAGCCGATTTTTGCTCAAACGATGCGCTATAAGCAATCACTCCACCAACGGAATGACCTGAGGAGCACAAATTGGCATTGAATCTATGTAAGCTGAAGTTGAATTCCAAATCACAATGTTTAACTCTGATTTACTGCCTGTTTAACCTTCCTTAACATTTTTCCTTTTTTTTTTTTGGTTGAGTAAGAAATGGCCAACGGATGGGCCTTGATTGATGCAATAGATGTGAATGTAAAGTGAGGCCTTTAAAATCGTAATCGCGAATTCGATACGCACCTGAGGTCCTCATATCTCACCGTTATTTTGGTTGTATTTTGCATGTCATCCTACCAAAAAAAAAAGAGCGGTAGCTAGGATTCAGAAATCGTTAATTTGCCTGTGATATTTTTTTTGAGCGCGTTTGTAGAAAAATATGCTAAGTAACTTTGTAGGGTGTTATAGAAAATGTGTGAAGAATTTTTTTTTTACTAATTATGTATTCGGTATAGCGCACTGGCCTTTATTGGGGTGCGTGTAGCGCTGTGGTAGGAGGGGAGGCGCTCTGCAATACACATTGGATTGATCCCCGCACCCATGGTTCACCAAGGCTTCCATCACTCCAGGTTGTGCAGACTAGGACCAGACTTGTCTAGGAGAATAGCAGAACTGGCTTGATACATCGGTAGGCCATCGCAAGTATTATAAAAGCCTGATGTGCATTCAGTTACCTTCAACTATGCTCACTGAAGTCGAATGCATGGCGCATACTTCTCGATGCCGAGAGCTTTTTTTCTTAAACAATTGTAATTGTTTGTCGTTGTATGTTGAATGCTGTTCTTAAATATTCTTTTCCAGTAATAGAGTTGTGATGGAGATGACCTGGTTTTGTCGTAAATGTCACCACGCATCTCATCCACACCATGCCCTGGAATGGTTTACGGTCAGTAAATTTCTGCTGTACAAAACTTTGTAGCCACCTTTGAGAAGGTCATAAGAAAATTGTTGGGATGGAATATCATGTCAGTGAAAATCGATAGTAGGCAATTACACCATTTTTCTTTACTGCTGATATCATTCGTGTGGAACCAAGTATTGAATATAAACAGAGAAAATTGTTGGGATGGAATATCATGTCAGTGAAAATCGATAGTAGGCAATTACACCATTTTTCTTTACTGCTGATATTCGTGTGGAACCAAGTATTGAATATAAACAAAACGAATGCTGACAACTTTCGACAAGCAATTTTTCTATAATTGACAAGTCAGCAATATGATTTCAACTACAGCCTCAGCTTAACTGGGTTGAATGCCAATGTGGGCCCCCTAGATCAATCATGTTGACGGGTGATTGCTGATGACACTGATCGATAGAACTAGCTGAGAGGCAGGCGAAACGAAGGATCCGCATGGTGTGGTGGTTAACGCGGTAGCCGACGGAATGAGTAGTACCTTGTCTGATCCCACCGCAGAACGCGGTCCGTACTTTTGCCAACATCTCACCATCGTTATGATTAAATTCTTTTTTGTTTCTACATTTGCGCTGGAGTGAATATTGTCTGATTCTACAGCTGCATATATCTGAAGTCAGTACGACTTAGCATAAGGGATGAGCAAGAGGAAGCAAGTGATTTGAGGGTTTCAATTTCGTGTATTTAGTGGAAACAACAAAAACCCTCTATTCCGTCCCCACCTTGTCGAATATATGGGTTTTCCCACCCAAATGAGTGAAGATGACCAACGTACGACTCGTGAACCAGAATGCCCATATGATTTTTAGATTTTTTTATTCCTTTCCGTTTTCCATTGTAATCTAGGTCATGAGAATGTCTGAAAAGAAAACTATATGGAAAACATCTATGCTTAAAAATATCTCTTATTGACTTTTTTATTTACTTCCTATTACGATTTTTCACGTCAGGTATTGTGTGAAATAAAACCGCAATGAAGCTGAGGTATTTGCAAAACTCCGAACCATAGGAACAAACGCGCTATTACTCTTTCCGGGGGATAATGCGTTAATCACCGGCAAGTTAACGTTGTGATATCAACAAGAGCCACAGCTTAATTGGCTTCGATGCTATCTTGTGCTTCCCAGATCAGTCCCGTTGACGGGTGATTGATGATTGCACTGGTATACAGAAGGCCGCGTCATTATGCTAATATCTCAGGTATTACCATTTTAAAGTGGAATAGCAGTTAAAAAATCTCCATGGAAGAACGATACAAAATTGGCATCAGTTTTGTATATTAATAGCAGTGTGTAAAGGATTGAGAACATATTCGTGTTAGGATATCGGCATAGTCTGAATGAAAAAGAATTTTGTCGCTTTTTTTTTCTTATTTTCATTTACACGTGAGCATTTACCCTTGTAGGCGCTATGTGTTCTTATTTATTTCCAGTTTAAAATAGTCATGTTTATTTTCAGACGGAGCGAAAATGTCCCGTTGGTGAGTGTATGTGTGCGTGCGGTACTAATGTCGCGCAGAATCCGAGAAAGAAAACGAACGTAAAGCTCAGCCAAAGACTTGGTGATTTAATTCGGATTGTGGGTCGTTTTCAATAACTAAGAGGAATTGGTTTTTTATGCTTATTTCTTATGTTCTACATCAAAAAGAGATCCTTTAGGGTACTATTGCATTCTTTCCATTAGCTTCGATCTTTAACTTTTAAAAGTTTTCAACCTTACTCGTCTTTAGCACTGTTGCAGTGAATTATGCACTGTGGATAAAAAAAGTTTCTTAATAACTCAAAAGGCCGACTTTCTAAAAACCTCGGCATAGATAGTTCATATATTTATTTATATGATCTTATAAACTGATCTTGTATAGCTGATGCGAGGTTGGTATAGGCCTTCGTCGTCGTTGTCGTTGTTGTTGGTGTTGTTGGTCGATGGCTGACGTTTCGGCGATTTCGCCTTCCTCAGAGCCTGGACGTATTCTATATTAGAATGCTTTAATTATTCGGTAGAAAAAAGGCTAAAGTGTCAATGAAGATCAAAATTTTTAAATAGATGTTGGGTTAGGATGCTACGGTCAAATGTAGGTCTACACCATATTGAACAGAAAGACTACTCACCGTGATGCTACGAGTGGGAATGGCCCACGCGTTCTTCACGTAGGGTCTCGAGCCAGACACACCCCGGGGTCAAAATATCATTTTGAAATAAGGTGCCAAGGTCACGTGTTCGTCTCTCCGGTTCATCTTTGGATTTTTGAAACTTAGCCAAAACGCCTCGAGAGTTTCACTCTCTTTCTGTATGTACGCATAGAGGACAAAAGACAATGGTGATGATTTTGAAGTGACTGTGCGGATCCTAGCGCACCTTTTCTGTTCAAAATGGCGTCTATTTAAAAGTCTGATCTTCATTAATACTTTAGCTTCTTTTTTTCCACTGAATAATTAAAGTATTCTTATATAAAATACGTGCTGACACTGAGGAAGGCGAAATCGCCGAAACGTCAGCCATTGACCAACAACACCAATAACAACGACAACGACAACGAAGACCTATACCAACTTCGCATCAGCTAAGATCAGTTTGAAGGATCATATAAATAAATATAAAATGTTTTGTTTTAATAACCTGTAATCTGTTGCGCGAACACTCCGGAGTTAATACAAAATTGATTTGGAAATTTTGAAGAAGGATAGAGCTCTCGGCGTTGATCAATCCCTGAGGGATGAACTATGCAATCGACTTCGTTAAGCATTGTTTGGAGGTGATTAGATGAATATCTGCCCTTTACAATAGCTCGAGGTTACCTACCGATGTATCGAGCCAGTGCTACTATCCTCCCGGACAAGTCCGATACCAATTTTCCGATTCCGGAGAGACGGAAAGCTTGGTGAGTCCTTGGCGCGGCGATCGGTCGAATATGTATTGCAGGGCGACTCCGATCATTCCGCTACAAGCACCTTGCACTGTAGAGACTTGCAAATTTAGTTTTATTCTCCGTAATTCTTAATTGCATAGAGTTAAGGAGATTAAAATTTTTTTAAAAAATATTTTGTGAGCATTTTTGTCATTCCAATCTTCTCATTGGAATTTGTACAAACTCAGTTTGATTTTAGCGTGAGGAGAAGTGCTATTTACCATCTACCTCACAAAACGACGACGATTCTGACCCTTCTTCGGAGGAAGAATGTGATTTTTACGAAAGGGACCACTCGTTCCCCTTAGTTCCACACCGATCGGTATGGTAGATAAATCATTCGGTGTACATTTATCTCTATCACCTACATAAATGCTCCAAATGCCTTTTAACGGTTAGATGCCCCATCATAGGTGGGTGTTCTCCTGGGTGTTGAAGTGCGATGTGCAGCAGAGAGTTCCTTATCTATGGGCCTAATCAAGCTGTGAAAAACATCAGTTTTCCTATTCGTAAGCGTTTTTGAGAGGAAGAATAAGATGTGGTTAACATGCCTATTCTTCAAAAAGCTTGCCAAATCAGAATCGTTTCTGCCAAGTGAAAATATGTTGACATCGTTGCAAACATGAACACCTGTAGGCAGTTCATCCATCTTTATACTACTGCAGACCCGATCAGTACTTTCTCTTTACTAAGAGGACACAAATGTAATGAGTTCGTGCTACGGCAATATCTATCATTTTTAGTGGGGAGAAGAGCCACGAGTACCTATTAGGATTTCGTCGTGATCACCTGGGGTATACTACACCTTGTTTGTGGTGTTGAAGCATATCCCGTTTTTCTACCTTGTTGTCAGGACAAGTGCTATACGTGGTGGCTTTTCTAATTGTTTAACATTATGTCTGTCCGCTCACGGTAGTCCACATTGCTGGAGATCAGCCTCTAAGTTACTTAGTTGTGTCAATCCATTTTTTAATTAAAGTGACTGCTTTTATGGTTATCATCATGATTATATGTCTTTCATATGATAGTTCATGAGCACAAGACGAAAGGAAAACTTTACTTACTAAAGGTTAGGATTTAAGAGTTCATCATCTTTCAGGACTTGAACGACTTTCCAAGAGATAGTTTGTCAGAGGTAACTGAACAGGAAGATGTGAAAACACGCCAAAATATAACACTGCCTGTCGAGCGTGATATTCTAAAGGTATGTTTGCTCTAACATTGCATTACCAAGTCCGGAGTGATAGAAGGCTTGGTAAGTCTTGGGCTGGGTTCGTTCCCATTTGTATCGAGAATCCGACCACTGCGCTATACGCGACCTATATACATGTATATATGTATATATATATGTATGCATATATATATATATATATACGTGTAGCGCAGTGGCTAGAGGCGCTTTGCTAGACACACTAAATCGTTTGGTGAATGGGTTCTGGGTAGCGGGTGAATCTATCCTCCATTTTCACAGATTTTGATATATCGGTGGATCCTAGGAAGTCATTGTATATGCTTATGTATTCTGTCATTTCTTTGATGCATAAGAGTGAAATGGTGTGCGCATCTTTAAGGTACTGACCAATAGCAAAGACTTTGTGCTCAATTTTTTTAAGCCTGCCATTGCCACCATTTGTCCTTTCTGTAGATAAATGTCATCGATTTGCTTTTGCTATTAATCTTATAGCAGTTTTTCAAACAGAACAAGCAAAGTTGATTGTTGCTGTACAAGTCGTCGGCTTCTGTACTGGAATTGTTAATCTAATAGAGTTGCGCAGAAGTTGACACTGGATTGTCAGCTGTTAGGCACTCGGTGTGCATCGCGAATTTATTGCTGGAGTACAACGTATAATAAGACAAAATTCATCGCCATTCTATTGTCAGTATTTGTGGTAGTTCAAATAGGTGGTATTTGGGAGTCTCACTTAATGAGCTTGATACGCAGTTTTGATCTGCGTTGTTTTTTGGACAAGTTGGTTTTTTAAGGCTGATGTAAATTGCTCATATTATCTAAAACTGAAAAGCTAAAAATCTTAGAACTAGGTAAAATCATTTTCAGTTGTTGGAAAGCCCAGTTGGCCAAATCGAAGTTCGGAATAAGTTGTACACGGTCCTTTTCTGGCTTAGGGTGAGCTTTTCCTTATCGTAAAATTTTCTGACTTTATCATTTTGTTTTGCAATACTGCCTCATTCTTTAGACATGCACCTTTTGCTGTGTAGTTAGTTCTCCTTTTATTGAGAGCTGAATAATTTTTTAAAATCTTTATGAGAGCAATAAAGTTGTAGTAAAAGTACAAATATTTTGCTTAGATGGTTGTTTAACATGTCAAATTGCGATGTGTAACGTAATCCCTGCATCTCAGGGCAAGCAGATGATTCCGCTTGCTCTAAGGTGTAAAATGTGTAGAATGTAGAATAGTCGAAGAAACTGGTAGTCCTTTTTTAGTCGTATTAATTCGGAAACGTTACTTTTAGCCTGATATTCCTATAGTCAAAACACGCAAGAACCCATTTACTTCTTGAGGTTCTCTGTATGAATTGTCTCTTTTTTCTTACATTCGGACGACAGTTTTCCAAGATGTGTGAGGTTGATTTACTTCTTGTAGGCTCACATGTACCACAAATTGGCCTTTTATACTCCATAAAGTGTATATTTCTAAGCCGGTGTTTAGTTCTTCCGACTGTTTGGGCCACAAAATCTCCACCGTTTACAGCAAAAACAATCAGAGCGTAAGTCAGGTGAGGGGTGACTTTTCTTTCACCAAAACGTATTTGGGCAAGGCTAAAAGAATCTCGCAAGCAAAAATACCAGTGTGCTAGAAATTGTGCTGAGGTCATAGTGATTTTCAGTAGGTAGAATGATAACAATATTCTTAGGTTTTTAGAAAAGATTTGAGAAAGCGAAACATTTTTTTCCTTTTTCGTACATTATTGAAGGCTTTCGTTACAGTTTTCCTATTGATTGTTGATTTATGGTGGATCGTTTCATTTTTTCCTACTTCTTTCTTTCTACGAATCATTTCTACATTTCTTTCATCCGTCTTTTCAATTTGTTTGGTTTTCTTTCTAAACTTATTGAGGGTGACTATGCACAACATTGAGATTGTTTAGACTGAAATATGGGTATGGTGAAGTTTCTAATGAAGTTAAATAAAATTGGTGGCCATACTCTTTGTTAATGTGAGAGTGGACATGCAATATTTTGTCTTGTTTTATTAACACACCCTCAAGTATTTTTTGTCTATATTTCTCACCGATCAGGTGGATGCCTTGATTGTCAAGTCCTTACGAAACAAACAGTCTCTTAGTGTAATCATATTCTATAAAAGAAAGACAAAGCAAAGGATTCAGTTGTGCAGTGGGTAAAATACGGGCCCCCGGAAAAGGCTAATAGTCCGATCTGGCCTAGGATCCACGTTTTGCGAAGACCGTAGCATCGTTGTGATTGCTACAAAACTGTTTTGACCACAAAGATGATGGTAGGTAATCATGCGGTCATTTGTATTTGTCTACAGGACGGATCGAAAATATGTAGGATTGAAGCAAAAGTTAACATAGTGATTATACATCTAGATTTGAGTTGCATATAGGCCTTCACCCAAAAACCAATGTTATGGATTAGGTGCTAATTTACTCTCTCCATTCCTAGTGGCTAGCTGGGTTTGTCTTTCCTAAATTAAAAAAAGTGTAAAAAATATACTAATGGTTACAAAGATATCGCAAAGGACATTGTCGAGTTATCAGAAAATGTCCATAGTATAGATTTATGTGATTTATTACGGAATTCCACGGATCTCCCGCATATGAGGGATCTCGAGCCGGCTAGTCGCGAGGCTACGTGGCGCCTCCCCAGGTAGCGGATAGGGGGTTAATCGCGGACCAAAAGCGACCTTGCTTCCTTGAGACGCAGGTGGATCCAGGGGATGGACTCCCTATTTCTGCTGCGCCGATTTCGCACATAATTTCTGTATTTCCTAGGCGAACTCATCCATGCGTGTGTGGGTGCATTCTCGCTTTATGCGGATTGCATTCTACGAGTCAATTCGGCCAAACGCCTGCAATCAAGTGACAGGGAAGTACATGGGACGCATTTAGGAGTCGCATCCAACAAGTAAGCTCAATGTCCACTCTGGGAGAGCCTGGTAAGCTACCGTATAACCAGCTCCCATGTTGAGAGCATAGCAAGCTATACGTGGGTATCAAATATCAAATATGCTAAACACTAAAAGAACGGGCTTCATTCCCCTCACCACGAAAGAGCCCTCAATTTCGCAGCGTTGGGTAGGACGAGTACGGAGAGGCTGCTAAAATCTCAGGGCCAATGGAAGCTGCCTGGATCAAGAACTATGGTGACGATCTGTACCTAAAACGGACGTACACTCGCATCCGAGTCCTCGATAGAGGACTTGCTCATGCAAGCAAGAATGATAAGGTACGACGTCATCGGCCTGGACGAGACGAGACGACGCCGCCCATTCAACGCTGCCTATGACACTGGAGAAGAACTGTTTCTCGGAACATGCGACAGTAGAGGCGTAGGCGGTGTCGGCGTTCTCGTCAATACGAATTTGTCCATGAACATCGATTCATTCGAACAGCTTACAACCCGAATCGGACGTTTACGATTAAAAAGATGTGGGTCAACACCGGCTTTGACAGTCTTCGCCGTTTACGCGCCAACATCAAACTATGACGAAGAAGAAGTCGAAGCGTTCTACATGGACTTGGAGAGGTTCTACAGAGAAGACCATACATTCCTCAAGGTCATCATTGGAGATTCAGTGCCAAGATTGGACCGAAAAGAACGTCTGAGGAACGTCACAATGGGACCCACGGATTAGAGAGGAACGAAAGTGGGTGAGCAGCTCTCTGAGTTTACCATGGCGACCAAGACCATCCACGGTAACTCGCAATTACAGAAGCCCTACACTCAACGCTGGACGTGGGAATCTCCCAATGGAGAGTACCATAACGAAATAGAGCACATCATAGTAAATAGAAAGTTTTGCCTAACCGATGTCGCTGTTGTCCCAAAATTTTACACGGGATCAGACCACCGTCTCCTTCGTGCAAGATTTTATTTTTCACGGAAAGGATAAGAAGCCGCTAAATTCAAAAACCGAAGTCCCAGAACGACCACAAACTGGGACTTATCCAACTCATTAGTCGGCTGTTGGGAAGATGCCGTTGTCAACAACATCGAAGTGGAATACGATCGGCTCATTGAACATCTTCACGTTAGCGCCATGAAAGCTGAGAGTTCGAAGGTCACCAAGAGACATCTGTCTCCAGAAACTCTCGAGCTAATACGCCAGCGTGGAGCCGCACGAGCTGCAAGCGTCCGATCTTGCGAAACAGTGCAGACAGACGATGAAAGAAGATTTTAAAGAGAGAAAAAGGCAATGGAGAAAATCATCCATGAATACTACTCAGATCTTTTCGATAGCCACGTCCACATCTGGCCATATGAAATAAAAAAGGATGGATATGTTGTCCCACCGGTTGTCCCTTCCGAAATCCGACATGCCATTTTGTCGGTGAATAATCGAACAGCACCATGTCCAGACAGGATAAGATCAGAACATTTGAAGAACCTTCCGCCAGTCCTCGTAAACACACTGGCCCGAATTTTCACACGTTACCTGTCTGAATGCAATGTCCCTACTCAGTGGAAAACCAGCAAGACTGAGTTGTTGTTCAAAAAGGGCGACCTACAGGATATAGGCAACTATCGCCCAATCAGCTTGCTCTCTCTCGTCTACCAACTTTTCAATCGAGTCATCCTATACGTGATTCATAGAAGACTGGACGAAGGTTAGCCATGTTAGCATGCAAGGTTTCGAAAAGGATTTTGTACGATGGACCACATCCACACGAGAACAAGGCTTATTGAAGCATTGCGATAGTATATAAGACCGCTCCGTCTCACTTTCATCGACTTAGAGAAGGCCTTTGATTCAATTGAGATAGGGGCAGTCATGGAAGTTGTTGGTAGTCAAAGAGTCCCTACTCAGTACATAAAGAATCTTCGTGAGCTGTACAAAAATTTCACAACCAAGATTTCACCATTCTACAACGATATTAACGTTGACGTCAAAAGAGGGTTAGGCATGGCGATACAATCTCGCCGAAATTATTTACAGCCACCCTCCAAAACGTCATGCGAACATTGGAATGGGATAATATGGGAGTGAAAATCGACGGTCGGCAGATACATAACCTTCGCTTTGCTGATGATATCGTTCTTATAACACCAGACATTAGCCAAGCGGAACAAATGCTTGCGGACTTTGATAAAGCGTGTGGAAAGATTGGTCTTCGACTAAATCTCAAGAAAACGATGTTCATGAAGAACGGATTGGTTTGGTTTGCAACATTCACGCTCAACGGATCAAATATCTCCGAATACTCGAGTTATGTCTATCTAGGTCGGAAAATCGATATGATGAGCGACTTAGTTCCAGAGCTGAGCAGAAGGAAACGAGCGGCTTGGGAATAGCATCGAGCACATAGTGGAGAGAACAAAGAGCACCCAATGCCACCGAGTAATCTGAGGCGCCAGCTAGTTCGTAACCGCCTATATGACCGTCTATGTGCAACGCAAAATTGCATAATTTGTCCTAATGGAAGAGACGGTGATTGCATGTGCTCAGGTACAGTTTATCTGATTGCATGTAAGGCGTGCGGAGACGAATACATTAGCGAAACGGGTAGGCCTCTCTGTGTCCGCATAAAAGAACACCTAGTCGGCAAAAGTAAACCAAATACCCCACTAGGCACGCATAGGACCCAGAGACATGAGCAGGAGGACTTTGAAGTACGCGTCACGATCCTCGCACAGGAGACGAAAACACAAGCGCGCAAAACACTGGAGGCGTTCTGGATTAATTCCAGAAATCCGAAAATGAACCGCAGGGAAGAATGCCTCGTTATCACGCGTGATATTGGGCAGTATATAAGCCTATTATTTTGAGGGGAAGGGCACATTACGATTCCATGTGAGTTCTGTGCGGTTGGTCTCCACTAGACATACTCAGTGGAAGCCTCATAGAAAGCGGTGGGTGCGCAAAGTTGTGTTCATTGTGGTTGAAATCTTGGTTTAGCGTTTTCTTTGTTTGGTTATGGAGGCGTTTGACCGAGTAGATTGCTGTCAACTTGACCTTTCCAGGCTCTGAAGAAGGCGAAGTTCGCCGAAACGTCAGCTTATTTGTGAATAAAGAATAATAATAACACCTCGCGTTTGCTCAACAAGAATACAAAGAATTACTTGATCAATGCCGAGGTTAATAGAAAGTCGGTCGTGGAAGTTAAAACTGTATTCTGTAGAAGATATCTAATACTTAAATGTAAACAGTAGATATCATCCGAAGATCTATAACGGACCTAGATTTTTTCTCACCGTTTTTATTTTTATTGTTTTGCTTTTTTCTGTTTTTTTTTTGTGATTTATTAGTATTTTTTATGTTTCACCGAAGCGCGACTGTATCGCGGAGGCTCTGTGATACACCCGCGTTCGATTACGAGATCCAGACTCACCAAGCCTTCAATCCCACTGGGGTCGGCAAATTGGTACCTGGATGTCTGAGAGGATAGCAGCATTGATTCGATACATCGGTAGGCCTGTGCGGGTCATTGTAAGGGCCAGACATGCATTCAATCATCTTCAAATGATGCTTAATGAAGTCGCAGCTTTGTCGTTTCTAAGCAAGTAAGAGGCTGCAGAGCTCGATGTTTCATCTTTTGCCTATCCTTTACTTCTGTCTGTTCTTTTTTCGTGGAGGGGTGCGATTTGAAATACAACCACAACGATGCTGAGATATGAGTAAAACTCGAGATCTCATCTCGGCTGCGAACCCTCGACTATCTTTCTTAGAAGCGCGCGTGCTATCTACCGTACCGTCCGGAAACCTTTGCCATTCCCTCAGTCAAATTTTTACCCTATCGGTGCTATCAGCTAATGAAAGGGAACGAAAAAAAAAACTGGCTGGGAGAAAGGCAAAGCAAGGGCCCCAGTTCGTGTAGTGAATTGCATGTGATTCGTAACTGTAACCCGAGGTTCATGTTATTGCCGCCTCCAATAATAACAACCATCTGGCCTGAGGTATCATTTCACAATGACTGCCAATTGTTCTACTTTAAAATCTGGGCCATTTTGAAAGATGCGGAACTGCTCCTTCTGCAATTTTAGGGCTAAATGTTTAACATAGCGGGTCACTACGAAAATTCTCGTTGCATGAATTAACACATAGTTCTAATGTCAGCGTAGCGCTTGTGGTGCAGTGATCGGAGCCGCCGTGCAATACGCTTGGGATCAAGCCTCGTTCCTCAGGCTAACCAAGCCCTTTATCCCTTCGGGGTCGGTATACTGATGCCTTACTTTTCTGGGAGAATAGCAGCACTGGCTCGATACATCTCGATACAGCGAGTCATTATAAAGGCCAGATATATAATCAACCACCCACAATGATGCTTAATAAAATCGAATGCACGGCGCATCTTTCAGGGATTGATCAACGCCGACAGCTTAACCTTATCCTCGTTCGTTTAGGAACTTGGCATCATCGCTCCGATCTTTCTCGATTTCTATGGCGTCTAGAAATTGTTCCCTTAGTAGAGCCAAATTTTTGCGTACTGCATTCATTGCAACAATACTACTACACCATTACTACACCATTTTTGATTTACCATAACCTCCTTTGTGCTTAATGTTCTTCACTTATTCCTAGATTTTGTAAAATTTAAGGAAGATCATCAGAAGGCCAAATTGGCTTTGATATTTTTGCAATGTTCCCAATGCGTCGTATATATTCGGAGTAGTTTTTGAATGTCTTTATAACTTCTATGGAAGTTCGCACTTTACTGTTTCATAGTCCGTCACCCAACGAGATGCATTGTTTTCAGCAGGTTTCTATGCACAATTGGTTATTTTTTGATATTTTTTTGTTAGAAATAATAACGTGAGCACTGAATGGTATTCCTACGCCTAACAGGTTCATTACGATCCGGATCGTTCGTAGGTCTGCGATCAAGATTCTATCAATTGGGAACGTTGAAACCATCAACTAGGTATGATCTCTTTGTAAAATCTTCAGTTTGATTGTAGTATGGTGGACATGTTTATCCTGGAAGGGCAGCTTTGCGTCGTTAGCGATATGCATGTCGTTATAATGCAACCTTACAGTGGACAGCACACCTATTCCCTATCCTATAGTGGTCACTACGTACTGATAAGTTGCTTAGAGCTTTTGAAGGGTATTTGTTACTTGCTGGTATAGTTGGATGAGCTGTCTTCACTGGACGAGCGAACCACACCAAAATTTCCATTTTTTTTTTTTGGAGTTTTGCTAGTTTAGCCATTGTGGTTCTCTGGAGTCCCGAGTACAGCCTGACCAAAATCTGTCCCAGGTCATCACCACCACAAGCAGTCGCTGTCTTTGCAGATCAGACGGAGATGAGATTTGTCACCATGCCACTAGTAATACCAAGATGCTAGTGGATTCTGCTCTTGGTTTTCCCTTAGCTGGGCTTCTTCATGGAAACAGACTCCTTAGCGTGGGAGACTCCCGGTGTACTTCGCAGCCTGACACCTAGAAACACCTAGTCACAATGAGGTGGTAAACCGTTCGAAGGGAATCTGTTTAATGTAATAACCTAGTTACTTACTTCTTGCATATGATTCAGTCCATGGTATTATTCATCGTTTCTCAGCTTCCACTGGCGCCTCTTCTATATTATGTTTTCTTCTCGAGGACTGTAGAGACAGGCAAACGTTTCATACACTTGAAGAAGATCGTTTCTTCCGAGAGAACTTGAAGAAGAGGTCGAGGTTGCTGAAGTAGCTCTCTTGTGTAGTGTCCCACTCTACCCTATTTCTACTCGATCTGATTATCCTAAGGAATAACTGCTGTAGGCACTCGATTGCTACTAGTTAAAGTAGCTCTGAAAAAGATTGACGTCACGAGACGTTACCCACAGTAAGATGTCCCCTGTAACAACTCAGTGTAGGTCTGCCAACACAACAAAGTATTGATTATGTATAACTTTTACCTACCGCTTATTACTTCTTCACAACAGTGGATTATGGGAAGTGTAACCATTATGATACTGAGATATTTTAGCAAAGCCTGGTCCTCAAGACGGATTCGAACCCGTGATTATTCCTTCCGGGGCTCACGTGTTACCCGCTTCACCACTGAGGACCTCGTTCTCTCTTACTCTGAACCAATCTTTGTACCCTAACAGTACCATCAGCAATCACCGGTCAACGGAAATGACGGAAAAATATTGACTGTTCATGCAAAATCAAGTGATTATCGGGTTTCTAATGTAAGCAAGAGTAGATATTTGTTTCAGGATCCGTCTGCTGGTTGGTGTATCAGGTGTATCATTCTTTGGAGTGCTGAAATCAAAGAAACTGCAATGTCAAACGGTGCTGGACAATCCTTGGCTACTCGCTCCCCATGTAGTGAGTTAAAAGATTTAAACGTGAAATCTAAAGTTTGCAAAAGCAAAAAAGTTAATTGATGTAGTGTTGTTGAGTTGGCACTGCTCATATAGCATTACCAGCCATTTGTAAATGGTAGTAAAGATCTTACACTTAAGATTTTACTGGCACTTATTTGGCACCTAATTGGGGTTGTTTGCAGTTTTCTATTCCTTTTCAGCAACTTTTTTTATGCTTTGCTAATATGTTTGTTCTAGAAAAGTCCTGTAGAAACATCCTATCAGGTTGGTCATTGATGTTGTTTTTTTTTGTTCCCTTTGTGTTCGGTTTTCTTCGAGGTGTTCATTTGCTTACTAGTCGCTTAATAGCCATGTGAGCAGTGCTGGACCTCTTCACGGCATAACAGTGAATGTTGCATCGTTTTATTTTATAGTTTGTTATTATCCTCAACGGTTTACCGCCTCATCGTGGCTGGGAGGTGTTCCTGGGTGTCGGGCTGCGATATACAGCAGGAGGATTCGTCCCCGCATCAGAGCTTCCCATGCTGAGAAACAGTCCGGCGTTCCCATTAGGAAGCCTAGCTAAGAGCAAACCACTACCAGGCATCATGACCGTCCTTGTATCAAACTAGTCGTAGGGTTGAAAATCGCTCTCTGATCCACAAGTGCGGCAACTGCCTATGATGGTGAGGACCTTTCTGGAAGATAGTCTTATCATTGGAAAGAGTCATGTGGACTCCAGCAAAGTTATCCTTTGACTGGTAATTTGTTATTTATGGAAGATTTTCTTTCTTTTTTTTTTAGGTACTGGAGGTTTCTTACTACTTTGTTAACACTTTCTACCAACTTTACTCTGGGATCTTAGTACATTACCACTTTGATTTCTAGCGTTTCGTTAAAGCTTCTTTTTTTTGTTGTTATACACGGAACTAATGTATGTTCTAGCTTCGAGCTCAATAGTAGAGAGTGGCCTAGCAGTACCTATTGTTTATCGTTCAATTGTATTGGTTCATGTATTGGTTCAATATTTAGAATCCGGTGCTTGAGAAACCTTCTCTCTTCGTCAATCTTGTCTATTTTCCGTGGTATTTGGTCTGTAGGTGTTGGATTTTATTTAGAAAGTTTATAAGGTAAGACTTTGTTTTATCATAATGGTTACAATCCTTATAGCGATTTTAATGTTCCCTTATGTATTTCATGCATTTTACAAATCATTTCAGATGTATAACATTAGCTATTCGTTTTTTACCTCTTGTTATTGCTTATCCACTAGCGAATCGTGTGCACTACCTAAACGAGATCTGGTGGTCTTGTGTTCTATTCGTAATTCAGGTTTGATCCTTCACTATTCCTTCGCTTTAAGTATTTCGTAAATGTGGTCACTCAAAAACTTGTTAACAGAAACGACTGATTCGATTAATACATCAAATGTGAAAGAAGAAGTGGGATTTGAGCGTTATACAGTCGTGGATGGTCTCTGTAATCAGGGAACCACCCATTTCGATTTCTTCACTTTCGCACCGTAGCATCATGAACTGGGCTTTTTTATCTATGCGTAGTCCAACCTTTTCTTTCTTGTCGTTGATTTCACTGACCATCGTTTCTTCTTCACTGGTACTTCTTGAGAAAATGACGGTATTGTCGGCGAAATGAAGGTTTTATAGGAATTCTGAATCAATGCGTGTGCCTTTCTCATCACAGTCGAGTGACTTCATTACTCACTGCAGTGCAGCAGTAAACAGCCTCGGTGATATTGTATCGCATTTTCAAACACCCTTTCCTATAGGTATGGTGAGGGGTCGATGAAAGGCTGTATATTTGTGCTGCAATTCCGGCATCATTATGCAGGTGTTCGTATATATTACCAGTCCACTCCTTGTTGGAAGTTCTGATAGGATTGTTTTCATTTCAACACTGCCAAACGCTTTTCCAACCTCAACAAAAGTTAGGACAAGGGCAGATGGCATGCCCTGTAGACTTCTATGACATGTGACACATTTTGGATATGGTCTATGCAACGGAATCCTTATGGGAATCCTGCTTGCTCACCTGGTCGTGCTACGTCTAAGGTCTTTATGTACGCAATAAGAAAATCTTCGTTAATAGCTTGTAGAGTACTCTTGAGAAGCATATTGGATAATAATTACGAAGACTCATTCGGTCACTTTTCTTGGGTAGGGTGGCCATGTGTACCCTCCAGCTTGAAAGCATTCAACGGTGGTATTACCGAATCCTGGAGCTTTGCCTTTTTTTCATATTCTCAACTGCAACTCAAACTTCAGAGGCTAGAATCCAGGGTAGTTATCTAGCGGAGATTTCGGGCTTCGAGACGGAGATTGTGGGGTGGAAAACATTGATGTAAAAATTTTTCGTTATCGGTTCTTTATCATGGCTAGATATGGTGTAGATATGGTGTTACTGTGATCTTCGTTCATCATGGTTAATATCGGACCTGATAGCGGAGCGGTATATTCGCAGATTCTGCCGGAACTTCTTCATACTATATCATTTTTGTACTACTTCCAACAACTTTTTCTGCTTGTACCGATGTAAATCTTTCTACAAAAATCTACAGGTGACATTTGTTAGCAACATTGGTAGATGTGTTGAAGTAAGATCAAACTTCGATTTCCTTCTTTTTTCGAGCAATTCTTTATTAGTAATAGATACTTGGTCCGAACTTCTTGTATGAGCAACTGAGGCGAGTTCGGTACAAGTTCAAGTCTTTTGAAAGGCGTTTTGTGGTTTTCAGTCTCGTCTTCGTCTATCAATCAGACATATGAGAGGATTTTGTTAAGAACATTGTCGTCATACATGACTTGTCTTGTTTTTCTTAGGCGGTAGCAGTTTTTTTTTCCATTTATGGTTGAAACCAATCTTCTCACAGAGAGAGCGGTGGTGGGATCTAGTACAGAATCCAAGCACCATGGAGATTTCAAAGAGGAACCATTTTCTATTTGTGAGAATATGATTGATGTTCGGAGTCGCCGTGCCGTTAAAAGACTCCCATGACAGTCGGCATTTTTCTCTCTTTTCAAAAATAATTTACCATGAAAGAGATCCGCTGCCAACAGGAGTACTGCATGATAGTTTCCACTGTCATTTCGATTTCCTGTTCCAAACTTTGCTGCCCTATATTTATTTTCTTCATCTCTTCCTAGTTTAGCATTGGAGTTTCTGACAACAAGTTTATAGAAGCTGTTTTCGTTGCGGATTATTTCCTTTAATTACCTGTAAAATGCGTCGAGTTCATTCTCACCAGCTGTAAAATTTGACGAGTAATAGTTGATGATAGCTACTTTCTTTTGAAGCGCAAGTGGAGGCGAAGAATAGCCTGTCGTGGTGATAGGATTTCGTATGAGGTGAGTAGATAGGAATTAAATAGGTATGCGACGATGCCGCGTGTGGCGTGACATGCCATAAACATGGGATCGATCCCAGCGCTCCAATCCCACCAATCCCTCCACAGGGGTCGGCAAATTGGTATAATACCAGACTTATATGGGAGGGGAGCAGCACTGACTCGATACATCGGCAGGCCACCGCGAGTTATTGTAAGGCCCAGATATGCATTCAGTCATCTCCAAACAATGCTTAACGAAGTTGATTGCATGGCGCATCCCTCAGCAGATTGATAAATGCTGAGAGCCTTATCCTTTATACGACAAGGCCGACTCTTGCGGCATTTTGCAACGGGAATTTTCCGAATGACAAAAGCTCCTTCGTCCATTTGGCCTGTGTCGGTTTTCATGCTTTTCGTTTAGCCTCAGGAAAAGCGTAATGGTCGGAGTCTGAAGAGACTGTTCCGGTGTTTATATGCGAGGAGCAAGGAGCAGCCTCTATGATGTGTCGGGCATACTCGTTTTGACCGTTTCCAATGATGTCCTCTACAACCCGATTGCCTCTCACCAGTTGCCTGATCGCCCGACATCGGAGAAAGGAGCACCCACTGTGCAGGGTACTGAGGCCGAAATTTAGTTCGCTTAGCCGTTGTGGTTCTCTGCAGTCCTGAGGTCAGCCTAGTTGAAGCCTTTCTCAGGTTGTCGTCACCACAGGCAGTCGCCGCCCCTGTGGATCGGAGGGAGGTTTGCCACCATACAACTGGTTTGTTATCAGGACGGTGGTGGATCTTGGTACTGGTTTACCAGTAGTTAGGGTTTTCGGACGAATACGCTGGACTCCTTGGCTTGAGAGACTCTGCCCTATATAAACCACCGTCGTCGTACGTGGCAAATTGCAATCCGACATCAAAAATACGCTTCAGTCACAATGAGGTTGAAAACTAGTGCGGTGAAAGGATAGCTTATTCATCCAAAATGTTTTTCAAACGCGGGCTTAGCAGCCACAAGCACCACCGATACATTGTGGAAGGCCATCGTGTTTTTCGTGTTTTAACGGTGCGATTTCTATCTTTGAATTAGTTTGGCATTCAGAAAACGAGCGCTGAAAAGTGGAAATGAAGACGTTTCTTGAGCTCCGAAAAATCAGAGGTTCATTCTTGGAGAATATAGAAACTTATACCTGGGAAGGAATGATTTGCATATTTTACTGGTTCTTATGTACACTAACGATGATGGTAACTATTAGCTGAGACGTTTTGATTCAAATTTGAAGTCTGGTATTATTTTTGTACCAAATGCGTTGCAATCAGTGCATGTGAATATATCGACAAGTCTTTATAGTTAAATTTTAGAGCAGCGGCCCAACGTTCATCAAACTGGGGCAGTGGGCTAGCACACGGCGTGACATCTTTAGCAAGGAATTTTGTGATCGGGTATCTTCGTTTTTTTATTAACTGCATTTTGGAATCAAAGTGATGAAAACAATTTGAGCAATTTAGAAAATGATGGTTGAAGTGAACTGTGAAGTTCTACAACAATTTTCGACACAATTGCACATACATTGTTATATTTGGTCGTTTCTTAAACTGTTATTATAGTTCGTCATAGCAGAAAAGTGTTTTGTGTTCATCTAAATATACACACATGCATACTTTATATATATATATATATATATATATATGCAGGGCGGACAGCACAGTGGTAGTTATGTCCATCTCGAGCATGGTGCTAGTTCGATACACTGAGAGTGATCAACCAAACCTCTCATCTCTCAGAGGTCGGCAAATTGGTGCCAGACTTGTCTGGTGAAAAAAAATCACTCTCTGCAATCCAGTTGGGAACGCTCCAGATCGGCTATCTCAGGACTCTGTGGAAATTCGCCCAACCAGCATTCTACGACACTCAAAATGAAATGAAAATTCTCAATCACCAACCGATATCACACGTAGAAGTTGGAGGATCTTCGTCGATAATGGATGCAAGGAAAACGAATAGAATGTGAATGTCCTGGCATCCGCACAGTGGACGTGAAGACGGGTCATATAAAATAAAATAAAAATGAAAAAATGTGCATGAACGTATATATAATGGTGTTCTTTTAAAGATGTCGATACTGCATACGAAGTCGAGAAGACAACAGCGTTTCCGTGAATGTGATCAAGTTCTTGATGAAGTATTCGGTGAAGGATTTGCTAAGAATTACAAAAAGGATGTATTTGTTCATATCGAGCCGTATTCGATTGGTTCCGGATGTATCTCTCAGGTGATTGTAGCCTATGCTTCATTTCAGCCTAGTTATAGTAAGCAGAAAATAAAAGATTAACATTGCGATTTCAACTACAGCTTCAGCTTAACTAGGTTTAATGCCGATTTGTGTCCCAGATTATTCCCTTTGATGGGAGATTGCTGATGGCAACTTTACGTTGAAAACTAGCTGAGAGGAACGTAAAGCAAGGGCCTCACTTGTGCAGTATGTAATACGCGAGCCACCGAAAAGGGTACTCGTGGTTCGATTTGGCCCCCTCTAAGTTTTACGAATATCTCAGCATTATTGTGGTTCTTAGTTGTTATAATTAGGCATCTCAACATACACTATGCATTGCTGTTAATACATTTTCTTCCTGATTGTTTATCCTAATACAGAGAGATTTCTGATGCAACCTAGCACAAATGTTGGGTCGGACAGATTCCGAGAAAATTGCCTTTTTGCACTTCATCATGGATTGTGCGATTTTATTCATGTCTTGAGAGAGACCATGGTTCAAAGAACTAATGAGGTGTACGAAAACATTTAGACCCATACAAAATGTGCGTTATGATATAATACCAAACTATGGATCTTTGATCGTTCAATCATTAGTGAAAATAGAAGATTTGGATGTGTCGAGCTGTAGTCAATATATATGAGACCGACTGTAGTACAGAGACAACCTCGCTCTTCAATTGAGGATGAGGCTTTTTCATTATAGAGAAGTGTTCTGGCTGTTCTTTAAACAGAAATGGTGGGAGAGAAAGCGACATCTTGTTACAGAGCAAAAAATCAAAAAATAAGTGCGATCATTTTTGGAGGGAAAGTAAGTCGTATGCGTTGAGTTCAATGCACATCCACGACAAATTGAGCGCCTTTTGTCTGCTAATACATTTTCGATTTTTGTTCATAATTTGATCTAGCGTTATTCTTAGTTTTTTCCATACTTGTTTGTCAGTTCTCGTAATGAGGTACTTAATTTTATTATTTCCGATTTACAAAGCAACAGTGAATGTGTCGTCGTTAGAGGCAGTCACTGGGAGAACCTATCCACAATTGGCAGGTTGTGAAAAACGAGATATTGTTATCAAAGTAAGCACTATAGCAGTGTTTGTTTTAGATCTTTTTTTCGGCAGATTATGGTTTAGTGTTCCGTAGGTCTACCTCTACCCAACATTTCTTTTTTTTTAGGTCATAGAACCCGGTGTTGAGGATGAAATCAATTTAGATCTGTCGATACTACGAAATGCTATCACTCTGTTAATGAAGGTGCCTTCTAGTGTTAAACACTGGAAATGTTTAGATTTTCCCAATAAAAATTCATCTTTCGTAATTAGATAGTCCCATCACTGGAATATATGTAGGTCGTCCCATCACTGGATTATATGGAACCGTTGTCGGCATTGTCGCAGTTTGAAGTTGTCCTGCGTCGTCAAGTCGACCTTAGATACGAGGCCAGAGCGTTATTGGTATGTTAAAAAAAATACTTTGATTTTCGGTTAATCAATGGAAACGTTAACTTTTCCGTTTGAGAGATGTTGAAAAATATGCCCTTTTGCCTTTTATAATGTAAAAGTACCTTTGAACGGCTTAACGCCTCACCATGGCTGCGAAACGTTCTATGTTGTCGGGCTGCGATATACAGTGTGGGATTTATCCATCCGGCAAGGCCTCCCAAGCTGAGAAGGAGTCAGACGCTTCCATCAGGAGGTCCTGCTAAAAGTAAAACAGTACCAGGACCCACTGTCGTGGTATCAAACTAGTCGCATGGTGGCAAATCTCTTTCTGATCCAGAAGAGCGACGACTGCTTATAGAGGTGACGACCTGGCGCAGCGGAACCAAAATGGTTAAATTAGCAAAATTCCGAAAAAATGGAAATTATGCTAGGGCCCACACAACCAGTGAACACTGGCTATCCGAGTATCCGAGTAAGTAAATACATTCAATCAAGACTTTGTTGCCTAAATTTGCTATGGCGACAGTGTTAAATTGTGTCAATTAGCCACGTTAAGAAACTTTGACTGCTGCTCATCGTGAATGTCTACATAATCAATAGTGTTTCAGAGGTTTTCTAAGAATTTCAATCATAAGAAGACCGGCATCAAGTTCCCTGCTGTTATTGGCTACACGAAAGATGTGTTATTAGAAACATTTGAGAATGGGATATGCATTAACCGCATTGTGTCAGAGGAAAAGGACTCAGAGGTAATGTAATTTAACGCGGTTAAAGGCCTTACACAAAGTTGATTTCAGTCGATAATTTTATCTTATTTTAGTTGCTTCCTTTTCATTCGCCCTCAGTGCGAAGACGAATCGCCTTGCTGGGTGCAAGAGCCCTACTGAAAATGATTTTCGTTGACAATTTCGTGCACGGTGATCTACATCCGGGAAACATTTTGATACGGTATTCAAAAATTTGAACTGGGCTTGTTTTGTTTAATGTTTCTCTGTTGCAGTAGCGAAAATAGTGGTATCTCTATACGATCTTGGTTTTATTGATCGATACGTTTCCTAGCATTAATTTCAATATGTTCAATCAATTAGTTTGAACACTTGTACCACCAAAACTCATTTTCCTTCTTTTTTTGGTTCACTACTAAGTTCTTCCTTTCTTTTTCTGTTCAGACTCAACAAAGATAACGAACAAATGTCTGGTGTACATGTCGCTCCACGGAATGAGACTTTATTCAGGCGCGGTGTAGGCTTTACTTTATGCTTTGCACTTTGATACATATGCATTTTATGTATATTTATATACTTGGATGGCCCATTTTCACTGGTTGTGCTGGCTTCGGCATAACTTCCGTTCTTTCGGAGTTTTGCTGGTTTAGCCATTGTGGATTGCTGGAGTCGCGAGGTCAGGTCAGCCTAGCCAAAATCTGCCCAGATCGTCACCACGATAGGTAGTCGCAGCCCTTGTGGATTAGAGGAAAATTTGGCACCATGTGACTTTGATACCAGGACGGTGGTCGATCTTGGTATTGGTTTACTCTTAGCTAGGCTTCGTGGTGGAAATGTTGGACTCGTTAGGTTGGGAGGCCGTGCTAGGAGATTAGTGCCACCGTTGTACATCTTAGCCCGGCACCCAAGAACACCTCCCACCCACGGTTAGGTGTCGGCTGCGTTCTTGTATACAATGGGTCGCAATTAGTCTTTGAAGATGCTGTTTAGTATAGTTGAATTGAGAGACATGCAAATTACTTATTTGTGCAACTGGTTTGGTTTTATTTAGGGTGTGAACACTTCATACATAAAATATGGAAATGATTAACCGCTTTTGTTTAGTTGGAGCTGTTCCGGGATTTGATTGGCTGGAGAGCACCTGCTCTCGTTCGATTCACTGATTCTCCAGAATTGGCTGACGAACCAACATTGATCATGCTTGACACCGGTATCGTCTTTTCAGAAACAGAAAATTGTCTGCGAAGTTTGAAGGCATTGTTTAGAGCGATAATCGATAAGCAGGTGCGCTCAGCAGCGTTATCGTTTCTGTTTCCAATTTTTATTCTGGGTCACTTACGTATAAAAATTTATCTTGAATTTTGAACTTCAACAACTCTTGTTTTCGTCATTCGCGCTTTACTTTTCACTTTTTTCTTCCTTTATATTCATAAGATCTCGAGAAAACTGTTATTCACCTTTTTTCTCTGTTTCTTTCTTGTTTTCGATGATTTTCTTTTCTAGTTCAGTTAGAAAAAAACACTTTTAACTTATTATTTATTGTCTACTTCTTTTAATGGCAGGGTATGTTGCGAAATATAACTTCAATGATGCTGAGATACTTGCTAAACTTTGGACCGCAGGTGTCTGCAGTGGAGAAAGGAAGCGCTATTGTCTTTTCCGGGGGTAACGCCTTCACCACCACACCATAAGGCTCCTTCGTTTCGCTTGTCTCTCAGCTCAGAAAAAAACACTGTTTGAAAGATTTTTAGGGTTACAAGGCCGGAGAAATGCTACTTGCTCATGCCGAGAACACGAGAAACTGTTCCAACCCGCATGAATTTTGTATGCAAGTGGATCGCCTTGTTGCGAGAGCGATGAAAGAGCGATCGCTTAGAAAGGTTAGTGAAGACATCTTCAGTGTCGCAAAATATACTTAAAGGATTAACAGAATTTTAAATATTACTAGATCCTTTCGTTCATCAAATTTTGTGGTTTGAAGTTTCTAATTTGTTAATGTGTGAGTTCAGAGAAGCCATAGAGATTTTTTGTTTGTTACGGAATAGAATTAATGTCGTTTGGTTCCAAGATAAGCTTTCCTGTACGAATTTCGGTTTTCAGATGAACATCTCGACACTTTTATCGGAGTTGTTCTCCCTTGTGGCAGCCTATAATGTCTATCTGGATTCATCGTTTACATCTGTCGTGCTTTCCGTAATGGTACTCGAAGGACTTGGAAGGTCACTTGATCCCGACATCGACCTCTTTCAGTGTGCACGGCCGTATTTGTTAAACATGGTGTAATTGTTAACATAAGGTCATTCTCATAGAGTATGTTCCGATCTCAGTGACCGCACTTCTGCTCGTTAGTATAATATAGGAATAAGGTGGTTTCCAGAGTTATAGTAATAGCTAAGTGCTATTGTTGTTTTCTTCGCATGTGGACTATTTAAAGGGTCACTATAGTCCTAGGAACCATAGTTATGAGGGCATTGGCTGGTTGAGTTTTGTTTACATTGCATTTGAAATCTATTTTTCGTGATTTTTCTGTTGTGGTTTTGGAGGTATTTGGCTGACTAGATTGATGTCTATTTGGCTACTTGGCCTTTGCATTCCCTGAAGAGGGGGAAATCGCCGAAATGTCAGCTTTTATGAATGAAGAGTATAGATGGTATGGTAAGAGTAACAACCTCATATATGCTTATTAAGAAAACAACGAATTGTTGATTGAATTACGCTGAACGTTGCGTATCTATGAGCTTGTGGGAAATTTCATGATATTTAGATTTTATTCTGTTTACCCGGTTTTTTACCATCAGCTTTTTTAAAAAGGTCGTTTTCATATGATCATGTCTGGTCCTGTTTTAATGTCTAGTTTGTGATAAAGGTGTTTTTAATGTGAAATTTAAGTGTTTTTAGATTGGGTTTGCTGAACCGCCGATCTGTTAGATCGTTTCCTTTCCCTTATTTAAGAACTACTAAGCATGGGTGTTTTATATTATTACACTTGTAGGATGTAGTTATTTTATCTAGTTGTCTCACCTAGTGCTTGAAGAGTGTGTTCGTATTTTTTATAGCATGGATTTCGTTGATTGTTTAGTATAGCTAGCGTGTGTAGCGCAGTGGTTGGAGGTGCCCTGCAATACACATGGGATCTATACCAGCTGACCTAGGTTAATCAAGCCTTCCATCTCTCCGGAGTTGGCGAATTGATGCCAGACTGATCTGGGAGGATAGAAACTGGCTCATTACATCACTAGGCCGCAACGAGTCATTGTAAAGGCTGAACATGCATTCAGTCATTTCTTGCGATGCTTAATGAAATCGAACACATGGCGTATCCCGCAGGAATTGACCAACGCCGAGAGCTTTAACCTAGTGTAATGTTATACAGGCGTGTTTGTGTTTGTTTATGGAAATAAAGCATGAATTTAGTGTGTGGATATATTGTGACATATGAGTACCAACGTGAGCACTCCCGAACTTTTGGATTTCATGCTGTTCTGAGGGAATAGAGGATTTTCTGCACACTGTAAAGATTCTAGATTCTTCACGAAATAGCGATTTGAATTGATAGTGATGGATTTAAAGTCAAGGATTAAATGGGAGCTGAGGTCCTGGAGTAAGCAAGAAGTCGCTTACGATTCATAACTGTTGTGTTTTAATACATAATTTCATCCAACCTTAGCATATGTAATCAATATCATGGTTTTTGATTACCTTATGAACAGTTGTGGTGAAGCATTACTGTGGTCGGCTTGCTTCTACGCCGTTCTTCAATAGCTCACGGATCAAGTGTAGCACGAAGGAAAACTGACTGTCCGTGAATCAAATCGGTTACAGCTATCATCTTAGCCTATTCCTTTCTTGAAGTTGGACCTTTTTCCTATGCTTACTTGAATAATTATAGTTGAATCGAGGAATTCGGATTCCGGAGTGTGTGCCACTCCGTCGAGGGAAGTGGGGCTGTTTGAAGATACCTCTCCGTTCGCGATGTTCATACACAAATTAATAATACCTATGGAAGCTATTTTTAAATGTAAATGCTTATTTGGGCCCTTAGTTAATCCATGCTCACGTCTTGCACCAATTCCGGCTTTCCCATATTTTCCGTTGTGAGGTGTCATGAAACCGTCCCATTTTCCTCGATGACCCATCGTACATGAAGATGGTAGGGTTCGTGTGTAAATTCGGCTGTGACTTGAATATCCGTGGGCTTCTCTCCTCGTTGGCATGTCGAATACTTCGAGAGCGTTGTAGTGGCTGCAACTATTGCAACAAATATTATTGTGAACGATAAGCCACTGCTTCGTAATAGTTCAGTGGTTTGAAATGCGCATGTATGTTAGCTTACTGCTTGGAGGTACCCTGCAATACACACCTGGTCGCCGGTTCAGCCACACTACCTTGGCACAGCAAGCGGTCCATCTTTGCGAGGTCGGCAAGTTCGTGCCAAATTTGCCTGCAACGGAAGCATTAACGCCTTGATACATCGCTGGGCCTTCGCGAGTTGTAGTACAGACCACATTTGCATTCAGCCATCTCTGACGATACTTGATTCGAATGCTTGGCACGTCCTCTCAGAGACTGACTAAAGGCGGGCGATTTGCGCTTTATCTGTTTTTTGATGAATGAGAAAGATAGTTCACCGACAAATTAGGTGACTAGATCTTGTTGTGTGTGTGCTCAACTTCATAGGTGGATTTGTGTTGTGGTGTCGACAGTGAAATTTGTCTAGTGTGTAGTTGTTACTCTTTAACATTCTAGGAGCTACGGGTATTGTCGAAAAAGAGAAATTGGTCCGTAGTTGCTTGATTGGCGCACGACGTCGTGTTCTAAGCGAAGATGCTGAAGACTAATTTGCTTCTTTGAGTGGAGCGCTACTCGATGAGAGGCTGCTCGCTTGTATGTGCTCGTGTCTGCTCACTTTTTGTCGTGCAGATCTTTTGGTTGCTGTCCTCAGAGCTTGTACTTTAGACTCAAACTTGGGTATTTAAGACCTTTATCAATATCATGTACATCAACACGATGCAAAGAACAACGAAGTGTAGAACTAAGGTGTGTCATAAACATTGCAACAATGATTACTACAGAATGATGGGACGGTCATTTACAAGGTGATGTTCACTACTAGAAGAGTGGTTGGCTAAGTGATACCCAGTAACATGTTTTGAGTATTGTCTGAAAAGTAAGAGGGGTGAAGGGCGGAAATAGTAGATGATCGCTTCGTTTGCAATCCGTTGTTATTTTATACTGGTCATGTAGACAAGTGATGATCACTATTGACCTTTCGGAAGCGGGCAAATGGGCGAAGCCCACGGCGGGGGTAGATGGTGGGCCGTGGAGGGTTAAATAGGGAAGGGTAGGAGATTATATTCCATTGTTCACTGGTCCATGAATAGATGATGTGATATGCCACTTGGTCTTTTAGTCGACTTGAAAACAAGAATGGTTTTTTCCCGGAATTTTGAGTGAGTCGTAAAGTGGTCCCAGGTCTTCACGCTAAGCAGCTGCAACACCGTTGTGCACTGAGGGGATAACGCTGGTTTCCCGTTCAGCTACTGCTTAAGGACAATCTTTTGGCGGCAGCAATTCATGGGATTAAATGACAGGCCGATAGTGGATGATACAAATGACATATCAGGTATGGCATTTCTAGTTGAACAACCAAGGCAGGCTGATAAATGCCAGAAACTCGGCGTATTGATGTTATTTAGTGGAAGTGAAAATATTGAGGTGATTTTGGAGGCTCCAGCATCTGCTTTCACAAGTTACTCTCAACATTCATGATTGTTATGTTCGCTGTCGGTGCGCGTGTGACGCAGCGGTTGGAGGCGATTCCGGCACCCATGGCTCACCAAGCCTTCCATCCCTCCGGGGTCGCCGAATTGGTACCAGGCTTGTCTAGTAGGATAGCAGCGCTGATCGATACATTGGTAGGCCACCGCGAGTCGTTGTAAACGCCAGATATGCATTCAACCACCTCCAAACGATCTTTGATGAAGTCGAATGGATGTGGCATTCTTCAGGAGTTGATCAGCGCCGAGAGCTCTATCGTTTATCCTTTATGCTCGTTGTCTGCTCATAAAATATGGAACCCGTTTAATATTTTTTTTTGCAGCCAAAAAGATGCTGAGATGTGAATAAAACTGGGAATCTAAGATGAGCCTCGAACCACATCTCAGCATCATCTTCCACATTTCATGACCAAACAAGGAACATTATCATCATAAATGTTGAGAGTTATTTTTGATGTGAGAGGCTCCAAAATCGTATCAATCGTTTCACTTCCACTAAATGACAGCATTATGTCAAGTTTCTGGGGATTCTCAGTCTGCGTTGGTTGTTTAACTAGAAATACCATATTTGACGTTGCGTTTGGCCTGTAAATCGGCCTATAGCTTAATCTCAGGGTTTGCTTATGGAAATGTCGTATTGAGATATGGTTGAAGATAATAATATTGCGGAGACAAAATATGACCTAAAACACTCAAAATTCGCGCAGGCGCAATTGATTACGTTGGTGTGGGTAGAGGAGATTTGGTACTCTTCTATTGCAGTATCCGGCAGTCCACTAAACTTCTTAGGCCATTTTTGCTGATAGCTACTTCTAAGTAAGATTAGCATCACTTCTGGCAATTTTTGGAAGCTCAAGCTAGTTTTGCTTCCTTCCTTGTCGTCTGGTGTGGGGGTAGGCTTTGAATGTGATGATATCCGGGAATTTTGACGTTTCGTTTAGAAGCTGCAGTGCACCTGGTCGTCGTAAACTCTACTGAAAGTACGTCTGTTCGTTCCGCATTATTCTTTGTGAAGTGGACCACGCCAGTCTGCGCTCAATTCTATCCTTGACTTCTGAGTATTAAAGTATTAAATGTAAGTAATAAAGACGTACTATTATTTGAAGTTGCTGTAGGAAGTCTGTTTCAAGCGACTTAGCGTTTCTACAATACTCTTTCGATCTCAACACACGAGATTTGGTGAAGAAGTCTTTGTCTCATCATTGAATGTTTGTCTCTCTGACTCTTTGTTGTTTAAAAAATCGTTTTGAAGCAGATCACAGCTTTATTATGCTAGTAAACACCTATTCTCTCCAAACAGCCTTCGAAAAGTGAAAGCGGCCCTCCCTTTTTTTTTAGCCAACAGGTGGCAGGTCAATTTGTTCGTTACCAGTTTTCTAGTGAAGTCTAGTAACTATGAAAAACGATATTTTTCCGTTAACGTTGTGGTCTAACGTCCAGGAAATGGAGGTTTTCCAAATTATTTACTGGTTTTGTGGTCTATTTATCCCAAGTGAGTTGCGGTTTGTGGTTTTTGGATGAAGCGTGAAGGAGTAAAGTCATATTTCGAAGCCACTTTACCATATTTCTGCTTCTGACAGGAAGGAAACTATAGAAATTCCAAGTCAGGAAATAATTCGCTTACCATTATTTGACGTCGTTTGCTCATTTGCATTGCAGTAGCTAAAGCTGTGCAGTAACCTTAAGGTTTCAGGAAGGGAGGACGTGGATATTATCTATTATAAACATCTGTATGATTAATTTCTATTAGGATTTTGTGTGTTCTCTATTTCAAATAGCCCTAAGTCTTCTAAAGATGTCATTTCATCCACCAGTTCGTCCTGAAGTGAAACCGAAACCACCGAAGAAATGGTATGAAGATCTGTTGGAGAAGGTATGAAAAATGGATAGGAATTTCTATAATCACTATTCAATTAAGTTAGTCTGTTTTAGGATGAGATTTTATTGTATTTCACTGCCATTCTTGGAGTACTGCTTCCTGCCGTTGTGTATGTTGTCTACCACAAAATTCATTCCATCTACATGAGTTATGCGAAGGTTCGTTCCAGAACAGCCTACTTTTCCTAGTTTCTACAAGATTTCAATAAGCTTTAAAGCTTTTCGCAATAAGGCTGCTGTTTCGACGACTGCCAAGAATTCCTCGATCATTAGAGTATTTCAGAATTTCTGAACTCTACAGGTTCATAGACAAGACGTTGCTCCATCGCGCTAGTCGCATGTACAATTCTTGCGTAGTGTCCTATCAATTTTTTACATATTTAGAACTAAGACATCCAACAAATTGATAGAGATGTTTGCGATTTTACAATTTTCAACAGAAGAGCAACAGATGGAAACATGAACTGTACATTGTGAACACCAATGTTTCCTACCGGATGAAATTTCGGCTGTTCATCTGCCTTAGTGGAAAAAACCACGGATCTACCTCACATGAGGAATCTCGAGCCGGTTAGTCGCGAGGCTGCGTGGCCCGTCCCGATGTGGCGGATAAGAGGTTAATCGCGGACGGAAGGCGACCTTTGCTTCCCTGAGACGGAGGCGGATCCAGGGGATGGACTCCCTGTTTCTGCTGCGCCGATTTGGCACATAATATCTGTATTTGCTAGGCGTATTCATGCATGAATGTGTGAATGCGTTCTCGCTTTATGCGGATTGTATTCTACGAGTCAATTCGGGCAAAAGCCTCCAATCAATTGAGAGGGAAGTACATGAGAGGCGGTTAGGAGTTGCCTCCAACAAATAAGCTCCATCTCCACTCTGGGAGAGGCAGTAAAGCTACCCGTGAGTATAACCAGCTCCCACGTTCAGAGCACAGCAAGCTATACGTGGGTATCAAATATGCTAAATAGAGTTAAAAAAAACGGGCCTCATTCCCCTGACCCCGAAAGAGCCCTCAATTTCGCAGCGTTGGGTAGGACGAGTACGGAGAGGCTGCTAAAATCTCAGGGCCAATGGAATTTGCCGGAATCAAGAACTATGGTGACGATCTGTACCAATAGTACATGCACACTTCAATCCGAGTCCTCGATAGAAGACTTGCTCATGCAAAGGATACGACGTCATCGGCCTGGCCGAGACGAGAAGACGGCCACCAATTCAACACCGTCTATGACACCGGAGAAAAGTGTTCCTCGGAACATGCGACAGTAGAGGAGTCGGAGGCGTAGGCGTTTTCGTCAACATACAACCCTAATTGGACGGTCACGACTGAAAAGATGTGGATGAATACCGGCTTTGACAATCTTCGTCGTTTACGCGCCAACATAAAACTATGACCAAGAAGAAGAAGCGTTCTAAATGGATCTGAAGAAGTTCTACAGAGAAGGCTATACATTTTTCGAGGTCATCATCGGAGATTTCAACGCCAAGATTGGACCAAGAACAACGTGTGAAAACCGTCAAATTGGTTTCCTTGTGTCTTAGTTTCTCATGACAGCCAAGACCATCCAGAGTAACTCGCAGTTCTAAGATCCCCACTCTCAACGCTGGACGTGAGAGTCTCCCAATGGAGAGTACCATAACAAAATAGACCACGTTATAGTAAACCGGAGTCTTTGCCTAATCGATATCGCTGTTGTCTCGAAATTC
The DNA here is from genome assembly GCA_009735665.1 of Angiostrongylus cantonensis. Classification (NCBI taxonomy): domain Eukaryota; kingdom Metazoa; phylum Nematoda; class Chromadorea; order Rhabditida; family Metastrongylidae; genus Angiostrongylus; species Angiostrongylus cantonensis. The sequence continues at coordinate 821,540 of MQTX01000063.1, read as the reverse complement.
TACACGGGATCAGACCACCGTCTCCTTCGTGCAAGTTTCTTTTTGTCGCGGAAATGAAAAAAAAATCGCTGAATTCAAAAACCGAAATCTCAGAACCACCACAAACTGGCACTTATTCAATACAACAGTCGGCTATTGGGAAGATCCCGTTGTCGATAACATCGACGAAGAATACGATCGACTCATTCAACATCTTCACGTTAGCCCTGTGAAAGTTCAGAGTTCGAAAGTTACCAAAAGACATCTGTCTCCATAAACCTTCGAGCTGATACGCCAGCGTGCAATCGCACGAGCTGCAGGCAACCGCGAACTAACGTCCGAACTTGCGAAACAATGCAAAGAGGAGATTAAAGATCTTAAAGAGAGAAGAGCACCAGTAATGGTCGAAGCTGCAGAGGTTGGGAAAGCATTCGCAAAGCCCACCGAAGCTTCGCCAATTACAAGACCAAGATGATTGCACTCTGACGCACAAACGGAACAATAACAGCGTCCAGAAGGGCAATGGAGAAAATCATCCACGAATACTACTCAGATCTCTTCGATATTGTAAGACCGTTTTTTCTCACTTTCATCGATTTAGAAAAGGCCTTTGATTCAATTGAGATAGAAGCAGTCACGGAAGCCCTTGGTAGTCAAGGAGTTCCTACTCAGTACATAAAGATTCTTCGTGAGATGTACAAAAATTTCACAACCAAGATTTCACCATTCTACAACGATATTAACGTTGCCGTCAAAAGAGGAGATAGGCAAGGCGATACGTTCTCGCCAAAATTGTTTACCGCCACCCTCCAGAACGTCATGCGAACATTGGAATGGGATAATATGGGAGTGAAAATCGATGGTCAGCAGTTACATTATCTTCGCTTTGCTGATGAAATCGTCCTTATAACAACAAACATTAGCCAAGCAGAACGTACGCTTGCCGACCTTGATAAAGCCTGTGGAAAGATTGATCTTCTACTAAATCTCACAAAAACGATATTTATGAGGAACGAATTGGCTTCGCATGCCCCATTCACACTCAACGGAGTGAACATTTCCGAATGCTTCAGTTATGTCTATCTAGGTCGGGAAATCAACATGTTTAGCTCTAGAGTTGAGTAGAAGGGAACGAGCGGCTTGGAGAGCTTTCAAAATCATTGAGGACGTAGGGAAGAGGACAAAGAACACCCGACTCCGTGCCCACCTTTTCGACTCAACGATTCTTCCTGCCCTAACATATGCGTCAGAAACCTGGACGCTGCGTAAGCAGGATGAAAGATCACTCAGCGTTATCGAACGCGCAGTCGAAAGGACGATACTAGGGGTATCCCGTTTCACACAAGTAGGGGATGGGATCCAGAGCTCCGACGTACGTCAGCGATCGAAAATCAAAGATGCCGTTCAATACGCTAAACAGTCGAAGATAAGGTGGGCCGGACACCTAATGCGTATGAATGATAACCGATGGACAAGAGCTGTTAGTTACTGGATTCCACGGGATGTCAAACGTACTGCAGGAAGACCACCGACCCGATGGCCAGAGTTCTTTACGAAGAACCTAGAAGAAATATATGATGCTCGACGAGTCTCTAGAGCGAGCAGAACCCGCTGGGCTACTCTTGCACGCGAGAGGGAAAAATGGAAGCATTACTGGCTCCCGCTCAAGCCACTCGAGGATCAACGGAACTAGAGGTGATACAGGTGGAAAAAAGATTCTATAATTTCGAAAAAGAAATTTTATAGAATTTATTCGAAATAGGAGCCTTTGAGCGATAAAGTGCAAGACATATTTGTCATGGGCTTCAGAGAGTGAGAATTTCGTTGTAGTAAAACGGGAGTACTTCTAACCTCCAGGCAAAGATCTGTGTATTAGAGCTTTGTATCACAATTAATAAGGTTCACTATGAGATGGGGTACGCTGAGGTCAAGTTGAAAGTGGCAACTATTTTCGCATCGTATGACTAGAGGTCACTTCGTCACCTAAGTGTTAGGAGTATCTCTTAGTTGATAACCTAAAGCATTTATTCATGAATCCTTAGTTCATGAACATAGTGAAGTATGTTAGGGTAAGCACGGTTGAGAAGTAGGTGTGTGAGAAGTAGCACGGTTGAGAAGTAGGTGTGCACCAGCTTGTATGATCTTCATTGTTAAACGCAGCTTGAGTTTAACTCGGTTCATTGCCGATTTGTGCTTCCCAAATCATCCCCGTTGACGTGTGATTGCTGATATCATCGATGGAGTGTGAACAAGACTGATAAAAGGCAAAGGAAGTGCCTCATATGGTGTCGTGACTAGCATCGCTTGTTCGATGCCAACATAGGGCCATGAGTTTTGCTCATATCTCAGCATCTTTATAATCGGCAATCAGTTCAGATTTTTTCGAAATCACCTGCCAGCCTCATAAGTTTTTTTTCCAGAAAAAGGAAAGTGAACGGCTAGCCGACGAAGCAGCGCGTTCTGATGTTGCCGTCATTTCATTATGCACTGAAGACGGTCCTGCACAACGATTTCTGGCACATTTACAGTCGACACTGAACGCAGAACTCATTAATCCACCAAAGCTATGGCCAGTGGAGAATTTAAGAACTAAGGATATTATACATTTCAAGGTTGGTCAATAACGAAAGTTAATTATATTCGTTACTGGAGAATTTGCCCCTAAAAATAGTATTGACACTGGAAGTACTTTCTCTTTATTCCCACAACAAACTTTATATTATCAACAAAGGCGTGCTTAACAAGTTCCGATGAGTTCCTCTTGCGTTCAACACCTGAGCGAAGTTTTAACGCTAGGTTTTAGTCATCCACAAAAAAAATTCCACACTTAGGAAAAAGAAACAGTTGTCGTCCGGTGTTCACGTACAATGGTCAATGGTGACTACCTACCTTCCACCAAATTCTGTTGAGGGCATAGAAACTCCTTGCTTGACGTCGTGATGATCTTGTTCATAACCGCATCCAACAATTTCCATGTTCTGCCGTGTATAACTAGATTCATCAACTGAAATGAAGACGTAAGTTTTGCTGCTGTTGACTGGTTTTTCATTGCTGGGTACATGGTGAAGAATACGTTGGGAAAACGCTACACAACTAATTGTAGCCATAAAAAAAGGATAAAGCTCTCGGCGTTGATCAATCCCTGAGCGATGCGCCATGCATTCGACTTCATTAAGTATGGTTGGAGGTGAATGAATGCATATATGGCCTTCACAATGACCCGCAGTAGCCTATCGAGCTAGTGCTGCAATCCTCCCATACAGGTCTGCTACCAATTTGCCGACCCCAGAGGGATGGAAGGCTTGGTGGGCCATGGACGCAGGAATCAATTCTGCGTGCGTGTCGCAGTGGCGCCTCCAACCACTGCGCCACACACGCCCTCTTGAAGCCATATAAGAGAAGAAAGGTAGCAGAACCAGTTAAAGGAAAAAAAGGCATTGGAAAGAATTACTATTGCGTCGACAAGGAATACTTTAAGTGCTCCTAATAATGCAACATGGACTCTTAAACACTGAGAATGTTGAAACACTCCAATGAAACAACTATGATCGATGAAAACTCATAAGGCAGCCATATTTCAGCTCGTTAAGTGTACAAAGACTGAGTGTCTTTATCATAAGTCTTATTAGCAAAGCTCTACAAATTTCATAATTGTGTAGCTTGCTCTAAGCAATGCTTTGATCAATATGAAAAACCTTATCCTTCAAGAGGATCTTACCACAATTTACTGACCCGCACCTCGCAAAGGATTACCGTGGTATCGTGGGTTGCGTGATGTTCCTGGTTGGCAAATTCCCATTTACAAGCGACGTTTCATCTGTTACTGATCAACATGATCCAGATTGATGTGTTTGCTGCTTCAACGGCAGAATCCTCTCAATTGCCTATAGCACCTTGGCGCAAAACGCAATAGAAAATATCATCATACCAAAAGCGCGTTGTTCTGCGCGACCTTCAGCGACAATAAAGAATGAAGAGTTTGCTGATGTGCACTCGGATCATTTGACTCATTGGCGAGATCGCAAACAAAATAGATCTTCTTTAACGAGTAAAAGGATAAGGGATAAAGCTCTCGGCGTTGATCAATCCCTGAGGGATGTGCCATGCATCCGACTTCATTAAGTATCCTTGGAAGGGATTGAATGCATATCGGGCCGTTTCCTCCCAGAAAAGTCTGGTAACAATTTTTCGACCCCGGAGCGATGGAAGGCTTGGTGGGCCATGGGCGCAGCGCCCATTTGCGGTCTTGCTCGCCTCCTAGGAAACACAGTTTTGTCGTGAAATTGAGTAGCACGTTTAGGTCAATGGTGAACGTGAGTAAATTAACCTCTAGACAGGGTTAACTAACAGAAAAATGATAGTGGTCGATTTTGTTTCCACAGAGGTAGCCATCATGAGGTAAACATATCAGCATCAATGAGGAAGACCATCACCTGTATAACCTGTCACCTGTACTCCCCTTGATCGTCGAATGACTCGAGCAGGCGCCAGTAAATCTTCCACTTTTCCCTGCCGCGTGCAAGACTATTCTAGTGGGTTCGGCCCGCTCTAGGGACTCGTCGAGCATCATATCTTTCTTCTAGACTCTTCGTGAAAAACTCTGTCCACCGGGTCGTTGGTCTTCCTGCAGTATGTTTGACATCTCGAGGAATCCAGTCACTAACAGCTCTTGTCCATCGGTTATCATTCATACGCATTACGTGTCCGGCTCATCTTATCTACCCCCACGTATAGCTTGCTGGGCTCTGAACGTGGGGGCTGGTTGTACTCGCGGGTAGCTTGCCAAGCTCTCCCAGAGTGGACATGGAGCTTCTTTGTTGGAGGCGACTCCTAACCGCCTCCCGTATACTTCCCTGTCACTTGGTTGCAGGCTTTTGGTCGAATTGACTCGTAGAATACAATCCGCATAAAGCGGGGACGCACCCACATACGCATGCATGAATACGCCTAGCAAATACAGAAATTATGTGCCAAATCGGCGCAGCAGAAACGGGGAGCGCATGTAGCGCAGTGGTTAGAAATGCCCTGCAATGCACATGGCTTGATCCTCAAGCCACAGGTTCACCAAGCCTTCCATCCGTCTGAGTTCGGCAGTAAATTGGTATCAGACCTGTCTGGGAGTATATCAGAACTGGTTCGATATATCGGAAGCCATCCTGGGCCAGATATGCATTTTATCATCTCTAATGATTCCTAATGAAATCGAATGCATGACGCATCCCGCAAGGAATGGTCATTGTGTCCTGGCTTTGTGTGTCCTTTGTCCTATATGTCCCATATCCTTTTATCAGCATGTAATAACAAAAAAAAATTGTGCTTACAAGTTTTTCTCAGTATCGTTCTTTTCATCTAATGTATTCTATAAAAGCGTAGTAAATTCCATTCTCCGTATATGTTTCCATTCAGGGTTTTTGTGTGTTTGTCGTCGAGACCCTGGCTGCGGGTGCGGCTCCGACGAGTGCTGAATGGTTTCTGGATTGGTTAGAAGACGTCGCTGCGGATGCAAAGCAAAAGAGAAAGGCTAACTTTGATGAGCTGAAATTCGCCATTGTTGGATTTGGCTCCAGTACCGTGGAAGAACCGCATTTCAATAAGGTGATAAACACATGAATTTTTTTGTCATTCGTATGATTTCATGTGTATTTGCTGAATTTTTACTCATTTATTTAATTTACTCGCTGGGAAAAACGTCCTTACTGGGGATTCGGCTCACCTAATTTTGATCCCTGGGCTGGGACGGATTCTGTAGGGCACCGGTATCCCGTTGGGGAGTCCTTGCTTGTACAACGCAGTCGCACCATATCGTTACTTTTTTGGCTCAGCAACGCAGTTCTCCTTAATCACCCCGACTCATCTCAAGCGTTGGAAGCTTTCATCATTGCCTAACGACAATCCATCAGCGTATTGCTATCAGAAATTTCGCCGTACCTCTCATTGGTTTAGGCCAATTGTTTACTACGGGGAAATATTTTTCTGCGGAGGTGTGCTCATATGGATCATGTGATAATAATAGGAGATAAACTTTAGATATCGATATGATCGAGAGGATAATTAAGTAGTAGGAAATTAAAACTTCTATTCAAATTTTCATAGATATAATCTTCATGGAATAATTGCGTTCAATAACTATTAGTAAGTGGAATGTGACTAGTACGAGGTGCTCAGAACAAATATGAAAAAGAGAGAAAAAAACAAAGATATGTGAAACGATTGCCCCCAAGTAAATTTCACTTTCTTATCTGTTGTTTTTTTCTCCAATTTTTCTGTTATTTTTTTCACGAGAGGAATGTTATCGATTTTTAAAAGCTTTCTTTAAGATTGCGGCAAGACACTCACTGCGCCTAGATAGTGGAAAAAATAAGAAAAAATTGAATAAAGACGGAATTCTTTCATAATTATTAATCCATCTTTTATTTTTAGACTTCGCACACGTTATTGAAACGTATGAAAATTCTTGGATCAAAGCAAATCATGAACGTGGTGTTGTTCGACACATCACAGCCAGGTAGGCTGTTCTTCCCTTTATGAGAAAGTTGAAAAATTAAGTGAGAGGTGAGAAGTTCTAAAGTTTAAAGAAGAAAATGAGGAAGCTAAAGGAGAAAAATAGGAGTAGTAAGGTTGACATTCCACTTAGAAGTATAAAGAACATAGCATTACATTAGTGAATCCTGGGTAGATATGGGAAGATGAATAACGAGGAAATCTAACGAAAACAAAGGGTTTTATTTGGATTCTAAATCGCTTGGAATTGAAGCAAATATGAAGTCATTTCTAGAGAAAATAATCCTAGTAAAAGAAAGAAGAAAACGCATAAAAAGCATTGCTTTGCTCTTTTTTCTTAATTTTTCATGAATGTATGTGAGATGCTTCCCAATGGTTTATCGCCTCCGCATGGCTGGGAGGTGTTCCTGAGTGTCGGACTTCGATGTACAGTGAGGGGATTCCTCCTTCCGACAGAGTCTCCCAAGCTGGGAAGGAGCCTGGCGTTTCCATCAGGAAGCCTAGCTAAGAGCAAACCAATACCACGATCAACCACCATCCTGGTATCAAAGTCGCATGGTGGCAAATCTCCTGATTTAGAAGGGCTGCGACTGCCTGTGGTGGTGAAGACCTGGCGCAGACTTTGGCCAGGCTGACCTCAGGACTCTAGGGAACCACAATGGCTTAGCCAGGAAATCTCCGAAAAATGGAGATTATACTGGGGCTCGCACAACCAGTGCGGACGGGCCATTCAAGTATGAAGTAACCAAGTATCAACTATATGTAGTAGTATATGACTATTTACTAACCAAGTATCAACTATATGTAGTAGTATACGACTATTTACTATGTCAGTGACTGTATTCATTGATAACTATGCATACTGGGTAGACGGAGCGGACCGTATGAATTGATGACAATGCATATTGAGAAGCAAAAACTTAGGTATGGTGCAGAGTGACCGCCACACAATATTCGGGGTGCTAACAAATTTGTTTCTGATTTGTTTTCATCTCACAGATGCAAAAGGACAATTTTTTCAGCATAGAATTTTTAAGCTCTTCTAAATAAAAAGCTCTAATTATCATTTTCACTCATTCCAGAGTCAAACTTGTCTGAACGTTATGACAGCGTATCAGTAGATCTTCTACAAGCGATCGATAGAAATCTGCCTGGAGCACAAAACTCTGGCACGGATAGCCTAACTGATGACTGCAGTGATGAGAGTGAAGACGAACAACAAGAGATGACGATCCATGATAAGAAAACTCTCTGAGTCTTTTTTTCTTTTCCCTTCTTTCTTCATGTGTTATTCACTGCGCTGCGTTTGATTCAATGTTTCTGTCGCTCGTTTGGTGCCGAAAAACGTGTTCATGTGACGAACTTTGATTATCCAAATCTGTTGATGCTACCTGAGCTTTATAGCTGAGCTTGAAGCATTTTTTATTCTGTCTTTTATCGTCGTCGAGTTGTCTACTTAGTGTTGTTAATTTCTTAGTTGTGATATGCATCAATATCGATTGAGATGAATGGGGATGCTGGTTCTTCTGTCAGTTCTTCTGGTTTGAGCAAAATCAGTTACTAGAAGAGCTTATTATGTGAACTGGTCTTCTGCATCTGTTCATTCCCAGCGACCGCGGTTAGTTCTTTTCTAGTCACTAGTGTACCTATTAACATAACGATAACAAGGGTATTAAGAGTAATGATAATGATGGTATTAAAAGGGGCTGATAGCACAGTGTTAATAAGGGCGTTCACTCACTGTGAACATAGCCCATTTCACCGAGGCTCTGGTTCGACCCCACTTCAGGCCAACCAAGCTTTCCATCTCTGCGTAGTTTGGAAATTGGTAGGAAACTAGTTTAGGATCAACTCACTTCTTGCAATCTACGTGGATACGTCAAAGCACGATTATCCCAGGTTCGATTTTCTATCAACCTCGGGGTTGTTATACAGCATACATTTACTTCCATAGAAAAGCACACAATACAATACTACACAACAGTAGCTGACGTTTCGGCAGTATCGCCTTCGCACAGGAAAAGTAAGACACCAACGCGCACACTCCTAGAGGCTTTTTGGATAAATGCCAAAAATCCGGCAACGAATAGCAGGGAGAAATGCCCAAAGGTTACACGCGACCTGGCCCCGTATCTATATATCAATTTCTGATGTGGGGTGACGCAGTCATCAACCATATGCGACTATAATCAGCTGTTCTAACCTTCCTCATTGGAAGTTATGTAAAAAGCGGCTCTGAAGAAGGCGATACTGCCGAAACGTCAGCTACTGTTGTGTTGTATTGTATTGTGTGCTTTTCTATGGAAGTAAATGTATGCTGTATAACAAGCTCGCGATTGCTGAACAAGAAAACTACTATCCCAGGTCTCCAAGGAGAAGCGAATTGACCAGCATCTAATTTTGTCCATGAAAAGATCGGAAATCTTTGGTAGCTAAAGATTTCCTGATTTCCTAGACAAGTGGGATCCGAACAATATGCGATCTCGTGTGAAGAGATGAACTAAAAGGGAACATGAAATAAGGATTACTAGTATTTACTCTAGTTAACTAAGTGGAAACTACTGAAGAGTTGGATACCTAGTGATTCATCCTCACATGTTACGTGTTCTTCCGCATTAACTTCATTCCTTTCGTTTTCCCAACCGTTATTCATGGAGTGGCCGGGACCGCTGGTTCAGCTACCTCTCAGGAATCTGACTCATCGAGGTTCTTTATCCTTATAACTTCTTCGAGGTGATTAGGAACATGTCTTAAAGCTTCAACGATGGTGCCCGGTTCTTTGCAAAGGATAATATCTGATAAAACTACCCGTTAAATCTCTTTTTTATTCTCATCTACAACTGACGAGTAAACGCGCAGCCTCTTCCTGGATTCGCTGTGCCTTGTCCGATTCTTCGTATCTTAACCGTTATGCCAATTTTGAGTATGCTTGAGAAACGACATTGTTTTCGACGCGTAACTTCTATGCTTGCTTCGACAAATCTTTCCTATTCCCTCATTTCGAACAGTGGTCACAAGATGATGGTGCGCTCTTCCGGTAGGCGACTCGTCCAACAACTTCAATTTCTATGCTGCTCTAAATAATCGTAGTGGCTGACTAAAACCTACTATGGAGTCCGAAAGAGGATGCTTGGTACTGAAGTTTCTGATTAGTGGAAAGTTGGGATGTCTTATTCCTGAATTCCAAAACTAACATTGCAGTGGTTGGGATCGAACTGAAGAATTTGATTTTAAAAATATTTTTGCTAATTTGTCTTACATCACTCGATACCACATCATATTGCGCGAATTCTAGAGTTTCTTTCATTCGATTCGTTTACTTAAATCCATAGGCACGAAGGTCTCCAGATTGAGCGTAGGGGTTAGGCTACTGCTGCTTTAGGATTGTTAGCTTTCTCTACGAATGTTATTGAAAGCTGGTCAAGTCGATACACTGTAGATTTACAGATGATCATGTTAGCGTATTCTCAGGTCTTATGGATTGCAGGTGGCTTCCTAGAAAAGTCTGGCTCTAATTTACCGATCTCCGAGGGATGGAATACATAGTTGACTTGGTGCTGGATCGAAGGAAGGTTTACCGCATATATTAAATAACCTCACTACCACTGCTTTACCCGTGGGCATGAAATTAGCTCTGATAGAAGTCATGAAGATCCAAAGAACTCAATCTGGTATAGAGAGATTCGAAAATTGACTTTCCTTTAACCTCGGTATCACTAATCAATGTGTATTCATTTTTTGATAAGCTTACACGAGGTTGATAAATGTTGTTTATTACCTACCTAAATAAATTAGTGAATAATTAATTATAAATAATAATTGGTTGATAAAGGATAAAAAAAGCTGTCGGCGTTGACCAGTACTCGAGGGATGCGCAATGCCTTCGACCTTATTAAGTATCGTTAGAGGTGATTGAGTACATATCTGGTCTTTACAATGACTCGCGATGGCCTACCGATGTACGGAGCCAGTGCTGCTATCCTCCCAGACAAGTCTGGTAACCCGGAACGATGGAAGACTTAGTGGACCATGGGCGCGGGGATCGATTCCACGTGTGTGTTGTAGGGCGCCTCCGACCACTGTGCCACATGCGCCTGTAATTGCCCGATTATAAACATTATTTACCAATTCCGTATAAAGCTTATCAAAAAAAGAATGCAAATAAAGGACTATTTTAACTTCGTTGATCTAAGTATTAGAATTAAAAAAACCTAGGCAAACTAGCAACTATGTTCTGTTTGAAACGACTTCTTGTGAAGAATCGCTGTTGATGCTCAATCTTTTACGATGCCGCATGAACAAATAACTCTATTGTTAGAGGTGATTGAAGGCATATTTGCTTATAAAATGATTTACGATAACCTACCGATATATCAGGTCAGTGTTTTGTCCACGCAGACGAGTCTGATATCAATATTGACACTGGTTTGACGGAGAGCATAGTTTGATCAGGGCTCGGAACCGTACCAAAGATCACGTGTTTACTGCTGGGAATCTCTAACTACTGCGCTGCATGTTCCTATTTTCCTTGTATGATTTTCGTACGCACAAAAAAGCGCGTTTGCAGCTTGTTGATTGATACACAGCTAGGAGTTTTATCGATCACTAATCGATATTGTGCGATCATTAATGATTGAATATCTTTCCTAGTAATCGATATTACACCACCATTGCGGTTCAAATGACTGATGAACAATTTAGAATGATAGTCTTATCATCGTAATTGTGAGATATCTCGCCAAAATAGTCCACTCTATCGATTATTTTTTTAGTTTCTTCTTTGTAAATGCTTTGTTTTTTCTTCTCATAGGCAGCAGTTGCTTGATTTTTGCTTCAGTACCTACAGTATTTATCAGTTTTCCAACCGTTCGAAAATTACTTCTGCTTTGTCTCATTGCCAAAACATTAGTGTTTTTGGGCTATTAAACTCACTTTTGGGTTATTGCTAATAGTCTATGAACGTAAAATGATAAAAGAATAAAGCTGTCGGTGTTGATCTGTCCTTGAGAGATGTGACATGCGTTCGACTTCATTAACCATTGTTGGAGGTGATTGAGTGCAAATCTGGCCTTTAAAATAACTTACGGTGGCCTGCCGATGTATCGAGCCAGTGCTGCTATCCTCCCAGACAATTCTGGCACCAATTTGCCGACCCCGGAAGGATGGAAGGCTTGTTGAGCCAGAGCGCGGTCCCATGTGTATTGCAGAGATCCTTCGACCACTGCACTCCATGCGTTTCTTATTATAGCATTATTAATAGTTATTGAACAAAAATTGAGTTGAAGACGCCTACTCATTTGTTCGATAGTCATCACGAAATCCGTCACCAAGTCCTCTTGTGTTCGATTCTTTCCATCCGGTTGCTACATAATTTCCTGCGCCACACGTGTTCATGCTGGTAGGATTTCATCTGTGCGAAAGGATCTTTTGTTTTTCGACGGACAAAATTTCTTGGTCTAAGGCTGGTTGTTAGAGAAGAGGTAAAATTTTCCGGATGGCATTTAGACGTTTCTTAGTGATAATAAAATTTTATCATGAGTGAGCTTTTATTGTTTGTACTTTTGTGTTCCTCTTCTTTTATCAATAATACTTATAACAAAAAGGTAATGGCCGATGTAGAGCCATGAATCTACTGCGATTATTATTTACTATCTACTAGTTTTTTCCCCGGAAAGGCAAATCGTGGTTCGATCTGGTCCGCGGTCCAAGTCTTGCCAACATCTCAGCATCGTTGTGGTTGATTTCGCTCAACAATGCGTTGCCGTGAGAATTGTAGTAGACAGTAAATAAAAAGTATACATTGTGATTTCGACTGCAGCCTCAGCTTAACTGCATTCAAAGCCAATCTAGGCGTTCCAGATCAATCCCGCCAAAGGCAGACTGCTGGTGGCACTGGTAGATAGAAAAATAGCTGAGAGAAACGCAGAGCAAGGGGCTCTATTTCGCAATGTGTAATGCGCGAGTCCCCGAAAAGCGAAATCGTGGTTCGATCTGGTCCGGGGTCCAAGTCTTGCCAACATCTCAGCATTGTTGTGGCTGATTCCGTTTAATAGCTTGCCGTTAAATTTCTGGCAGGCAGTAAATAAAAAAGTGAACATGCTAGTTACTTAGTAGTTTGTCTTTCGGTGTAAATCCGTGGCTTCACTAGAATTACATTGAGTTTCTCGCAAAAAAAACTTACTAAAGATCCTTCGCTCTTTTGACTAAAGACAGCGCTTTTGAAAGGATCCTTCACACCTTCTTGGAATGTTAAGCTCACACGGGGTTGTTATTCAACTTCTATTAGGCTAATGTAGCATAGCAGCACTGGCTCGATACATTGGTAGGCCAGGGCAAGTCACTGCGAAGACTAGATATGCATTCAGTCCAACAATGCCTAATGAAGTCGAATCCATGGCGCATCCCTCAGGGATTAATTAACGGCGAAAGTTCTACACTTTTTTATTTCAAAGGAAACTGAGAAGGAACAAGTGCACATTGAGCCGTAGAGTATTAACGCCCACCAAAAATTTCTAAGTTTGAGCGTGCGAATTTCTGGAATAGCGGGGAAAAGAATGCAACACAACAGAGATGAGGCAACACAGGATGCTCTCTCAATTATGAAAGTCAATGTGGATTTAGTCTCACAGAATAAGTATCAAGGATAGCTCAGCGCGGACAACTAGTAGAGGAATCTGAGAGTTAAGTGATTACACAGGGATCTGCGGAACATCCTAAGCACAAGGGAACGCGATAAAGTTTTCCTACGCTGGGTCAATGGAGAATCTGAAAGGACATTACTCTACTCTCGACCGGATATGATCTGAATTATGTAAGCCAAGTGGTCACATCAAAACGAATGGATCCATTAGAATGTACTAATCGTTTCGTATAAAATGCAGGTTCTCGTACTTTCGTGGAAAAATTCTGATTTTTTGGAGTTAACAAGACGAAACTGTTGACCATTTTTTTTGTGTTAAGGTTTGCACTTAGAACACCGAAATAATAGGGTTAAGTCTCCATTGCAAATTAATATGTTCTTAACATTGTATTTACTCTTACACTGTTACTAATAATAAAAAAGAGGGTGCGTGTGGTGCAGTGGTTGGAAGCGCCACTGCAATACACACGTGGAATCGATCTTCGCGCGCATGGCACACTGAGCCCTACTTCCCTCCGGGGTCGGCAAATTGGTACCAGACTTGTCTGGGAGGATAGCAGCATTGACTCGATGCATCGGTAGGCCACCGCGAGTGCCAGATATGCATTTAATCACCACCAAACGTTGCTTAACAATGCCGAATGCATGGTGCATCCCTCAGAGACAGATCAACGCCGAGAGGTTTTAGTTAATGAAAACAGCCACTTTCGAGTGAGTCTTTTTGGGTTGCGTGTTTCCATCTTATTAGCCATGCGTGAATACATGATTTTCCTTTGATCTAAGCGATTCTATGGATTTATTGTAAACGTATTTTCAGAATGTGGAAGATCTTTCCTATTTTCCTTGCGGTTATAGATGCTCTGAAAATTCTTCAAATAGTTCCCGGTTTTACAAACAGTCACGTGTTGTTTAACTATCGGATAGCCGAAACACTCAAGTAGGCACTTTTTATTTACTGCCTATTCATGCTAATACTCAACTAACTGACAGCAGACTCAAGTAGGATATTTCTTTATATGATTATCCTTATTTCTTATTTGGAATGTGTGGCGCAGCGGTTAGAGGTGCACAAAATAACACATCGTTGGTTCAGTCCATGGTTGCGAGCAAACAAGCCCGTCTGTTCATCTTAAATTAGTAGTTTGGTACGAATCTGATCTGGAAGGATATGAAACTGATTTGAAAAGCCAGTTGGTTTCAGAAACTCATTGCTTGCTCAAATGTTACACCTGCAATAAAATGTGAAATTATGCAGTCTTGAAAAATGCGCTGAGTCTTAAACCCTCCACCGCACGTTATAGTTTATGAGCCAGAAACAGCCATTGGCGGCGATTTATGCTAAACAATTGGGAAACTGATGCAGCATTTTCTGATTCGGTCTCAAGGATTTCTGCAAAGAGTAAGTAGTCCACTTGAGTTAGCTATTTATTGATTGAGGGGTGAACAATGGAGGATTGGCTTGACGACCGAAACAAACCGGAACCACTACTTTGACGAACACCTATGTGAATGACCTTTCACACGAATAAAGCGTCTGGAAATAAACAGAACCATGACAGCGTTTTCGGTCTTCCATCAGAAGACTTGATTGTGTAGAAATGGAAATCAGTATTAGAGTGCTCGTGTAGTAAAATTTCGAGATATACAAATCCTATTTAAAAATGTTTTCCTTCTTTCTTTCCAAACTTAGCTAATAGATGGATCTGAAGATGGGTTCATCTCGTTTAGATCTTGAGCCACTCATTTTCTACTAAGTGTGAGAAATTTTCCTTAGGGGGTGAGACCAAAGCATAGTTCTGGTGAAACAGAAAAAAACAGCATTGCTAAAAATGTTACCGCTCTCTACTTTACTGGTAAAAAGGGTAAAGCTCCTAGCGTTGATCAATCCATGAGGGATGAGCCATGTATTCGTCTTCATTAAACATCGTTTGGAGGTGATTGAATGCATATCTGGCCGTTACAATGACTCATGGCAGTCTACCGATGTATTGAGCCAGTGCTGCTATCCTCCCAGACACGTCTGATATCAATTTGCCGACCCGCGAGGGATGGAAGACTTGGTGACCCATGGGCGAGGGGTCGATTCCATGTTTGTATTGCAGGGTGCCTCCGATCATTGCGCCACACGCGTCCTTCTTTTTACTAGTATAATTATTGACGTTGCCTTGTTTTTTTTTCACTTATTTGACTACCGTTTGTGCATTTTATGGATTCTAGTATTTTTCAAAATTCGACTCATTACCTTGTATCTGTCATCTACGACGAAGGTCTCCGAATTCACATAAGCGGATATCTGCAACCAACTAAAAAATATGTTCTTCATGAACGTCATTGAATACTGTTCGAGTTGATTCTGCATGAAGTCCTGGAATGCTCCTTTTAGAGCTCTCCCAAGTCTTCAGGACAACGTTCGCTGGTTCTCCAGATTGAAAGGGGCTTTTTCTAGACAGCTCTGGCACCAACTTCCCGACCCTCAAAAAGTGGAAACCTTTGTTGGGTCGATGCTAGATTGAACAAGCCACCATGTCTGTGTAAAATGCTATCTCTAACTACTACGCCTGCTGCACAAAAACTATTGTATTACAACTATATTAAAGCACAATAATCGATGGCTGACGTAAAAAATCTACTTAAGAACACCATAGTCACGGGTGTCGAAGACGTCATGTACGTATTACGGACTCATCTCCATGCATCTTCGCTGTAACTGTGAAGGACAATGAGTTCTTGAGTTCTTTAAGAGGTAGCGAAACTGTAGCATAAAGTTCTGCCAGAAATTTTTGACAGTCTGACAGAACGTCGACGTAGGACGCTTCCGACCACTGCGCCAGACTCGCCCAACGTTGACAACTATGCGGAAATAAACGCTAATTTTCTGCTCTTTAAATGATAGTAAGAAATTTATTAGATGGCACACCATAGTGGCGAGATAATTTCTACACCTTTTTAAAAATATTTTTATAGAACCAGTGATATTTTCTAGATCTTGGGCTAATTAAACCGCATTTTTTCTCAGATTCCTTGGACATGATGTACAATTGTGGACACAGATGGAAATGGCTATGCTCAACACGGGAAACAATCGTCTACCACCCGGTGTAAACGAGCTCAGAATTTTCATATATTTCAAGGATAAGCTTAAAACTGAAGGTCTCCAAGTGAGTTATTTGCAAATGAAGCCTATAAAATAAATAAAAAAGGCTTGGGATAAATCTTTTTCCTTGGAATGGCTTTTCTTCTTTTCGAAATACTTCAATGTTGCACTGTTAAGTGTTTTCACAATACACTGGACCAAATATACCAGAATCACTTAGATGACCCTTCTCTATACGTTGTGCTGGTCCAAGCTTATTTTTGTGCATTCATTACATTGCATTCATTCGTCGTTCGAACTCCCTCCCAAACTCACCCAGGGTTGAGTTCGGTTACTCCTGGAGGATCTCAAGGTTAAACTGAACTCTGAATCGACATGAAACACAATACGGAGCAGAAAACGCCTATTGGTCTTGTTGAGGCCGTCATTATTCTTTTGAGATTATCCACTCTAATGCTCCTGTTTTTTACTTTACATCTTTTTTTTCACTACGTTACCAGCTAACTGAGGTTTATTTATGCTTCTAATATAAAATTTTTAACTGCAGTTCACACCTATTTCGCGTTTCATCTCTAGCCTTTTTGCGGAGCCTTTTTGCGGAGTAATTACCTATATATCTATTTAGAAAGTAATTACCTATATACCTATTTAGAAAGTAATTACCTATATACCTATTTAGGACGTAATTACCTATATACCTATTTCTAAGGTAACCTTGCGTAGGGTCGCATGTAGTTTACATGAGCTTCAAGATAGACTCCGCAAAAAGGCTAGAGATGAAACGCGAAATAGGTGTGAACAGCACCAAGTGGGGGCCTTACCAATAACACCATTTCCTGTAAATCCTCCATTTTTCCCTATCGCGTGCAAGAGTAGCCTAGTGGGTTCTCCTCGCTTTAGGGACTCGTCGAGCGTCATATCTCTCTTCTAGGCTTTTCGTAAAGAACTCTGACCATCGGGGCGGCGGTCTTCCTGCAGTACGTTTGACATCCCGGGGAATCCAATCACTAACAGCCCTTGTAAATCGGTTATCATTCATACGCATTACATGTCCGGCCCACCTTATCTTCGACTGTTTGGCGTATAGAACGGCATCTTTGATTTTCGATCGTTGACGTAGGTCGGAGCTCTGGATCCCATCTCCTACTTATGTGAAACGGGATACTCCTAGCATCGTCCTTTCGACTGCGCGTTCGATAACGCTGAGTGATCTTTCATCCTGCTTACGTAGCGACCAGGTTTCTGACGCATACGTTAGGGCAGGAAGAACC
>MQTX01000063.1:754738-803966 GCA_009735665.1 Angiostrongylus cantonensis | reverse complement strand
AACAGCGACATCGGTTAGGCAAAACTTCCTATTTACTATGATGTGGTCTATTTCGTTATGGTACTCTCCATTGGGAGATTCCCACGTCCATCGTTGCTGGTGAGGCTTCTGTAATTACGAGTTACCGTGGATGGTCATGGTCGCCGTGATAAACTCAGAGAATGGGGACGCGCCACGTAGCCTCGCGACTAACCGGCTCGAGATCCCTCATATGAGGGAGATCCGTGGTTGCTCTTCATACAAGCAAAAAACATGAGGTATTTTAACAATTAATTTTCTGAGAGGCGTGTGTAGTGCATTGGTAACGATGTCGCTCACTACTCATTAAACTCTGGTTTGAGCCATCACATAGCTAACCAAGCTTTCCGTCCGTGTAGAATCAGCTCATCTGTGTCAGAATTGTAAGAGCCCCGCTTCATTGGAAGACAGTGATAGCTCTTTATGGTGAAACAGCCTTCCCAGGGCTGCAAGTGGAATCGACTGGAAGAGCATTCAACGACATGCGTAAAGAAAAACAAAAATACCGAGACTGTAACCGAATCCACACCCAGAAATCCGAAAATTTTCGTCGGTGATGGCCGGTGTGAAGAAACGAATTGCGTTCAAAGAGTGCTGGGATCTTGACAATATATGATCATGAATATAGTAAAGTAGAAAAATAAGTGCTTGAATAAAGAATAACTAATCCCCATTCTTCATAAGGTTGAGTTTACTGCTTTAGTTAACTGAAGCAGTTCATTACTGTAGCTTTTGGCAAACTCGACAAAAAAGGTGATTTTCTCTTGACAGATTTTCTCTATATTTAGGTATTCCAGTCGTTAATGTTCTCTGCCGGTGACGCATACGATCTATGGTGGACTGGACAAGAATTTAAAGAAATGCGAGTAGAGGCTTGTGCACAGATGTTGAACCAGGATCCAAAAGTAAGGAAGAGTCAATGTCGAAAATTTAACTCCTTACGGACATTGTAATCAATGAGTTTTTTTTCCTTATTTCGCTTTTTTTAGTAGATCGCGGAAAAACTCTTCCAGAAGAACCGGTGTCTCATCCAGCCAACGGCTGTGTTTACAGCTTCAGCAATATCAAACTAGGGGCTTTTTTTCAAAAAACTGATAAAATTGGATATTTTTGTTCAAACAAAAAACTTCGTTTTACCCACTACTGTCCAAAATGTGATTTCGTTTGGATACGTGCATTCACATCAAACTGAAACCATGAGCTCACAACAATGTGGCAGAAAATGGTTGGCGCTGCTTCACAACAACTTTCAATGCTGCTAATTTTTGCATCAAAACAAACCTATGAATATGAAAGAGCTATTCGTGGTGGCACTAGCAGCAATATTTATCCCGCAAACTGGTTTTTTTGCGCGTAGGAGTTGGAGAGTAATGTTCTCGATGACGAATCTTCTACGTTGGAGATCTTCTTCAGTTTTGTAGTTGTTCAATGTTGTACAGCGATCACCTGGCAGCGTTAACGGCTACAAGAATAGAAAAATTTTTGTATGCTAAGGTCGTTTTTGTTGTATTTCAGGTATTTGAAAAATTTCGGGAGATGAGCTTCGATCTGGCTATTGCTCATTTTCACGACCTTTGCCCTTTGGCGGTTGCGGAGAAAATTGGTATTCATAAGGTAGTTTGCATTCCTATAAATGACTGCAGTTTTCACCTTTTCCTTCTTTTGAGAATTTAAATTAAAATTCTTTTGAAGATGGTTTGGATAACTCATGGCACATCCATCTATGATTTTGCTGCTGTACAACTCGGCTTGCGAACACTGCCGGCATATGTACCTCATCCATTGTCTTCTGGTAAGAATATTTGCACTGAGAAGCAGACTGAAGACGCTTCAACCCATTTCTTGATGAACATAGTAAAGTATGACCTTATTAAAAACTATGATACAGGTGCAACATTATGCAAAACGTACACTGCTAAAACTCAGTTTCCTAGAAGTCGTTAGTCGGCTGCAGCGTTTAGAGGTGTCTGGCTATAAAAACTAAATTTGTCTATTCGGATTCTCGGTGCTGCACTTTGGCCATTTTTTTTATTCCTTCAAATCCTGAAAATCTGTACCGGACTTATCTAGATGCACAGAAATATTCACTTGATGCATTGGTAGACCACCACAAGTCATTGAATAGGCTAAAGATGAAATCAATCCCTCCTGTGTTTGACGAAGTGGAATGCGAGGCATATTGCTTAGGGATATCCACTCTCAGCATTTTATCGTTTATCTTTTATTATTCTTTAACTATAATATTTGCTACATCGGACATGTGAATCGCAGCTACCACTAGCTTTTGTAAATATACATAAGATAGGACCTTATCACGGAAACGATTTCACTCAGCTAATCCCGTGCTCTAGGGAGAATCGATTCGAGCAGCATTCAACAATATTTAAAAAGGAGACGACAATCCTTAAGCAACGAACGAATCCATTCGCTAAAGGTTCGAAGACCTTTATTTATAGATGATGGATGTGAGAAAGTGAATGGAATGAACGAATTGCTGGAATGCACACCTTAAATGTGAAAGCTGATCGTGTCAAAAATTGTACCTTCATCTAGTGCAATGATTACACATTCCGTTTTCGATACACTTCGTGGATTCTTTCTTTGATGAGCTTACACGAGGTTGATAATTATATTTTTTATTTTCGGCTAACGTTTCGACGTCTTCGTCTTCATCAGAGCCGATGATCCGAGTCGATGGTCCACGCTTGTTATTCGTCTCGATGTGGCGGCTTCGCCTTCGTGTCGAGTTAGGCTTTCCTCAGTGGTCCATCTCCTCGAATGAGGCACACTCATTCAGTGATGCCTTTTTATACACTTCGTGGAACTCATTCTCCTGTAATACTACTCACGCTGAGAGTAAGACATTTCTAGCTGGATTCCAATTCATCCATAAGCGTATACAACACGAGTAGCAAATCAGCTAACTGTAGCACTTGCTCGTTCAGAACGGTAAAAATGAAAGTGGCTGTAAAAAAAGTAGGATGGTTTTCCTCCTTCTCGAGGAATTGGTCTGGGTATGCTCTATGATCGATTTTAAAATTTGCTGACGAGATTACAAGTGACAACAGTGGTAGATTATTGGACATTGAAAGAATATAAACTCAGATAGGAACAATACATTCCACATTCTGAATACTGATCGATCGAGTTTCATTACCACTGATTGTTGTGCTCTCAAAACCTCACTACAGGCGCATTTGACACAGCATTTGTGTGGTGACAACGATTCCTCTGTTTAAACAAAGAATCGGACACGAACAATGTAATAGGTGGAATCATTAAGTGGGTTTTCGATATAAATTTGGAACTAATTCCGATCCTGTGTGGCGCACTGCTTGGAGGAGCCACGGCGACACGCACGTGGAATGCGCCCATGGCCCACAAAGCCTTCCGTCCCTCCGGGGTCTGCAAATTGGTACCAGACTTGTCTGGGAGGATAGCAGCACTGGCTCGATACATCGGCAGGGCACCGCGAGGCATTAAAGGCCAGATATGCATTCAATCACCTCCAATGATACTTAATGAAGTCGAATGCATGGTGCATCCCTCAGGGATTGATCAACACAGAGAGCTTTATCCTTTTATCCTTTTTAATTCCGATCTTAAGCGACTCTGCTATAGAAACCATGCAATGCTCTACACCGCATTTCGGTACACAGTACTTTGTTTAGACACCACAGCGGTAAATCGCTAACAAAATTCATCTGTATATTATTAGGAATAAAGTCCTCGGTGTGGATCAATCCCTTAAGGATGCGCCATGGAGCACTGACTCCACATGCACTGCATGAATTGTGTCAACTCCCAAGCATTAAGTTGGATGAATGCATATTTGCCCTATACGATGACTTATGGAACCCTACCGATTTGTCGAAACTGTTTTTTATGCTAATGGACAGGTGTGGTGCCAATTTTCCGACGTCAGAGGGATGAGATTTGGTGGACCTTGGATGATGTTGAATTAATTCTTTGGATGTATTGACTAGCACCAATACTACAATGTTGCCAGCTTTCGAGCAATATTGCTATTTCGTTGCAATTGTTTAACTCTTAAACTCCACAACATGCTTCATTTCAAATTTTTCATTTCAAAAGAATGACATAAATATAAGAGTTAACGAAGTGTGTTCCATGAAGTGAATTTTATCTAAGTATATGTATTTACTAGCTGAGAGACAGCCGAAGCGAAGGACCCGCATGGTGAGGTGGTGAGCCCGTTACTCTCCGGAAAGGACAATTGCGCGTTCGTTCTCCACCGTAGACACCTGCGGTCCGGAGTTCTGCAAATATCTCAGCAATATTGTATGCTTACTTAAAAAGAAAACAGCTGGTTTACCTTATAGCGATTTGTACAAGAAAAATATGCTAGCTGTAAGTGATCTGTGCAAATATACGCAGTGGAATAACAAAGACATCGAAAAATCCCGTGCATGATCGTCATAATTTCCAGCCGGCTCTTCTCTGTCGTTCTTCGATCGTGTGCTTAATTTGCTCTGGCATCTTTCTCTTCTCGACTTCGTCAATTTGCCTCAGAATCTTCTACACGACGAAAACGTATACTATCGAAGTGAGCTTGACTTGCCAAAATTTTCGCGCCCCAGAGAACTTATTTTTTTCTCTTCACGATTTCTAGACCTTGTCGGTTTCGATACATCAGATCTCTGGGACCTTTCACGCCATGTGATGGCTTTGTTGATCAATGGTGAACGTATGCTGGACTTTCCACGACCACTTCCTTGTCATATCACTTTTTCTGGTGAACTTGGCCTGAAGAAAGGTAAAGTTTTTCGGGCTAAAAAATTTACAAAGAGTGATAATTTTACGAATGTTTCAGCAACTGAAAATGTCGAATTTGATGAGCAACTGCAGATCATTCTTTCTAGGCCATCGAAAGGTCTGATTGTCTTTTCACTAGGTACCGTTTCTAATACGACTAATATGCCGCAGCAAATGATTGTATGTTTCCCATATATTCATTCCTTCCTTCCTTTCATTTCCTCTTTTTTCATTTTCTTTTATCGATTTTTAAGGGTACATTCCTCTTTACTTCACGACTTTCTTGTATGCTTAAATTTCATTATAACAGTTTAGGATTCATTTGTGAAAGCGTTTAACAGGCTGAGTGATTATACAGTTCTCTGGCGTATGGAGGGGAAGGTTAGTTTGGAAACGAGTAGTCTGATCCTTATTTTAATTATATTTCTAATAAACTTAAGTTTTGTCGAAACTGTAGATATAACTTCAATGATGCTGAGATATTTGCAAAACCCCGGACCGCAGTTGTCTGCGGTGAGTAACGCATGCGCTATTGTGCTTTCCGGGGAGTAACGCGTTCACCAACACATGCGGGTCCTTCGTTTCGCCTATCTCTCAGCTAGTTCTATCGATCTCTGCCATCAGCAATCACCCGTCAGCGGGATTGATTTGGGAATTTAGATTGAATTGGGAATTGAGACGAAGCACTCGCATGGTGTGGTGGTGAACGCGTTACTCCCTGGAAAGGACAATAGCGCGTTCGTTCCCCACCGCAGACACCTGTGTGGTCCGATGTTTTGCAAATATCTCAGCATCATTGAAGTTATATTTTACAATATATACCTTGCCATTAAAAAGAGTAGGCAGTAAATAATAAGCTAAAACTATAGATATATTTAATTTACGCGACATTTTTTTTCGTATATATTGTAGAGATTTTAAAAATGAACCACACCGCAGTGCATTAGGGTATCGCCATCGTATAATATTTAACATATTACTAATAATTCTACCCAACCAGGATTACGGTAGCCTCTTCATGAATTAGTCGCTACTGCCCTCATCTATGGTGTAAAAGAACGTTTCGCGTTAATAGATTTTTAGGGATGCACCAAGAACCACTGTCCTCGCGAACACGTTCGCTACGTGACTTCTATAGGTGTCATATGTAATGGGAGATTGTCAGAGCGGACAATACCCCTATTGAATGGCCATTTCGTCTCCGATGGTTTATTGTGGCGCAAAAATGAGCGTTTTCCAGGAATTCTTATAATCATTCGATAGATTGCCCTGCTCAAATGATCGCTTTGAGCCGATGAAGTTCTATTGTGCGCTCAGATATACTAAAAACATTTTCGTGAGCTACTCCATTGATCGGTAATTTGCCTAGGATTTGCCTCTTGTTTGGGTTGCAATCACAATAGCGAATCACAGTTATTGCACAGAACGGACGAGCTGAAAAATATGGAAATAGACACAGCATAAAATGAAAAACACTTCAGATACTGACAGCAATGTATCTACATGAAGGACCAAAGGACCGTAGTAACATATAGTAAATAATGGCATACAAACCATTCATTTCCACAAAGGATAGAGTGAAATCTCTTCTACAATCCTGCCGTGTTCTTAACCCCTTAAATCTTCTGGTTGTCGAAATAGTTTGCCTGTTGCTGAAGAGCCAGTAGGTCCCGACGAGCCGAAGACAAAGCGTTTTCGCGAAGATCTTAAATATCACATATGTGATTGAATGCTTATTTGGCCTACAACTATGACTAAATTGTCTATATATCAACTCAGAGAAGTTCGGCACAAATTTTTGGACTCCGAAGGGATGAATCCAGCTCGAGCGTGGGATCGAACAAGTAACTGCGCACGTATTTCAGGACACCCCTTACCACGTCTCACTTATGAATTTTTGGATTGAATCAATTCTGTTAACTTTTTGTCTGCTGCCTACTACAATTTCCTATCGTAGGGTACTATGCGAAATGCAACCACAGTGGTGCTCAGGTATTTGCAAAACTCCGGACCGTAGGTGTCTGCATTGGCGAACGAACGCGCTATTACTCTATGTGCTGCCCAGATCAATCCCGTTGATGGGTGATTGCTCATGGCACTTATAGATAGAACTAGCTGAGAGACAAGCAACACGAAGGATCCACATGGTGTGGTGGTGAAAGCGTTAGCTTCCGGAAAAAGTGTAGCGTGTTCGGTCTCCACCACGGCCATCAACTGTCTGGAGTTTTGCAGATATCTCAGCACCATTCTAGTTATATTCCACATAATACCTTGCCGTTGGAAAGGGATAGGCACTAAATAAAAATTGACCACATTATTTTTGCATATGGTTATTTCTCTTTCTTTGAGTTTAGTCCAAATATGAAATGAATGCCGCTAAAGCTAAAAGCCCTGATTGGTAGCGCAGCGGAATAACGTGCTGTAGTGAACTCACGACTGTTGGATAGAACCACAAACCCTTAAAGCGAATCAGTGGCTACTGAATTTTCGAGGACTGCACAACTCGAGAAAATGACGTTGTCGAAACGAAACAATTGAAAGAGCTCGTCTTCTTGAAGAAGACATTTGAGCTCCAGACGCTGGCTAGAAGTGTTGATTTTGCTGGAATCACTAGAAATTCATATTGGTCAGTTTTCATATTATGTGAAACCTGAATCGGTACTTAAGTACTTGAATGACCCACATTCGCGCAAAAATGTGCGGTCTCCAGTCGCTAGATTTGGGAGATGTTTTCTTGCTGAAATCTCTAAAAAATCGTATTCTGGCTTCTCTAGGTTGTTGTTTTTATTAGGTGAAGCATTTCCATGAATTCTTCACCACAGCCAGTAATAAACCTATAAACCCTTTCGATGGATCCATGTGGTACTTGGACACATTGCGATTACGCTACTTGTTTTCCCACTGCAGTCCAAAACTCTTGGCAAGTGATTTCGCGTAGTTGAACTTTGAATGAATGAGTTAAATTCAACGGGTTAGATTGCCCCGTTGGGAGGACGAAACCCCATTTCCACTTCTTGTTCTCATAGCAGCTCAACATCCATAAAGAATAATGGCCACGATGAGGCAGTGGAGAACCACTAGAAAAGATCGAGTCAGTAAACAAAAGAGGAGCCCCATCTAAAATCAGTTTTTTTTAAAAAGTTTCGAAATATTTTTAGTTTTTTCGATTTCTGTTTTTATGTTTCACTTCTCACTCTTAAACTCCATATGTTCGACTGATTGTGCTGCAGGTAAAGGAAGCGGAATTATCGGAGCATGTTTTCCTATTGAAATGGCTCCCACAAAAAGATATTATGAGTGAGTTTCTTTAAGTGGAATACTTCACTTTTTAATAATATTACAAACCATGGATTATTTAATTGCTTATTTCCCTCCATTGAATTCAGCAATCAATAGGGGCGGAGCCTAATTCTTAAACACACGGTGTTTATTTTCTATGGATATAAAAAAACCTCATTTTTCGCCTTCCGAAGTAACGGGATAAATTTAAAAATGCTGCTGGTAGTTATGTAATCCACTCATAAAAAAATAGGGATGCACTAATCAATTGAATTAACGTTTCTTTCAGCAATGGAAATATCGTTCAGATTTATTAATTTCGATTTGTTAGATTTTGCCAGTTTGTTAGATGCTTTTAGAACTACCAAGCATGAAACTGTTGGTGGCACACGGAGGATACAATTCGTTCCTTGAAGCAGCGCAGGTGCGACTCGAGTTGTTCATTATTCAATAATTTTTATCGAAATTTGCATAGTTAATACTAGAAAACAGTTACTTGGTATACTGGCGATGCTCCCTTATCGTTGACAGCTGTCCGTTTCAGGAATAAAAGCCACATTTTCATTGGGTCCACGGAGCAGTATCTTTATGGGAGCTTGTTGCTAGACAGGAGAAAGTGTATGAGCAAGGATTATTAGGATTGGGGCACGTTTTGTGCCACTGGGTCATCAATTTTCGACTTGGAGCATGTTCACTTACTGTGATTGGGTTAGGGTTGTTCGACTAAGATACATTTCAGTACTATAGTAAAATTTCAATTAGAAACGAAAAACCTTATTTTTATGTGCCTCTGAGGAGTTTAGGACCAGTTTTTCTTCCAAAAACCCATTATATTTCGATGTGTTCTTCTAGAAGTATATATTTCGCCGTACGCAGTAAACTTTTTTCGACCCATTTACCAATCATCTATGAAAAATGTCACATTTATTTGGAAATCATGGAAATTCGACGGTAATAGTTGATCTTCAGCCTCAAAAAAAAAACGGTTGCCGTGGAACGAGAAAGGAGCAGTAATACGAAAAAAAGTGATTATTACTGAAATAGAATTACCTGTGGTACTGTAAAGTAATTGCAAACTACAATACCTTGAGAGTATATTATGCCAAACACAACGAAAACATCCACTTCGAAGGTTCACATTTTTTATAATAAAAAAGTCTGAGAAGTTTCATTGAAGGCTGGTGTACCCGTGGTGTTGATGCCGTTGTTTGCCGATCAGAAGATTAACGCAATGAGGGCACAACGATTCGGCATTGCTAGAGTTCTAAACAAGTTACGTCTAACACCTGAAAATGTCTACGAAGCAATTAGTGATGTATTAGGTGACGATAGGTGTGTTCTTTCTGACCTGGACTTTGTTCTTTCATGTTTCCTCTTTCAGAGCATTTTTCTTTTCATTTTCAATTTCATAAAACTACATGAAATTTACCGATTGCCTATTGAAGACCAAAGGCATAAATGAGCAGATCGACGATGGCGTTAACAAGTCTCTTAAATTCCATCATTTGCTATTGATATTATTTGCTGTACCGCTAAAGTGGTCGTGGTGATCGAATGCATATCTCTCTGATACAATGATTTTCTAGGGCTTAGCATTGGATCAAATCGATGTTTCTATCGTTCTAGATATGCTTGATACCAATTTTCCCAGCCCGTAGAATTTTGAGGCTTGGATTCCACAGCACCCAATTGAACCTGCGTGCAAGGGTGTCTTTTACAGCGCCTTTATCCACTCCGCTACATGTGCTTTCATAGACACTGTTCATCATGATGGTAGAGCTCTTTGCCGATAATGTCAGCGTAGTTAAAGAGTACTCAAGACTGATGTAGTGCTAACTTACTAGCGGTAATCATTGTTTAGCAGGGCCACCCAAGTTGAGATTGTTTTTGGTACTTCCATTTCTAAGCTTAGCTGTGACTGCACACGTGATGCCACAACAGGTTCTAGCAAGTATTTTGTCGGTAGCCTTCTATCAAAAGCAGTAAAAATAAACTGCATTGTGAAAAGTGTGAGGCGACTTTTTTCTTGAGTAAGTAGAGTCCACTGAATGAGAAGCGCGTTGGCTAGAGATGCTATTCAATACGCACGTGGTTGTAGGTCCGATACCACGCTGTCTGAAAACCAAAGTCTCCATCCAAGTAGGGTCGCCAAATTGTACGGGACCTCTCTGAGAAATCGAAACACTGGCTTGATACCTCGGCAGGCCACGTAGTTGTGAATTTATTCCCTTCTACTATGCTTCATGAAGTCAGTGCTTCATAACACTTTTCTAAAATCTTAATTAACATCGACCACTTCACTCCTTTTCTCTTTTTATTTTGCTGCCACTATGCTTCATTATTTCTTCAGTTACGCAATTCGTGCACGAAAGCTCTCATCGATGCTGAATGATAAGCCGTCTCAACAACCATACTCAACGCTTAAGTATGTCCTGAAATTGGCCACCAGCGACGCCAAGTACTTCGGCTTAAGAGCTGCTCAACAGCTTTCATTTTTTGAATTCTATAGCCTAGACATCGTTGCCTTTCTAGTAACCATCGTGGCTTTTTTATCTGTGGAAATCCAGTAAAAACTTCTAAAAAGCTGAAAAATTTGTCGTATTTGCCTCTCATGATTTTTATTGAGCTACACTTTTTAGATGTTTAATCTAAATCAAATATAAATTTCTCGAAACCACTACGCACGGATGACAGTGTGAAGAAATCTGCTGGTTTTCATCCGTTCCTCCATGAAAAATGAAATAGTACATAACTATAAAAGTAGAAAAACGGGGAAACTGGAGGAAGATGTCACGTGAAGATGTGAAGATGAGAAGATGTTTCCTATTAGTTTAAAGTTACATGTGATCGAGTAGTCTTCGAAAGAAACAATACGTCGATATGGGCGACAAGTGGTTGTTGCAATGCCCAGTTCTTTCTCCTTTTTCATTTCTTTTTTAGAAAGAGCAAGCATTTATGAGGGCTGGAAGTGCAACGTTTAGAGATGTCGTACAACACGCATACTATACTTATTGGATCAACTCCGTCTAGACACACGCAATTTCCCCATTCAAACTGTTTCGTCGGAATGCTAATAGAATACGCTGAAAAAAAAACTTTCGCCTTTTAGCGACCTGGCGAATGCCTATGGTGAACACGTGGGAAAGGGTCTTACAAGGCTACACTGGGATTCCAGGAAACACCAAGTCGGCCACTATTCAACGATGTTCGAGAAGAGAAAGCTCACAACTGAGAGTTGAATTTAATCGCAAATCTAGAAATATTCGGTGGTGATGGGTTTAAGGCAGCGAATAAAATAAATGGAGTGCTGGCATCCACACAGCTCATGATTCTGAGTGAAGTAATTAAATATGAAAGGTATAAATTGTCTCTGCAAGACGACGACTGACAGTACACGGCATTTCAACACAGCGGTACACTCGTCCTGGTAAGCCACTGTTGCGTAAAAACGCAATGACTTAGAATTTATTTTGCCACCTGAGAACCTAGGAGTATTCTATAAAATCCATAGCCTAAACATAGCTCAAGAAAGAAATCTTCTTTGATTGAGTTCATGGTGAAATGTTTTGATACCATGGCGGAACGTCACTTCGACATCCCACTTTATCCAATCATACTAATAAGCAGTTGATTAGCAACTTCAGAGAGTTTCTCTGCTTTCAGGAGGTGATGATAATAAGCACGCTTTTGTTAGAATTTGTAAACATCATTGCTGTTTATGGAATCTTCCCGATAAGTTCCTTCTCTATAACCGTCCAAGTTCGCTCTCTCGACGATAAGCACATTGGTTTAAAAAAGCCTCAGATTACTGGATACTGTAGGAGCCATCTATCACATGGTTTACTAGTTATTTCGCTGTGAAGTATTGATTTATGAGATTCACACACAAAAACACCTGTTCCAACACAAATGTATACACCTGCACTGACAACGAGTCGAATGCACGTTTTATAAAAAAGGAAGCTATTCTCCAAATTCACGCTCATCGCAGATGAAAAGAACACGATCGCTTCTGGTTCACACTAAACCATAAATCAACCACCCTTATGAGCATCACAGATAAATGGTGCTGCAACTTTCTATTTTATTTGTATAACTACATTTTACACATTGTCTCTTCCCAGCAATGCTGGCACTTCCTTCATTGCATCACATCCCTCACAAACGAAATTGCTTGTGGCTTCGGCTGCTTCATGAATGTCAGGAGCGGATAGCACAGTGGTATTGATGCCCGTAATCACGAGCATAGTGCACGTTCGATTCCGCTTCGGGCCAACCAAACCTCTCATCCCTCTGGAGTCGGAAAATTGGTACCGGATTTGTCTCGGGAAAAATCACTCTGTGCATTTTAATTGGGAACGCTCCAGTCCGACTATCTCAGGAGTCCAGGAAGAATTGCGCGACCAACATTCTGCGACATTAAAGATGAAATGAAAATGATCAAGTAGCAACTGAATCCACACGTAAAGTTGAAAGATATTCGTGTATGATGGATGTGAGCAAACGAACTGAATGTGAGAAGTGCTGGGATCCGTACAGTAGACGTGGAAACGGGTCAAATGAAATAAAAAATAAAATGATTAATGTCATTGAATACTGGCCGAGTTAACCATCTAGGATTAAAAGTGTTACAGCGTTTTCAGACCTTTTTTCCGAAACACTAACCCGCCTTCGGAAACTGAAGAAGCTTCTGCTAAAAAGGTATGACACCAATTTACCGACTATGGAGCGAGTGAGCCCTGAGTGGCATGGAGCGAGGTCAAACCAGAAGATATGAGAGACATCTTTAACCACAATGCTTCGTGTTACCTTACTACAATCTTTTATGGAACAGATTTTGATCATTAAACATTTCATTTACAACAACAGCATCTTATGATAACAAGAACTATGTGCAGAATGAAAACAGTAAGCGATGTATAGAAGACGAGTTGTGGGCAGTAGAGTGCGGAAGTGGTATCCGAATATTCGACAAAACTCACGAGGGCGATAATTTTGTAGAAGCCTGAAAGCAATAAAATTTGATACCATTCATGTAAAAAATAAGAGGTAGAGCGTTTGACGTTTATCAATCTGTGCGATACGGTCCATGCATTCCGACTTCATCAACAATAGTTAAAGGTGATTGAATCCATACCTGGCCTACACTAGGACTTTCGATGGTCTACCATTGCATCAGGTAACTTTTGCTATTTCTCAGGACAAATCTGGTACCAGTCTTGCCACACCGGGGAGAGAGAAATTTAATGAGCTCGTGGCGCGGGGTCGAACCAGAGACCACGTGTGCATTTCAAGTCACCAATAAACACTGCGCTGCATCAACCCCATAAATCATGCAATGTTTATGAATGAAATTAGCAGTGTTCATTCCAAAACCTTGTGCTTAATTGCCAATAGCAAACAAGGGGTATTTTTGGTCAGCAGTTGGTCAATAAATGATGCCTGTTCAGCAAACTTCTACGATTCGATTCCACATTGTCCTTTCGTTTGTGATGTTTACAAAGAATACCTTAACCTTTTTTTCCTCTCCCCCCACCTTTGTCTTTTTCTTTTGATAACAAAGTAATGCCAGTTAGCTGCTTTTGCAGCGACGAAAATTCTTGTCGTAAACCCGAACCTAGCACTCACGTAGACGGTGCTCAAAAATGCATGCCGAGAGGTCACAAAAAGTTAGGTGAGGGCTTTTATTTACAGAAGATTTCTGTTGGATTCTTTTATAAGATCGTTTATAATTTTTCCACAATATTTTATTGAGACCCGTTGCATCACTTGATCCGTAAATGTTCTTTCACTTTCCCGCTCTCCTAACGACCGCTTGATGATACGCTGATTATTTCTCCATATAAGAGTTGTTAATAGAAGACAAAAGCTCACCGAATATTCCAACAATCATACAGATTAGTGAAATCACCATATATACAAATGCCAATATTAATCCAACTGCAATTTGATGTAAATCCTAAAATTTGTTCAATCTCTTCGCATTTTCTTCGCAATACCGTTAAAAAAGGATAAAGATCCCAATGTTAATCAATCCCTGAGGGGTACCCCATGCATCCGACTTCAATAAGCATCGTTGGAGGTGATTGATTGCAAATTTGGCCTTTACAATGACTCGCGATGGCCTGCCAACGTAGCGAGCCAGAGCTGCTCTCCTCCCAGACAACTCTGGCACCAATTTGCAGACCTCGAAGGGGCGGAAGGCTTGGTGAACCATGAGCGCAGGGATCGATCCCACATGTGTATTGCAGGGAGCCTCCGACCATTGCACCACACGCGCCCATCTTAATGTTACCGAATGAAAACAAAAGTGGAATACTTGTGAATTCATGGTGTCGACTCAAGAAAGAAAACACGAAACGAATCTTTTCATTGGAAAAGCCAAATTTACCTTAACTCCTCTGTAAACAGCAATCGACGTTTTAATACAGGCGATTAAATACGCTGTAGCAAGAAAAATCTGTAGAATTCCTAAACAACGCAGAAAAAATGTACTATCATTGCTTTCAATAACTTTTGAACCCTGTGTTTCTTAGTTTTCTTAGTTGTGCAGCAGCATTTCAGCTTTTTTCCCACTGGTAAGCCAAGTTGATAAGAAAGAACTTCGTTTGCCTAAATTGTTTATTCCAAGAGAATAAAGTTATTCCTAAACCTCCTGTTAGTTTAACAATGAGAAGAAAACAGATTTCCCCTAGTCATGCCAAGGTCAATGGGAGTGGGTTGTTGAAATGCTCCAGTGAACACTGCATTTTTCAAAATCTCACGTCATGCACTTGCCGTAGATGATCATTACAATGACGAGTTTTCTAGCTTCGATAGCCGTATCCGGTAGCCGAAACACGTAAATGCTTCCGACGATGATCGTTGCAAGTCCGATAACCGCCGAAACGATTGACGTTACGGATTGACCAGGATTCACTGTAAATCTAATATATTTCGTAGTACTTTGATCGTGTTAAAATCTTCAGCGTTCTCACACGATTTCTGAAGGATTAAAAGACCTTTTGCGGCCTAACGTAAAGGTTGTTAGCCGTACCATCTATAGACCCGCTAGCAATCCATTAACTTGTGTAACATGCTATTTTTAACCGCTTTTGTTTTAAAGGTAGCATAGCGTTATTCCTAGCCGGACTTCGGGGAAGATTACATCTCGACACTAACGAACACCTATCAGCCAGGATGAAGCGGTAAACCATTAGCAGTTGATCCCATATAGTTATTATTAGAAGGTTCGTTCTTAGTGACCACTGCTTCTCTTTCTAAGCTTCAAAATACTGTCGTCACAATTTTTCTTCTGTGGCCTTTCAGTGAACTACGTGTTCACATGACTAAGCGCGTGGGCGCGTTTGTCGCAGTGGTCTAACGTGCCTTGCAACACATACGTGGAATCGATCTCATCTCGGCACCCACAGCCCACCAAGCCCTCCATTCTCCCGGAGTCGACAAATTGGTACCAGACTTGCTCGGAAGGATAGTAGCTTTGGCTCGACACATCGTGGTAAGCCACCACCAGTCATTTTAAACGCCAGATTCACATTCAATCACCTCCGAACGATGCTTACTGAAGTCGAACGCATGGCGCATCCCTCAGAGATTGATCAAAGTTGAAAGCTTTTTCCTTTTTTGTGATTAAACGTATTTAAATCTTTCTTATGCTTCAGTTTCTGTTTTCACTCTTATTGAAATCGTGACCTCTTTTTCCAGTTTTATCAAAGCTTTTGATTAAAAACGTTGCGCTTTTTCAATTTCTTTTAACATCCTTATCGTTGAATCGATCGCCTGTTCAGTCAAATAGGTAGAATTATAAGTTTTTGAAGAAAACAGTTTCAATGGATAACTCTCGAACGAATTATCCCACGTATGATGTGTTTGAACGAAGTAGATTTTTGACATAGCAACTGCGAAGTGTGGCGCAATGGTCAGATATGCTTTGTAATGCACAAGTGGTTCTTGGTTCGATCCTGCCCCTTGGATAACTATGTTCCCTACCTATCGGATATACCAGAAAAGTGGCAGAAGACCTATTCGAAAAAATAATAACGGTGATTTCACACTCCATTAGATACCCACAAATCATTCTGTAGGTCAGACATCTTTTCAGTCACGTCTACGATGCCTAATGGAGACGGATGCATGACTTATTCCCCAGAGATTGTTTAAAGACAAGTGCTTAGTTATTCATCCTTTTCCACTGTCCTACATTTATGAAGACAAGCATTTGCTCACATATATGTGGAATATGGGCTATATACTGAAATCCTGCAAATGACCAAGGACGCTGTGGAAATGGCTAGTGTCCCCTACCGAATCTAAGTAAACCACTCGCCAGGATGATAGTTGCCGAAAAATACATCTAGTTTATCACTGCGCTACTGGAAAACCAAAGAAAATGCTTCCTTGTAAAAAAAAAGTGTTAACGCTATAGGCTTTCCTTATGTGAAGGCTAGAAGCATATAATATCCATCATGCTAGTAGAGCTCACCGGCCGTTTAAAAAAATGGACGGGAAAGTTGGATGCGGGCCTTACCTGACTTCCTCACGAGTTACTGATACGATGACGCTTTATGCCATTACAAGTGATACCAGCAATAATAAAAGAAAACTGATGTCTCTCGATACTCACTTGATATTTGAACGGCCCGTCCACACTGGTTGTGCGGGCCACAGCACAATCTCCATTTCTCGGAGAACTGATGGCTAAGCCATTGTGGTTTCCTCGAATCGTGAGGTCAGACTGGCCAAAGTCTGCCTAAGGTCTTCACCATTACGGGCAGTCGCAGCAGTTATGGATGAGAGGAGGATTTGCCGCTATCCGACTTTGATACCAGCACGGTAGTGGATACTGGTATTGGTTTATTCTCAGCTGGGTTTCCTGATGGAAACGCTGAACTCGTTTTCAGCTTGGGAGACGCTGCCAGAGGGATGAATCTCCTCGCTGTTCAGTCCGACAACCAGGAACACCTCTCAGCCACGATGAGGCGGTAAACCGTAAAGAGGAATTTGATGTTACGCTGCTGAAAGAATGCATTTAGTTCCAAAAAACTTTTAATAAAAACTAGATAGCAAGGAGGAAAAATCGGCTGCAACTTTATCAAAAATTGAGAAAACAATTCTTTGAGAGAATTTTGAGCGACGTTATTGCCACGTTGAATAGAACACTCACTTGGATGCTTGGACGACCCGCCTTCATTACTTCAACGAGGCTTAGCATAATTACTTTTTCTCGAGGTTTTCCTGGTTTAGCCATTGTGTTTTCCCACAGTACCGAGGTCAGCCTGACCAAAATCTAACCCAGGTCCTCACCACCACAGACGGTCGCAGCCCTTATGGATGAGAGCAAAATTTGCCACCATGAGAGTTCGATACCAGCACGGTGGTAGATCCTAGCATCCCTTTACTCTTATCTGGGTTTTTTAGTAGAAATGCTGGACTTTTTTTCAGCATGGGACACCCTGCCGAAGGAGGGAATGAATTCCATCGTTGTACATCGCAGCCTAATACCCAGAAACACTTCTCATCCATGATGCGGTAAACCGCTGGTAGTTTGAGAGAAACAATTATTAGTAAATCAGAAGATTACAATCATAAACAAAATGGCGTTGTAACAATAATATTAAAAACGACAATAAGAGTATTATTAAAAGGATGAAGCTCTCGACGTTGATCGTTGATCTCTAAGGGATGCGCCATGAATTCGATTTCATTAAACATCTTTGAAGGTGGTTGAATGCATAGCTAGCGTTGGCAATTACACAGGATGGCTTGCTATGTATCCAACCAGTGCTGCTATTCTCCAACACAAGTCTGATACCAATTTGCCGACCTCGGAGAGATGGACGGCTTGATGGGCCTGGGGCCTAGGGGTCTATCCCATGTGTATTGCGGGATATCCCGACCACTGCGCTCCATGCGCTTCTTATTATAATATTATTAATGGCCAATAAACGCAAACTGCTATTTATATAGAAGACGCTTACTCATTTGTTCGAGAATCATCACGAAGTCGGTTACCATGTCCTCCTGCGCTCGCTTCTTTCCATCCCGTTGCTGTATGTCTCCATCGTTTCCTAGTTCTAATGCCGTAACCTAAAATTGTATGTAGTTTTTTCTTCAAAGTGTGCATCCATTCAGTAGCATTGGTGAGATTCTTAGAAAACTGCTTTTGTGAGTGTATGTGGCTGAGATTAAAAAGGGATAAAGCTCTCGGCGTTGATCGATTCTTAAGGGATGCGCCATGCATTCGACTTCGTTGGAGGTGATTGAATGCATATTTAGCCTTTACAATGACTCTCGGTGGTCTACCGATGTATCGAACAAGCGTTGCTACCCTTTCAGACCGGTCTCGTACCAATTTGCGAACGCCAGAGGGATGGAAAGCTTGGTGGGTCATTGGCGCGGGGATCGATTCTACGTGTTGTAGGGCGCCTCCGACCTCTGCGCCACACGTGCCCTTTTTAGGTATACACATAGTTTTTAAGTATGAAGTTACACGCTGCCAGTATATGATAACAGAAATCGTCCATGTATTTTATTATTCCTACATCATACTTATTTTCTTTTTTTATTTCAGTTGGTCGCTTACTACTACTTCCAATTATTACTAAATGTTAAAAAACCTGGAAAAAAAGGAAATAAATTTTTGAATATCTCCGTTCATTCTCATTTTCTTCACAACATGAACATAAACACATAAACGTAGAGCTTTTTTGAAGAGATTCTTTCACTATTCCTTTTCCGAGCAGTGTTTACAGAACTGGCACAGTACAGGCATGGTCCTTGATTCGACCCTGCTCGCGCTGGGCAAGTCGCTTATTGCTTCGAAGTATTGAAATTTGTACCAGACTCGTCCAGAAACAGCATCTTCGCTCCAAAAACGTCATCAACTGTCTGTCGCGCAAGGCTTGTATATGGTCTATATGGTCTAACAATGCTGTTCAGGTTTGTTAGGGATAGAGAACTTGACTAGCATGAAGGACGTTCCCGAAGAGAACAAAACACTGAAGTGGCACTGGAACTCACACAAAAATCTAAGGCCCTTCATGCTTTACGAATTTAGAAAAACAAGTCGAATACAAGACGTCTTGAGATTCCCACAATGTGTGGAATCGAATGGTATCACCTGTATCACTTGTAGTCCCGTTGATCGTCGAGTGACTCGAGTGGGCGCCACTAAATCCTCCATTTTTCCCTGTCGCGTGCAAGAGTAGCCTAGTGGGTTCCGCTCGCTTTAGAAACTCGTCGAGCATCATATCTTTCTTCTAGGCTTTTCCTGAAGAACTCTGACCATCGGGTCGGTGGTCTTCCTGCAGTGCGTTTGACATCCCGAGGAATCCAGTCACTAACAGCTCTTGTCCATCGGTTTTCATTTATACGCATTTTGTGTCCGGTCTACCTTATCTTCGACTGTTTGGCGTATAGAACGGCATCTTTGATTTTTGATCGTTGACGTAGGTCGGAGCTTCCGATCCCATCCCTTATTTGTGTGAAACGGGATACTCCTAGCGTCGTCCATTCGACTGCGCGTTCGATAACGCTGAGTGATCTTTCATCCTGCTTGCGTAGCCACCAAGTTTCTGACGCATACGTTAGGGCAGGAAGAACCGTTAAGTCGAAAAGGTGGGCACGAGAGTCGGGTGTTCTTTGTTCTCTTCACTACATCCTCGATGCTCTTGAAAGCTCTCCAAGCCGCTCGTTTCCTTCTGCTCAGCTCTGGAGCTAAGTCGTTCATCATATTGATTTCCCGACCTAGATAGACATAACTGGAGCATTCGGAGATATTCGTTCCGTTGAGCGTGAATGGGGCAAACGAAGCCAATCCGTTCTTCATGAACATGGTTTTCTTTAGATTCAGTCGAACACCAATCTTTCCACGCTTTATCAAAGTCTGCAAGCATGCGTTTCGCTTGGCTAATGTCTGGTGTTATAAGAACGATATCATCTGCAAAGCGAAGGTGGTGCATCTGCCGACCGTCGATTTTCACTCCCATATTATCCCATTCCAATGTTCGCATGACGTTTTGGAGGGTGGCTGTAAATAATTTTAGAGAGATTGTATCGCCTTGCCTAACTCGTCTTTTGACGTCAACGTTAATATCGTTGTAGAATGGAGAAATTTTAGTTGTGAAATTTTTGTACAGTTCACGAAGGATCTTTATGTACAGAGCAGTGACACCTTGACTACCAAGAGCTTCCACGACTGCTTCTATCCCAGTTGAGTCAAAGGCCTACTCTAAGTCGATGAAAGTGAGACAGAGCGGTCTTTTGTACTCTCGCGATACTTCAATAAGCCTTGTTAACGTGTGAATGTGGTCCATCGTATTAAATCCTTTTCGAAACTCTGCTTGCTCGCATGGCTGTTCTCCGTCCAGTGTTCTGTCAATCCTGTTTAGGATGACTCGAGTGAAAAGTTTGTAGACGACAGACAGCAAGCAGATTGGGCGATAGTAGCCTATATCGTGTAGGTCCCCCTTCTTGAACAACAACATGGTCTTGCTGATCTTCCACTGAGTAAGGACCTTGTATTCAGACAGGTAACGTGTGAAGAGCCGAGCCAGTGTGCTCACGAGGAGTGGCGGAAGGTTCTTCAGATGTTCTCATCTTATCCTTTCCGGACCTGGTGCTGTTCGATTTTTCACCGACGAAATGGCATGCCGGACTTCTGAAGAGAGAACCGGTGGAACAACAGATCCATCCTCTTATATTTTATAAGACAGGAGGAGGACGTGGCTATCGAAGAGATCTGAGTAGTAATGGTGGATGATTTTCTCCATTGCCTTTCTGGACGCTGTTATTGTTTCATCTGGGGCTGGTTATACTCACGGGTAGCTTGCCAGGCTCTCCCAGAGTGGACAGGAGCTTATTTCCTAGAGGCGACTCCTAACCGCCTCCCATATACTTCCCTGTCACTTGACTACAGGCTTTTGGCCCAATTGACTCGTAGAATACAATCCGCATGAAGCGAGAACGCACCCACACACACATGCATGAATACGCTTAGCAAGTACAGAAAGTATGTGCCAAATCGGCTTAGCAGAAACAGGGAATCCTTCCCATGGATCCACCTTCGTCTCAGGGATGCAAAGGTCGCTTTTGGTCCGCAATTAACCCCCTATCCGCCACCTGGGGACGCGCCATGAAGCCTCGCGACTAACCGGCTCGAGATCCCTTATAGGAGGGAGGTCCGTGGTTCCGTGGGAGATCGAATAGCATAAATAGAAATTTTAAAGAAGTTACGAAGAGTATGACTGAATGTGAACAAATGAATCAGAACAGTAGTGATAAGCGCGTTTTTGAATCTAACTTGTCTCGTGAAAAATCCGCAGTCCTTTTACATCCACTTTTAGCTCTCGATCCACCTAGTTGCAGACGAGCTACGTTTCCTAGCGAGCAACTGAGATAAGATCATTTACCTTAGGTGAATAATTGAAATTATACAAAAAACGTATGTTTCTTTAAATGAGGAACCTTGGAGAAAACTTACTTTTTCTATTTCATGATCCACATCTTTTTTTTCGCCATCACATAAGATTTTGTACATTTCGCAATCTGAAATATCGTGTCGTGGAATTTATTCATTAACTCTGTGGTTTACCATTGTCTCCTGGCTCTACAATGATTGGATTGTTGGCGCTCATTTAGACTTTAAGGAAAGATGAACTACTATGAACAAACAAAAACGGCAGGAAGCACAATGGTAAGTTTTTATTTTCTGCAAACTATAATTTTATTCATGGTAAGGTACGATGTGAAATAGAACCACAATGATGCTGAGATATTTTTAAAACGCCGGACCGCAGATCTCTGCGGTGAAGAACGAAAACGCTATTGTCCTTCCTGGGGAGTAACGCTTTCACCACCACACGCGGGCATTTCGCTTGTCTTGTCTCTCAGCTAGTTCTATCGATCAGCGCCATCAGCGATCACCTGTCAATGAGACTGATCTAGGGAGCCCACATCGGCATTGAACCCAGTTAAGATGAGGCTGTAGTTGAATTCACAAGGTTTAGTTTTTATTTTCTGCCTTCTATAATTTTTATGGTAGGGCATTAAGCGAAATACAACCACAAGATTGCTGATTTACAAAGCTCCGGACCGAAGGTATGCGCGGTGGGGAACGAACGCGCTACTACCCTTTCCGGAAGCTAACGCGTTCATCACCACACCATGCGGTTCCGTCGTTTTGCTTGTCTCTTAGCTAGTTCTAGTCAAAAAAAAAACACAAAATATAATTCAATCTACCGCTTATTAAACACAGAGCTGAAATTACTGTCGCATTTCTATTTCTTGTATATGTTTTAGCAAAAGTTTTTTTTTTTTGGAATGCTTTCCACTTTATATTGAAAACCTCATTTTATACACTTTAACATGATATGACCGAATCATAATACAAACTGTGTTTTGGCAAATTTTGAAGAATAGAGCCCCAGACATTAAGGTAGCGACTCCAACAAAATTATATCCTTGAATTCAAACTGGGAAGGTGCATAGCCAAACGACTCGAAACACTAACGGTACATAGGACCAAGGAGTTGTTATCTAACGCAGAGTGCAACACTGGTTTCAGAGTTTCGTCAGAGAGAATTCGACCTTGAAAGTGAGGTAAGTCGTAGACGTGCTTCCGCTACTAGCGGAAATGAATTGAAGGCTTTCATGGAAGCCAACACAATCATCGCTGATCGGGAAATTGAAAAAAAAAACTTGGTGTAGTCAACTCAATTTATTCAGAATATTTGAAGAAAATATGAAAGTTGAAGAAGCACGAGAAATGTATGCTGCAAAAAATAAATGATAGTCAGCGAAACTGCTATTTTGAGGTGTCGTCGACGTTGTTCCTGCCCACATGGGCGAACCGTTTGTCCACCATATGGTGATATCTGACAAAAAAAAATGAATGCTTTATGACTGCCGACGACGATCAGCTCAGTAGTTGTACGACGACGAATATACGCAACATTTCTCAAAGTAGAAATTGTAGCTAAAGAAGGTCATGCCAATCGCCTAGTGATACAATCTACTACAGCATTTTGAATCCAGGTGAAACGACGAGGTTCGCTCAGTAAATGGACGATTTGCTCCACAAACTTAAATAGCTACACCCTACGTTGGGAAACAGCAAGAGACCAATTCATCTTTATAATAAGACGCTACGACACACTTCGTAAAACAGACACTGGAAAGGTTTGACGACCTCAGCCACCAAACTCCGTCTCACCCACCATGTTAGGCAGACCTCTGGCTTACCAACTACTACTTCTTCAAACACCTCGACAAATTTGAAATGCTTCAAAGGCAAGCCGAAACCGAAACTATCTTCAACGATTCTCATTGCTAAAAGTCAAGTCAAGTCATCTTAATCGGCGGTAATAAATATACGGTTTCTTGTTGACGAAAATGTGTAGATATCACTGGTTATCATTTCATTGGGCCCATTTTATCCTAAGATGGATTATGGAAAGGTTGCAATGAGGCATTACCTTTCGGAGAAGCTGATCAAAAGAGAGAAGACTTATAAGAGCGCCTCCAACCACTGCGCCACACGCGCCCTGAAATAATTGTTATACTCTTAATTATTCTTTAAAAAATTTAGAAATAATATAGCCAACTATGACTTGATCATGTGACTCTGACTTCCTTATAACTGTTGAACAATTAGGCGGTAAATATAAGCAGTAAATAAAAGAAGGCATCACTGCGGTTTCGATTTCAGCTTCAGCTTAACTAGAATAGATGGTGACTTCTGCTTTCTAGATCATTCTTATTGATTGATAATTGCTCATAACACCGACAGAATAAAAACTGGTTCAGAGAAAGGTAAAGCAAGAGTCTCGGTTGGCTTGGAGGATAGCACATAGGCCGTCGGAAACTATTGTTGCGAGTCCGAATCCTATTCTTAGTGTCTGAGTTCTTTCGTGAAAAATCTCAACATCCTTGTGATTGTACTGGACAGCTGTTTTACTTACTAAACAACTTAAGACCGTAAAAAAAAACTTTTTTAAAATAGTAGATGAGTCGGCCAAGTTTTAAATACGACAAAATCGAAAGCGTATTACAATAGGATAAAAAGTCGACACTAGCTTTCCGGATATACAGTACGGTAGCTTTAAGTATGTGTGTTGAACTATCCTCTTGCTACCAAAGACATGGTTAAGGAAACTCTAAAACTCTACCAGAACCGATAAATTTCGTGGCAAAATAAAGCTAACTTAGCGGATGATTTTAGCTCTTGTTGTGAGATGGGTAGTGCAGTGGAAGTGATGTCGTTTATCAGGAGTGCAAATCTAGTTCGAGCCCAACCTGGGCCCACCATACCTTTCATCCCCGAGGTCAAGAAGTTAGTAACGGACTTGTCTGAACCCGACTCATTTCCTCAAATCTGCGCAGGGATGCCCTAACACAACGCTTCGTGGACTAGGATATGCACAGTAAATGAGAAGAAAGGCAATGTAAAAGGAAGAAAAAAGTTTAGTGAATATAGGAAAAAATCAGTGTTACCAAAGCCAAAACCATTTGTAATGGTTAAGCGAGAGACGAATTGGTTTGTCATAGTGTATTATTAATCAAAGCAAACGAATTTTATCGCGATGGAATCATAAGAATTTACGAAGAATATGCAATATTACTAAGAATATTACTTACTAATAAAAAACAGCACTTTTTTCTGGTCTTTTTTCGGGTTTAAATGAGGTAACCTCCTAACGGTTTGCCGCCTTATCGTGGCGTTCATCGAGGTGTTCCTGGGTGTCGGATTGCGATGTGCAGGCTGGTCATCTCCTGGCAGGGTCTCCCAAGCTGAGGAGGAGTCCGGCGTTTCCATCAGGAAGCCTAGCTAAGAGTAAAGCAATGCGAGGATCCACCACCGTCCTGGTTTCAAAGTCGCATGGTGGTAAATCTCCCTCTGATCCACAAGAGCTGTGGTTGTGAAGACATGGGGCAGACTTTAGCCAGGCTGATCTCGGGACTCCAGGGAACTACAATGACTTAACCAGCAAATCTCCGAAAAATGGAGATTATGATGGGGTCCGCACAACCAGTGGAAACGGGCCATTCAAGTATTAAATAAGTAAGTAAGTAACAAAACTCCACTTCTGAGCAAAAAACATCGAGGAAAAGGATAGAAAGAAGGAAATCTGTGTAATCATAACATCAAATGAATTGGTAACGATAAGCATCTAGTCATATTTACGCAAAAATGGGTGGATTCCTCAGCTATACATGTTTTTCATTTGTACACGACCCTCACAAGATCTACCGCGATAATCTTAGCACTTCTAGCATCCTTGCATTCGCATCATCGCATCCATAATCCGCAGACGTCGTCGAAACCTCGACTAGAGATTCGATTCCTGCTTGAGGATTTCGCTGTCATTCATGGATATCGTTAAATTCTAGTCGAGCCGACTCTCTCTCTTTCTCTCTCTCTTTCTCTCTCTCTCTTTCTCTCTCTCTCTCTCTGATAGGCAGCTTAGAGTGTTTCCAACTGGATTGCAGAGAGTGAATCGCTTTCAGACCATTCTCGAAACAAATTTTCGCAGTAAGACAGATTAGGGGCCTGGTGAGCTCAACATGGTTAAAGCAGTAGCGTACCCGTGATGAACAACATCATTGTCACTATGCTGCTTGCCCCCTTGCTGTAAATTTTCATGAATACATCTCTACAGTTGCTAGAAAGCTATCTTCTTCAAAAACCATAATAAAGAACTACAAAGTGTTCGGCGTTCGTCAAATCTCTCCATTTAATCACAACATAAAGAAGTCGTATTTCTCCTGTGCGCGGTAACCTCTGCTGAGTCGTCTATTAATTGAGTTATTGTATTTAGCTTGCTTGAAGCACATAGTCAGCGTGGACGACGAATGCTCGAGAGAGAGACGAGTGGAAATTCTGCTGAAGCACGCACTGCTCGTGAAAACGGGTCATCTAGGTGACAAATTATTTAATTAATTGAGTTTTACTGTCCCATACAAATCTCATGCCAATTGTTTTATCCCAGATGATAACGCGCTTGATTTTCGAAGGGTGCGTGACCGAACCAAGGAGTACGTCAGTATTCCAGAATACTTATATCTAACCGCTGCATTATATGTGCCCTCAGTTAAGAAGGAAAGTTTTTAAATCGAATCATTAAAAACACTAGGTTTTTGTTAACATGCGAGTGTTATATTTTTCCTATAGACCAATTACTGCATAAAATCTCATCCCCAAAACGATGGAATAATAGAATATTAGTAACCATCGGTTATCCGTTCATGCCAACAAATTTCATATGATCTTCGACACTACCTAGACTGTTATCACATATTGAGTTCAATGCATACTCGTTGGAAAGTGTAAAATACTTTGGCCTTTCTATTCGCTTTATCTCACTCTTCTCGCCCTACCAAAGAAGAAATTCTGATTCTTCTCTGCGAAACACGTGAACGGTTTTTCCTCCGCCTTTTTTTTTTTTTTTTTCTCGTCGCGGTTAGTATTTCAAACAGCTGAGCAGTTGACAAGCGAAATTTGATCGAACAGGGTGGAACTATTATCCGCCTTGTTGTTACGTCAGTCATGTTTTGAACGAATTTATGAAAGAAAACACTCATCTTTGAAATATATCCCTCGAAAATCGACTTCTATAACTTTTTGGTAAGTCAACTGGGTTCACATTCTTTATGTGGACGAACCCCTCAAGTATTGGTTTAATTGGTAGCTATTTGGTCCGTTCCGTGAAATCACGCCCCTCACCAAGAAGGACAAAATATGTCTTTTATTGATTGGTTGCCATTTGAAACAACTATGCCTTGCAAATCCACATTTTTCCTCTTATTTCTCTTATTT
This sequence comes from Angiostrongylus cantonensis, assembly GCA_009735665.1. Lineage (NCBI taxonomy): Eukaryota > Metazoa > Nematoda > Chromadorea > Rhabditida > Metastrongylidae > Angiostrongylus > Angiostrongylus cantonensis. The sequence goes on along the minus strand of MQTX01000063.1, from coordinate 777,079 downwards.
GTCCCACGACCGACCTTCTATTAACTTCGGCATTGATCAAATAATTTTTCGTGTTCTTGTTGAGCAAACGCGAGGTATTATTTTTATTCTTTATTCACCAATAAGCTGACGTTTCGGCGGACTTCGCCTTCCTCAGAGCCTGGAAAGGTCAAGTTGGCAGCAATCTATCCGGCCAAACACGTCCATAACCAGACAAAGAAAACGCTAAACCAAGATTTCAATCACAACGAACACAGCTTTGCACACTCACTGCTTTCTATGAGGTTTCCACTGAGTATGCCGCATGGAGACCAACCGCACAGAATTCACATAGAAGTGTAATGTGCCCCTCACATCAGAATAACAGGCTTGTATGCTGCCCAATGTTACGCGTGATAATGAGGCATTCTTCCCAGCGGTTCATTTTCGGATTCTTGGATTTAATCCAGAAATCATCGAGAGTTTTGTGCGCTTGTGTTCTCGATTCCTGTGCGAGGATCATGACACATACTTCAAATTCCTCCCGCTTATGTCTCTGGATCCTATGCGTGCCTAGTGGGGTATTTGGTTTACGTTTGCCGACTAGGTGTTCTTTTACGTGGAAACAGAGTGGTCTACTTGTTTCGCCAACGTATTCGTCACCGCACGCTTTACAAGAGATCAGATAGACTGCACCCGAACTCATGCGGTTACTGTCTCTACCATTTGGGCAAATTATGCAATTTTGCGTTGCACTTAGACGGTCGTATAGACGGTTACGAACTAGCTGGTGTATTAGATTACTCGGTGGCATTTCATTTGTCGTTACCGAATTCTCTAAATCTATCCTTCTCATACAGCGTTTTATAACTGCACTTACGTTATTTGAGATGAAGGGTAAATTCTACGATAAACGGGACTTTTTTATCGCTAGAGTTGATAGATACTGATAACGAAGAAGCATCTTGAAGATGCTTCACTTTATCTCTCATTATCTGAGAAGGAGTTTAGAAGTAAATACCGAAAATTGAATCACGAGGGTGGGTCAAAATGGCAAGGGCTGCTGGTTTAAAACCATCAGTTATCTCTCAACTAAAAGTTGACTTACCAACATATCTCGTCTTGTACTTGCTTATAAAAACTCATAAGTTAGCATCCAGAGGTGATCTTGCGTCCACCGATCCATCATTGTTTAAGGTTAGACCTATCATTAGCTGTGCAGGCGGGCCAACAGATAGGATAACATGGTTTTTAACCCTAATATTTACACAGTTATTAAAACACATTCCAGCCCATCTTACGAATACCCAGATGTTTCTATATCTTTTACGCACTGCGCAGCCCAACCGAGCGTAAGTGATGGAATCCTTCAACGTTATCGGCCTTTATACAATGGTGTCGAATAAAGCCGCTATGCAAGCCATATTCGAGTTCCTTATACAACACGAAAGAAAAATAAATATGTATGGCTTCAAGGTAGAGCAGTTGATGGCACTCTTAAAAGAATGCTTGAACTGCTCAATCTTCAGATGGTCCGGAAATTACTACGCTCAAATAAGAGGGTTGGCAATGGGACAGCGACTGGCACCAAGTCTTGCCATTGCTTTTATGTCTAAGGTGGAAGCACCAGTGACCGATCTCGGGCCACTACTCTACTGTAGATATATAGATGACTGTTTTGTCCTTTGTTTAATACAAGAAGAAATGGAGAAATGCTTTGAGTTGTTGAACGAACAGTGAGAGTATATTAAGTTCACCCGAGAGAAACCAAAAGAAAACTGGCTGCCATTCCTAAACGTCCAAATTAACCTGTCAGAAAATGGCTTCATTACGAAGTGGTACCGAAAGCCAAGTAGTAAAAACATCTTGGCATTGCCTCTCCTCTTACTCCTCTCACACGAAAAGGGCGCTTGTAAGTAACATGCTTCGAACAGCAACCAACGTGTGCACGGAAAGAGAGCAGAGAGAGGAGTTCTGAAAGTTGGCACGGAAAATAGCCATTTCTAATGGCTACGAAACTGTAGCTCGGGATAGGTGTGGGGAAAGTCCTAGGCCCCCAAACGACAACTCTAGAGGTAAAAAATGGTCTCGTTTATCCTGCCCTTCATTTCAAATGAAGTAATTGCAGCTATAAAACGCTGCCTAAGAAGAGCCGGTCTAGAGAATTCGGTAACGATAAATGAAATTCCACTGAGTAATCTAAGACACCAGCTAGTTTTTAACCGCCTATATGACCGTCTATTTGCAACGCAAAATCGCATAATTTGCTCTGATGGTGGAGACGGTGATTGCACGAGTTCGGATACAGTTTACCTCACTTCCTGTAAAGCGTGCGCAGACGAATACATTGGCGAAACGGACGGACCACTCTGTGTTCGCATTAAAAAAACACCTAGTCGGCAAACGTAAACCAAATATCCCGTTTGGCACGCAAAGGAGCCAGGGACATATCGGGGAGGACTTTGAGGTACGTGTCACGATGCTCTCACAGGAGTCGAAAACACAAGCGCGCAATACTATCGAGGCGTTCTGGATTAATTCAAGAAATCCGAAAATGAGATGCAGGGAAGAATGCCTCATTATCACGCGTGACATTGGGCAGCATATAAGCCTGTCATTCTGATGTGAGGAGCACAACACTTCCATGTGAATTCTGTGCGGTTGGTCTCCACGCGGCATACTCAGTGGAAACCTCATAGAAAGCAGTGAGTATGCAAAGCTGTGTTCCATGTGATTGATATTCTGATTTAGTGTTTTCTCTGTTTGGTTATGGAGGTGAATTAACTATCGTGACATTTGCTAGCACGTTAGACACAAATGCGTTTTTCAAAAATGTATACATTTCAAATGTAAATGCAAAAACATGAACATGTGTGGCATAGTGGTCAGAGATAATATGAATTACAAAGTCGTTGGTTCAGTTTCCAGCCAGCCCAACCACGATTCCTATTCAACTCCATTTCTCCTGGAGAGCAAATTGCTGTCTCACTTGGCTGCAAAATGATCCCACTGGTCCAAATAGGACGTACTACCTGTATGTCTGAAGAGCTCGGAAAGCTCTAGCAAAGCAATCCCTGGACCTTAAAATCATATTGGAATAGATACAGTAACAGTCATGATTGTTCCCAGCTCGGAAACTCATTCAGAGCATTCAAGTCTTTAACTTATAGCAATGGCAATAAATAAACAAAAAAATAAAAATTCATATAAAGTTCATCCATTATCGTCTATGATGACAAAAGCACCTGTCACCACCCGCCAATTTGCAGCTTGCCGACTTCCAGAGCTCGAGGTTAAATTCCTCATCAATTGGCCTATGGAGTCTAATACACATGTCCATACGCTTACCCATTCCTTGAATTAGTAATGACCACTGAGTTATTCTAATTTTTGTCCTACTACTGAATTCTTGGTGATTTTGGGGTAATAAAAAACGAGAACCTCTCCAATAGTTACCAATTCACTGCGGAAAGGAGATGTTTCTGGGTGTCGAACTAGGATGTACAGAAGAGATTTATCCCTAGCAGGGTCTAATTGAAAAGCGATTTGTGATTTTTATCCGAAAGATCGTAAAGATTAAGCAATTTAAGAAACCATTGGCATCCTCACAAAAAAAGTCACTTGCCTGAAAGTGGTGACAAATTGCAAAACCCGTAGCGCGGCGTTGAGACTCCAGAGAAACACACTCTTCCAAAATCAGCAAATCACCATCTATATGGAATTTATGCCGAGCAAGCATTCTTCGTGGTTTATGAAAATAGGTCGTTCAAGTGTTTCCTTAAGTAGAAGGAAGTAGATGAATTTAAAAGGATAAAGGATGAAGCTGTTGGCATTGATCAATCCATGAGGGATGCATTATGCATTCGACTTCATTAAGTATCGTTTGGAAGTAACTGAATGCATATCTGGCCTTCGATGTATCGAGCCAGTGGTACCAATCTGTCGACCCCGGAGGTATGGAAGTCTTGGTGGCCATGTGCGCTGGGATCGATTCCACGTGAGCGTTGCAGGCCGCTTCCGACCACTGCGCCACACGCACCCTTTCGATGAATTGATGAATTTAGAAAGTGAAAATTTAAAAAATGATTGAACAAATTAATCCAGCATAAGACAAAGACTAGGCGATGTGTCATCTGTTGAGATCACACGTCAAATTAAAATATCACTTCTATCACGACCTGCCCTCCAATCGCTCCAACGATTTGAGTGGGAGAAATAGAAATACATGAGATAACAAATGAGTGGAGAAAGGTAAAAACGAAATCAAGCAATGCTGTTGTATTTTTGCATCAAAATGAATTAAATTGTTTGGAACTACTTATCTATTAGAATTTTTATGGCTTTTTTTATTTTTACGTGGCTCAGCTTCACATCTCATGAGCGGATTCAGGCGCTTCATGCATTTCAATCGTTTTGTCGTATTCGTCATACACGAAGGTCTTCAAACTTCTTACGTGTGGTTTCGGCTGATCCTTGGGAATTTATGTCTTCTTAATGAATTTCGCTGAGTGCTGTTCGAGAAAAAGCTTGGTGAGCACGGGACGCGGTATCGAAACAGCACCGAGGCTCGTGATGGACTGCTTAACTACTACTGCGCTACGTCACCTCTAAACAACACAATAGGCGTAAAAATATAGATAAAACAAATTATTAACAGATATAGACGAAGGTTCGTGCAGCGTTTCACTCCATCGGATTCTACTCGATGACACAACAAGGTCTCATGTCGCTAGAAGGAGCAGCTGCGGTCAATTGACTCAGATCACTTGACCTCTAAAGATGGCGAGGATATCGAAGCATTAGCCGAATCACATATGCGATTCCTATTTTAGCCTAACACACAAGGAAAGCGTTGATTATTCACGCTAAGGTTGAATGAAAATCGGATTCTAGAAAACAATAAGCGTTCGGCGTTGATCAATGCGTCCGATCCCATTCACAGTGTCATAGAGCTCATAGAATACATATTTGTCCTACACAGTATGACCTATTGATGCATGAAATCAGTGGTGTCACCCACTGCACAAGTCTGGCACCATTTTGCCGATCTTGGAGTAATGCAAGGCTCAGTGAGCTTGTGATGAGGTTTTGAACCAACGACCACATGTGTACTGCAGGACACCATTAATCACAGACCCACACGGGCTCGTAGGCGTGAAGAATACCACATAGATCAAGCAAGAAAAGGCACCAAAAATAAAACTGGAAGGTCGGTTTTTATTCAACGAACAATGTCGTTATTCAAACCTTTGTCCGAAGTAAACGGCATAACTGTCGATGATGTTTCCACGTCGTTACTTGAACTTACTTGAACTTGAACGGCCCGTCCTCACAGCTTGTGCGTACCCCAGCATAATCACCAATTTTCGGAGATACGCTGCCTAAGCCATCGTAGTTTCTTGGAATCCCGAGGTCAACCTGGACAAACTCTGCCCCAGGTCATCACCACCACAGGAAGTCGCAGCGCTTGTGGATCAGAGGGAGATTTGCCACTAGGCGACTTTGATACCAGAACGATGGTGGGTTCTGGTATTGGCTTACTCTTAGCTAGGCTTCCTGATGGAAACGCCGGACTCCTTCTCAGCTTGGAGGACCCTGCTAGAGGAATGAATCTTCTCGCTGTACGTCGCAGTCCGACACCCAGGAACACCCAACCACGATGGGGCGGTAAGCCGTTGGGAAGTCCACGTCGTTAGTAACATGGAAAAAGAGAAGGAAACGAAGAACGAGTGGAAAACAATGTATCACGGCTTTTGCATACAAAAAAAAAGAGTTAATTTCAAACAAAAGACAACCTTTGATAGCGCCAAAATGATTTGAAAGGGTTTACCTTCTCCCGTCGTAGCTCGCTTTGCGATAACTTCGATATCACTAAAGTATTTCAGAAGTTCGGAACTTTACAGATCCACAGAGAAGACTTGGTTGCATCGCTTTAATCGTCTATATAATTCTTATACGATATTCATTCAAATTTAAATAAGTTTGGAATCAAGATTTTAGAGAAATTGAGGGTAAAATTTAAAATTTTAAGACTCTCAAGGAGAGCAGTAGCGTAGTGGTAATCATCTTATTCATTACGCAGACAGCCGAACTTACCTCAGCACTACGACCCCTCACTGGGCCCACTAAACCTCTCATTAGCCCACGGTAGAGAAATTGGCACCAGATTTGTCTCTGTAAGCTCACTTCCTCTAATCCACGTGGAAACGTTCTAACACCGCTATTCCAGGACTTGTGAAAAACACGAAAACATCAAGTAGTAACCGAACACATACGCAGAAAAAGCTCGAAGAGCTCGCTGGATGGTGGACACGAGGAATCAATTCGAATGCAAAAGTGTTGCAATCAGCATAGGGCGATAATTTGATGTTTGTTTATGTCATAAATAAAATAAAAAGAAGATTTTACACCCAGGAGCGGCAGTTGTAAGCGTAAACTCCGTAAAAACTCCACTCTGTTCTGGCAGATAGCTTAAACTCTATACGAATTCCGCTGTTTCCTGGCAGACGAAGTCTCTTTTTTCCTTCATTGGCAAGCTAACACGAGATTGATCAATAACTTTACTCGATCAGTGGCTCGACGTTTTCGTCTTCTTCAAAGCGGATGATCTTAGTTGATGGCCCATAGCCATTGCAACGTTAAAGAATAGTCGGCTTTTTGGAAAATCCCATTTGTTCACTTACTTTAAATAAGACCATGAGAAGGGCGCATTCTTCACCTATTTAAATTCTGCACTGCCGCTTATCATCAATAACGACAAGGCTTATAAAAAGTGGCGAATTTTTACAGGTGTGGCTCTCCGTGACGTCATAATCTAAGTTTTGCCTTTTCTAATGAAGTTATAAAGGTAGTGGGCAGATTATATTGGATCTATGTGAACCTCCTCAGGCTCCCAAGAAAGCGAGATCCGTGAATTCCGGAACCGTAAAGCCCGACTTTGTGAAATAAATAGTGCCCTAGCGACCTCATATCAGCTTACTAAAAACTCATAAACATGGCAATCAATCCCGAGATCAATAGAGAGTCAGTCCCAAAAATTGGTACTACGATGTTTCTTCTTCACAAACACACAAATATGCACTGATGTCACCTTATCTCAAAGTCCAAGTTGGTCTTGCGCTATTCGAACTTTTTCGACAAACCATAAAGAATATCATACTTTCGGTGATGCACTTTATTTTAGCACTTCCATCCGCCTTGGTGACGGCGAAGTGCTTGTTGGGATCTGACGTAGTAAAAAGCTGGGTATACCCACGGGTCTGGTGTCAACTTTCTCGAAGCACTTATCATGCAACTGTCTGTCGTTCAAATTTACGAGCAGAAAACAAGTACACAAGTACACCCACGCATACATCCATGGTTACAACCTCATGTGAATGATTTGATTGCAATGTGAAAAACTTGAGAGCGTTGTTGGACGAAGTTATCGACACAAAAAATAAACACACTAATAGTTCAATACTACGACATCAGTGGACCCTTTAAAAATTTGAGGCAACTAAAACGTTGGGTCTTCTGGTTCTCTAAATGTGTGCTGAGGCCTCATAAGTGGTCATGGCTCAGTAAATCTCATGAATAAAACATGAGGATCGCTGCACATCTACACAAATAAAGATAAACATCTTTGATCTTGACAGATATCATCCTATTAAGTACCGAGCGATTTTGGCTAAATATTCAGCTTTTTTAGAATTTTTTAAACAAAGCTAAATTAAGATAAATGGCTTATCACAATCGGGGCTTAGGAAGCTTGGATGAATATGCCAAGCAACACAAGCATGGGCGATGGTTAGACCCCGCCCCTGCTTAAGCAAGCCTCGTATTCCTTCGAACTCGGAAAATAAGCACCGTACTAATCAGAGAAGAAATCCTTCCTATTAATAAAAACTTGTGACATCCCATGATGACGAACTGGGAGCTCTAGTATTGCTATTCCATGACACAACCTTCCAATCAAAACGAAAACAAAATCTCTTTGTCATTGACCAACTAACAAATTGATACCAACCTTTATTCTAGTAACATTTCAACGTTTTCAACTTCTTAAGAGTCGGTGATTCGCGTCGTTGGTCCAACCGTTCGCCAATGGGTTTTCGTTGTCGCATCGAATCGTATCTTTTGGAGTGGAGCACAGGTTGAATGAAGTTTTCTTTCTCATTCAGGAATAGGATTATTAAAGTGAAACGTTTTGTTGAGGAACGTTCGCTAACGGACGTAGTTGAATGACAACGAACACGTTACTGCGGACTGCTCATGATACGCAAGAATAACTGTGAATGGTTGTTGCCGTTGTCGGTAAGGATCAGTAAATGTCAATGAACACCACGAATGCTTAATTTATCCCGAAATCTTTACTTTCAACTGCTTCCACATTGCCGACGTCTTCCACCGTCAAGATACACTTTCGTTTTTCATTACGCCGCATCACAGTAACGCCGATAAAACCGTTTTTAATAAAATAGAATATTTTCGACAGTATCGATGAAAATCACTTTCGCCTAGCAACGGTAATCCACCGAAATCTCTGCACTGCCACAACTCATCCAATCAAACTGTGAATAAAAGATGACTATGAGAGATTGATTTCTCGCTACGTTGGTCAGCAATGAAACAGATATCCCCTAGTGCTAACCATTTCTTATAGTTGCTTTCTTTCCATCGATTTATAAACGTGGATATCAAGATATTATGGTCGGAACATTCTAGAACAAAAAATATCCTTCTTTAATAAGTGACTTCACATAAAACTGACCTGATCACAGCTATAACAACATTTTCTTAGTGGACAATCATTGGTGTATCTTTAATCTGTAGGTAAAATGCAAATTAGAACTTTTATTAAGATATCTGTTTGTATTGGTCAGTTTTCTTGGAAGGCCTTAGTTTTGGCAGTCGGTGTAGTCAATCTCTGGAGGGAGATCGGAAAAATGTATTACTAGCACTATTTCCGTAAATACTACCAGGATCCGTCAACGTCCTGGTACCAAACTGGTCGCGGTGCTTCACTCCAAGAGATCTGATCCGTGGAAAATCTCCCTTTGATCTAAGAAAGCGGCGAGTGCCTGTGGTGGTGACGACCTGTTGGCCAGGCTGACTTCGGGACTCCAGGAGACCACAAGAGCTAAGCCAGCAAAGCCCCGAGGAAATGCTGTATACTGGGACCCGCACAAGCAGTGAGGATAGCTCATCCGAGTGTTCGTGTAAGTATTTACGTATGCGTTTTACTGAAGCACTAAAAAACAACAGGCCTTAATCACTTTAAAGACAATTCGTAGGAGATGTTACTGCTGAAGCTGTTTTACCACATCAATATATATTGTTTGTGGTTTACGACGACACATCTTATTTTGGAAGTATTCAAGTCATTAAGTCATTTTAACAACTTTTTAAGCGAAATGCTTAGAACGCGCGAATTTGTGAATCATCTTTTTATTAGCTTCTCTTTCTTCGCGATCGCCTCCAATGGTGATGATCTCTTTTAAGAATGATGATGACATCTTCAAGTGTCATGCTTAGATCCGTAAATCCCTTGCAGCTACGAATGCATCTGGTTGATGTAAATCATTTAGGTAGCGACCCTTAGTGAGATCCCTTGCATTTTTGGGTGCTACTTTGCCCCCAAAAAGCGTGTGTGGCGCAGTGGTTGGAGGCGCCACTGCAACACACACATGGACCTCACCAAGCCTTCCATCCCTTCGGAATCAGTAAATTGGTACCGGACTTGTCTGAGAGGATAGCACCACTGGCTCTATATATCGGCAGGCCACCGCGAGTCATTGTGAAGACCAAATATGCATTCAATCACCTCCAACGATAATTAATGAAGTCGAATGTATGGCGCATCCCTCAGGGATTGATCAATGCGAAGAGCTTTATCCTTTACCCTTTTACATTACCTCCAGTTCTTCTCGACCATCCATTACCAAATCTTATTACATAACTGTCGACACATCTTGGCTTCCCTTAGGCTCGAGTCTTAAGAATAAATTTTCTTTTGCTCTTCTCGGAAGTTTCATTTGCGTACTTTGCACTGGTATTTTGGGTGTCGTAATGAAATTTCATCTGGCGTCGCATTTCAAGCGCTTTAACCATGGTGCTCGAAAATCATAATACGATTGCATTGTCAAGTCTATCAGCATTGGCTAGATGACTGCTCTGTCACATTTCTTTTAAAATCGACATAATAAGGTGGGTCAATGAAGGACTGCATTTTCGTGGAACAGTTGTGATAGTAGCTTAACTCCTTGTCCAGGACGGGACCAGTCCTATGTCGACAATAGTTAGCAGAATTGTAATTGTTACTTGTTTTTACGCAGTTGACCTTATTGATAGCATACTCTGTTGTGTAGCTCGTTGTCGTAGTCATCGCCACCATACTCGAAAAGATATCCATTGCTATTATTTTGTGGGAAAAAAGCGTAGGGTGGTTTGCCAAAATAACGTTTCGAACGTATGTAAGATTCCCTTCAAGCTACCCTTCATATCAAATGAAGTAATTTACGCCATTAAGAAATGCTTAAGAAAAAGTGGTCTTGAAAAAACGACTACTGACATTCCACCCAATACTCGTCAGTTAGTACGCAGCCGTCTCTATGGTCGTTTGTGCAGCTCAAAAAACTGTATAATCTGTCCCAACGGGAGAGATGGGGATTGCATGAGGTCAGGTATAATATACTTGATCTCATGCAACGTGTGCGGTGAGGAATATATTGGGGAAACGGGTAGATCACTTTGTGTCCGCATAAAAAAACACCTAGATGGGAAAGTCAAAAAATCGTCAAAACACTCCCCTAGGCACGCATTGGGCACAAAAGCACAACGGCGATGATTTTGTAGTAACTGTGCGGATCCTAGCGCAGGAATCAAAAACATCATCAACGCGAAAAACTCTTGAGACGTTTTGGAAGAATTTCAGAAATCCAAAGATGAACCGGAAAAACGAATGCCTCACTATCACACGTGACCTGACGCCCTATTTCAAAACGATATTTCGACCTCGGGGTGTGTCTTGCTCGCGACCCACGTGAACAACGCATGGGCCAGTCCCACACGTAACATCACGGTGAGTAGCCTTCCTGTTCAATATGGTGTGGATCTACATTTGACCGTAACATCTTAGCCCACCATCTATTTAGACGTTTGATCTTCATTAATACTTCAACCTTTTTCCACCGAAAAATTAATGTATTCTAATATAAAATACGTCCAGGCTCTGAGGAAGGCAAAATCGCCGAAACGTAAGCCATCGACCAACAACAACAACGATAACGAAGACATACCAACCTCGCACTAGCTAAAGAAGATCAGTTTATAAGATCATAAATAAATATAATAACTACATATGCCGAGGTTTATAGAAAGTCGGTCTTTTGAGAAGATCTTAAGTCTATGATGGACACTCATGACAAGCAAACTGGACGAGGAATACAACCACAATGGTACTGGGATATTTGCAAAACTCTGGACCGCACTAGTTGGGTCAAGTATGCGTTTAATAACCTTAGTGGCCTCAAAGATGCACAATAGAATCTATGCTTCATGGCACCATCCTGAGGTATAGACCAAGGTACCCCGACCACTTCATCATCACCTTCGTCCAAGATGAAATGAAAAAATGCTCTTTGTTGTGAGAAAGTATTGCAAACACACGAGATTCTTTCGAGAGTAACCAAAATAACACTGTGATTTTCATTTCCTTTAAGAAAGTTTGACGCATAATCCTCTCAGAAGTCAGTATTTTCAAGAAGTTATAACGACGACCAAGTGGTAAAAGGTGTGCTAAGGCTATATCTCTGCTCTGATTCATTATAACTGAGGAAGAAACACCTGCTTGAGATATGAGTGCCATTGTAATACAACATGGGGGCGAACCGAGGAAAGAAATCATGTCAACTCCAGTGCTAAGGTCATTTTTTGATGGAACCAGTGTTAGAAGAGGTTAGTTAGAAAGGAAAAGCAAAAACAGCTGTCGTAAAAAAAACCTTTCTTCCTGCTTCGATAGAACCTCGTTTACCTTTTTGTTGACTTTTGATGGAATAAACAGTATTATCCAACAATAGTAGAAAAACAAGCCCTCTCAAAGAGTGGTAACAGTAGCGGAATAGCTTCTGAACAGTTAAGTGCCGAGTAATTCGCAACCACTTCTATGCTCTTCCAAACAACTATTCAGCATTCATAAGATTTTGTAGAAAAGAGTGCAGAAAAAAGAGTACTGGTTGAACTCAGCATTTGGAGCGAGCCAAGCCTTCTATCCATCCGGATTCGGTTAATCAGCACCCAGACCTATATGAGAGGACCAAATGCAAAGTTGATACATCGGTTAGCAGCTGAAATTTATTGTATTATTCAAATATGCATTCAATCATCTCTACGACTTCACGATTGGAGTCGACTGCGTAACGCACGCCCCAGGAAATGATCAACGCCAAAGGCCTCAGTTTTTATGGAAGTAATAGAATGCAAAAATTTTGAATTTTCGAACAATCGATCAAATTACGAATTTAATATAAAAACCCTGCTTGTCAAGTGACTTTCCTACTGCAGATCAAAATACATCTTAGTTACTTTCAGAGTGGGGGTAGCGCAGGAGTAGTGTTTAGGGCCTTCATATTTCCTTCTTTCCTAATTTTCCGCCCTGAGTCTACCATGCCCCTTATCCCTACGGGGTCGAGAATTTGGCAACAGGGTTGCCAGGGAAGCACCTTTTTTGCAAACCAATTGGGAACGCTTTAAACCAGTTGTTCTAGAGCCAGCATTCAACGATATCCATGACGAAAGGAGAATCATCAAGCCGCGGCCAAAACCACAAGCAAAAACTTGAAAGATGTTCGCAGATGACGTGTGCGAGCAAACGAATTCGATGCAAAAAGTGGGATCAGCACAGTAGATGTGAAAAACGAGCCACGTAAAATCACTGAAAAAATAGCTAGCTCTCATTTTTAAAAGAGGTTCTTCGAATATTCAAAAGCCCTCCCTTGTATTTGCACCACTGGTCAATCAATCATTATAATCGAAATGAAAATGTAGGTAAAGCGCAAATAAAAATACGCTTCAAAATCCTCATTAGGGACAGTTGAAAAATTCTGCGGAATAGACAAAGAGGTTCCGTCTCGCGAGTAGACTTTTCATTTCAGGAGGGCTATGAGTGCTTAAACAAGTTTAACTCTCTTCCAGACTTTCCAGAAGGGAATCGAGATGTGCACCACTGGTCAATTTCACTTTCAGTGAGTGTTAAAAAAAAAAAAAAAAACAAAAACTATTCAAAATACTGACGCTCAATCAAACTCAACCCAAACATGTTATTTTGTCTTGAAAAACTGCATTTGATGGTTTGATGTTGACATAAGCTTCTTATTGAGGGTTGCTCGTACGTCGACATTTTTCAGTGACAAAAAAGTTTGATACGGATTTTTGTACTTTTTCGCTCCACACCTTTAATTCATCCAATGAAAAGAGCAGTAATTTGTTCTTTCAAAACTATCACTATTTGCTAAGGAACGCTTTCTGACTCTTTTCAAGAGGTTCTCGAAAATGTGCTGTGGTTGTTTTCGAGGGAATCCACTAGAGAACCTTTTAAAGTGGCGAACATTATAGAAGTCTTCAGCAATGGATACTTTCTGAGAAAATTACATAAAGAAACTGGTCATAAAAATGTTACTTAAACACGGTCATTAAATTAACTGTCTTCAAGGCACGGCAAGGCTCCAAGCAGCTGATGAAACTCTACAAAATAAGTAAAAAAAATGATAATAACTTACTTAAAGTCATCGTCTTGCCTCACGGAAAGCACTGAGAAAATGAGGAATAGAAGTAGAGGTAGTGTGATTGGTGTAAGCAGTGTAACCGAACTCTTGTTTTTGTCGTGATCAACGAGAAGCTGTGAAGTCCGACGAAGGCGACGTGAGTAACGTTGACTAGCTGAACTGAAGGATTGGAGCGCACCCGACCCGATGAACGACATAAGCACTACTCTGTTACATTGTAGAAAAGGACGTTGTTTGAGGGAAGAAACATTCAGAAGTAGTACTTGACATGATTTACGAGGCATTCATAAATTGATCTAGACAAGCGCTATCAAATCCCATGAGGTCAGCACTTACGCAGCAATGAAAAGTGTACGAATACTAAGAGAAGACCTAAAGAGTCTTGTTAAGACTCTATGCACGCTTAAAACGAAGTGAAACTACAACAATCACCGAAGTTAAAGCCTTTTTGCACGACTGAAGCAACAAACACTGACACTAATGCTAGTAATTATTGTTCTACTTTATACTCATTGCATTACTTCATCAAAGAATCTGAATTGGGCGTAAAAATTTCTAGTGAATTCGACCTCGGCGTGAAGAAAATGAAAAGAGGAAGGCCTTATTAATGGAGGCATATATATATATGTATATACATATATATACAATATATATGTGCGTGTGCTTGTGTGCGTGTGTGTGCGCGTGTGTGTGAATGTGTTTGTGGGTGTGTGTATTTGTACCGAATAATGTGCATCTAGATTTTTTTTTGTAACCAATGTGATAAAAAATCAAATAATGCAATAGCTGTTTCTTATTTAAGCACGTTGTATCATTTCTTCCACCGAATTTCTTGAACAGAAGCTTTTTTCCCTTCAAATCTTCTGGATATCTGCGGAACGAAATCATTTCCTCAAACGTATCCTACGTAACATATCTGGGTAGGAAACGGACTTCCAGGATTTCAAGGTCCTTAAACATTTCCATGTGCTCTCCAGCAATTATATGCAGAATGAAATCGACCTATTACATCATCCTCCACAGTGTCTTCGACTAATCGCAAAAATCGATGTCGTCTTAAAAAAGTCTTAATCGCAAGGTAGTAAATCTCCTGTCGATCCACAAGTGCTGGTGGCTGTTCATAGTGCATACCTGAAAGCCTCCGACATAGCTTACTCGAGATCCCAGAAACAATCGGTTTATCCCACATGTGATTAAAGAACAGACGACACAGGATCGGCTAGAGCCTAGGTAAAATCTTACAACTACGTTGGTGCTATTTAAGTCAACTCATTGTGTGAGATGCCTTCCAGATATATTCGCTTGCTATATGTATTCGGTTCTAGTATGAGTCCCGATTAATTCAATGCATTCAATCAATTCAATCGCCAAGGAATCCATCAGATTTTGCGAATATTGGTGGATCCACTGGGAAACTAGTATCGACGTTGTATGTTGTTGTAACCCCAATATATGTAAAGTCAATCCCTCCCAACCCCAAAATTCCGCAATAAGTTCAGTTTTTTTCGATCATCCACCAATCTTATTTTAACGTATATTAAAACACAGCACATAAATACATTTTTGACACCTTCCCAAAACTTGTGTGCATCCCAACACAACCTTTTTCCATTAGGCACCCTCCCGTAGGGGTTCAAAACAAAATTTATAGTTTTTCTGGATTAGCATGGCTATGTTAGGGAATAAAAGCATCGTAGATTTTTGGTCAGCGCTCAGAAAGACTCTGCTCTACGACGGTTCCAATATCAAAGGATAATGTAAAATGAACAAATAATTAAGCAGAACTATATTTCTTCGGACGTTTCCAATATAATGGATTCCCACCTGGCTAGTCATCAGATTATGTGCCACATTCCCACTAACTGAGTAGAAGCTTAAACAGGCGATGTAGTACTTCTCAAAAACTCAAGTTGATTTATAGGACGGGTTTCTTGGCTTTGCTGTCCTATTCAGCAGCAAGATTACTGCCAAGTATATCGAAAGTTCATGTTGATGAAAGCGGTTCATGAGCTTCTCTAATGAAAGAGTCCAAAATGCTCTCTGGGAGACACGAAGAAGCCACGAGTGAGTCCTTGCTTCAAAAACAAGAGAAAAAATTGTCTTGCAAAATTTTATCTTACGCAAAGATGCTTTTGGTTTCTCTGGAGAAAGCGAAACCGACTGTTCAGTTCTGTCAAGCAACGGAGATGAACAGTTACTTTGTTGGTGACTGCTCGAACTAGTCGATGAACAACATGAAAGCCGAGAAAACAACTACGTGGTGTGGGCCACGTAAGCCCGTATTGTGGAGAGTAGTCATTCAGACTGTATTTATGCTCTCTTGTGTCCACCTCCTCCCAACGGTTTACCGCCTCGCCGTGACTGGGAGGTGTTCCTGGGTATCGGACTGTGACGTACAGCGAGAAGATTTATCCCTCTGGCAGGGTCCTCCAAGCTGAGAAGGAGTCCGGCGTTTCCATCAGGAAGCCTAGCTAAGAGTAAGCCAATACCAAAACCCACTATCGTTCTGGTATCAAAGTTGCCTAGTGGCAAATCTCCCTCTGATCCACAAGGGTTGCGACTTCCTGTGGTGGTGATGACCTGGAGCAGACTTTGGCCAGGCTGACTTCGAGATTGCAAGAAACCACGATGGCTTAGCCAGCGAATCTCCGAAAATTGGTGATTATGGTGGGGTACGCACAAGCAGTGAGGACGGGCCGTTCAAGTTCAAGTAAGTTCAAGTAACGACGTGGAAACATCATCGACAGTTATGCCGTTTACTTCGGACAAAGGTTTGAATAACGACATTGTTCGTTGAATAAAAACCGACCTTCCAGTTTTATTTTTGGTGCCTTTCCTTGCCTAATCTATGTGGTATTCTTCACGCCTACGAGCCTGTGTGGGTCTGTGATTAATGGTGTCCTGCAGTACACATGTGGTCGTTGGTTCAAAACCTCGTCTCTGGCTCACTGAGCCCTGCATTTTTCCAAGATCAGCAAAATGATGCTAGACTTATCCAGTGGGTAACACCACTGATTTCATACATCAAAGGGTCATACTACAGATCCACCACCGTCTTGGTATCAAAGTTGCATGGTGGTAAATCTCTCTCTGATCTACAAGGGCTGCGACTGCCTGTGGTGGCGACGAGCTGTTGTAGAGTTTGGCCACGCTTTCCTCGCGATTCCAGAAAACCACAATGGCTTAGCCAGCAAATCTCCGAAAGATGGTGATTATGCTAGTGCCCACACAACTAGTGATGATGGGCCGTTCAAGTATCAAGTAAAGTAAGTGGTCCGCCTACCGATCACACGGTCGGCCCAAATGAGAGAACTGCCAAATGGGAAATATTAGGGCGAAATTTAAATCCTTAAATTGATCGATGGTTTTTAGGAAATATTTAGACAAAGCAATTCGCTATATTAATTTTCACTCCCAGTGATGGTACTGTAGATCTATGCAAGAGAAATCTGTTGCAAAGAGTAGATTTACTTGGTTTTTCTTCGTTGCTGTTGGATTAATGGCCAATAGTTATGTTACCACCAATTTTACCGCCTTGACTTTAACTTATTCAATTAAAGCATTGTGTTTTCTGATGGGGAAACGAAGTGTCAAAAGAGATGAAGGACCAAATCCGAGTGTTATCCTTGGCTGAAGATAACGGTAAAATATTCCAAATTAATGTCATAGAACTTGTTCCACATAGCCGGATATGTTCCTAAGCACACGAGTAACTTTTCTGAGACAGCTCTCATTTATATTCAAAGGTGTTCTCTGATAAAATCTCAGGCAGTTGCTAATAATCGAAGTGGATAGGGTGCACCTTTGTGACTCCTCTTACACCACGCGACTGTACTTTTTTCAAGAAGGTTGCGATTCCTGTCATAGCTTTACTTGTCACTAGGCTTAAGAGTTACGGTGTAGAACTCTGCGGCTTGGGTGACATATTCAAGGAAAGTCTATTGCAGACAACAGTTTAGATCACCACGAAGAAGTTAGCCATAGCATATCAGTGGGAGGATGATTAGTTATAGAGGTGGTAGAACAATGTAAATCACTTTAAAGATAGTTTCATACTTCGCAGTTTTCTGCTGCTTTTCAAACACCAGTGAAAGCTAAAAACTTTAAAAAAAAAAAGCTCAACGTTTCGTCTAACAAACAGGAAAACAGAATATGCTTTCTCCTCTTGAATCAGTTTCATCGATAGGCATTGATTGCAATGCGTAGGTGGCGAAAAGTTAAATTGGCCGTTCAAGTTAAGCAACTACGTATAAGCTCAATGGTCGTGAAGCATACTAATAGTAGGCAGAAATAACCAAAATCTACACCACTCAGGCCAGAATATTTAAGCCTTATTCCCATTTACACATAACAGTCGATTTCGTACATTGCTCGGATCTCGGCACTTATCTACGAATTTTTTTCTATAGTTGTATTGAAAGCCAGTTGAGAACATCTTTGTTCTCATAAACCCTTCGGAATCTCGACATAGCCCTACTATCACGCCACCATGTCTTTATTTTCAGAAATTTTTGCGGTTCTTAGCAAGGTTTTCCCAGGCAAACTTCAAATTTTTGGACTAGTAGCTCAGGGTACATTGTTCAACCAACGACATACATGCATTCGTGTCTATTCTGTCTAATCACTCTTCTCATGAACTCCTAGTATCTGTATCACCTGTTTCACCTACACTCCCGTTGTTAGTCGAGCAACTCGAGCGGACGCCAGTAAACTTCCATTTTTTTCCTGCCGCTTGCAAGAGTAGCCAGTGGGTTCTACTCGCTCGAGGAGCTTGTTGAGAATCATACCTTTCTTTTAGCGTTTTCGTTAAAAAACCCTGACCACCCAGTCGGTGGTCTTCCTGCAGTGCGTTTGACATCCTGAGGAGTCCAGTCACCAACGCCTCTTGTCCATCGGTTGTCGTTCATATGCATTACGTATCCGGCCCACCTTATCTTCGACTGCTTGAAGTAAAGCTCTAGCGTGAAGATGTTGAATGAGCCGATCGTATTCTTCGTCGATGTTATCGACAACGGTAACTTCCAAACAGCCGACTAATAAATTGAATAACTTTCGGCTTATGATGGTTTTTGACTGCTTTTTTGAATTTAGCGGTTTTTTTCCTTTCAGCGAGAAACAGAATCTAGGAAGAAGGAGACCGTGTTCTGATCCCGTGTAGAATTTTGAAACAACAGCGACATCGATTAGACAAAACCTTCTATTTACTATGATGTGGTCTATTTCGTTATGGTACTCTCCAGTAGGAGACTCCCACGTTCAGTGTTGAGGATGGGGTTTCTGGAATTACGAGTTACCATGGACGGTCTTGCTCGCCATGATAAACTCAGATAGCCGGTCATCCTATTCGTTCCATTCTAATCCATGGGTCCCAATGTGACGTACCTCAGACTTTCTTCTTAGTCCAATCTTGGCGTTAAAATCTCCAGTGACCTTGAGGAATGTATGGCCTTCTTCGTAGAACGTCTCCAAGTCCATATAGAACGCTTCTTCTTCGTCATTGTTTGGTGTCGGAGCATAAACGACGAAGCTTAAGCGAAGCCGGTATTGATCTACATCTCTTCAATCGTAAACCTCCAATTTGGGTTGTAAGTTGTTCGAATGAATCGAAGTCCATGGACCAACTCGTGTTGACGAGAACGTCGACTCCGTCGACTCCTCTACTGTCCATGTTCTGAGGAACAGTTCTTCTCCGGTGTCATAGACGGCGTTGAGTGGGTGGTGTCGTTTCGTCTCGGTCAGGGCGATGACATCTTACCTTATCCTTCTTGCTTGCAAAGCAATATATATAAGCCTGCACATTGAAGGTACAGATCGTCACCTTAGTTCTTTGTATTCC
This sequence comes from Angiostrongylus cantonensis, assembly GCA_009735665.1. NCBI lineage: Eukaryota > Metazoa > Nematoda > Chromadorea > Rhabditida > Metastrongylidae > Angiostrongylus > Angiostrongylus cantonensis. The sequence continues at coordinate 757,522 of MQTX01000063.1, read as the reverse complement.
AGGCAGATTCCATTGGTCCTGACTGAGATTTTAGCAGCCTCTCCGTACTCGTCCTACCCAACGCTGAGAAATTGGGGGCTTTTTCGGGGTCAGGGAAATAGGGCCCTTTTTTTTAACCGTGTTTAACTCGTTGATATCCACGTATAGCTTGCTGAGCTCTGGACGTGGTGGCTGGGTATACTCACGGGTAGCTTGTCAGGCTCTCCTAGAGTAAACATGGAGCTTATTAGAGCTTATTTGTTTGAGGCGACTCCTAACCGCCTTCCATACCTCCCTGTCACTTGACTGCAGGCTTTTGTCCGAATTGACTCGTAGAGTACAATCCGCACAAAGCGAGAACGCACCCACACACGCATGCACGAATACGCCTAGCAAATACAGAAAGTATGCGCCAAATTGGCGCAGCAGAAACAGGAAGTCCATCTCCTGGATCCATCTGAGTCTCAAGGAAACACGATCGCTTTTGGTCCGCAATTAACCCTCTATCCGCCGCCTGGAGACGACAAACCGGCTCGAGATCCGACCTCCGTGATTTCAATATCTAAAATAATGAAACTCAAATTGCATTTAGCCTTGTAGTGGCGCGAATATATGCGCTCAACGATAGATTTTGTCGTTAGTTCAATCATATGCCACAGTCTCAACACAACTTCCATCCTTCAGGGTAGGCAAATTGTCACCCGGTTTGTCTGATGGAATAGAAATACTGGTTCCTGTGCATCAGTAGTTTACCGCGAGTCATTGTATTCTTATTACTATTATTATATGACACCACGTCATGTCAATCGCACTGCAGGGATTTTACCGCATTTTTGTCATTGGTACGTATCCTCGCTTCCAACATCCACGAAGGTCTCCGGCCTTTTTGGCGTTTATGTTTGAGTGATGCTTAAGGAATTTTTTCCCTTCGTCTAGAATGTCGTTGATTGCTGGTCGGATCGATTCTCCCTGTAGTCCTCACGCAGCCCTCCGAAAACGTTGCTTCCACTACTAGAGAAGTCAGCTAATCCCAGAGAAATTGATCGGAATTTTCTGACCGCGGCGGTTACAAAAGCATGAACCTGAAGGTGGGTCACACAAGCGACTGGACAAGTGGGGTCGTGCACACAATTGACGGAATAGCTAACAATTCTAATTTATTGTGTAGGCAAAATGTACCTTCCACCACCTCCACGATGATACAACCAATGGCTCATAGAGCATACCTAATTGAAACATCCATAAAGAAAGCTTTATCCCCTATATTTCATCTACAGTCTTAGAACAGATAGATTAAAATCTCTCATAAGAATTTATTGAATGTTGAAAGGCTTTAAGTTGACTAATTAACTTTACGTGTTGTGGGGATCTGAGCGCAGTTTCTGCATTTGATTCCCTTCAATCCACATTCCGTCATTCACGAAGATCTTCGGATTTGCGTGTAGCTTCCGTTTCTACCTGAGGATTTTCGATTCTCAGACTTTCCCCGAATGCATCAGGTCGATTCCTCCGGCGTACTGAAGCACTCTTAGATCTTCAACCAATCAAAGGCATTCCGATTTAGATTAAAGAAAAGTGTTTGAGAGGGAGTTCAACCAGTACCTTGCTCCCTGATGAACTACATCACTACCACTGTACTATCCGTGCCCCATTCCATTGGATATAAAATAAAAAGATAAAGCTGTCTGCCTTGAGCAATCCCAGATGGATGCGTCATGCATTCGACTTTATTAAGCATCGTTTGGAGGTGATTGAATGCATATTTGGCCTTTACACTCGGGGTGGTCTACCGATGTGTCGAGCCAGTGCTGCTATCCTCCCAAACAAGTCTGGTACCAATTTGCCCATCGCGGAGGGAGAGCGCTTGGTGGGCCATGGGCGCGGGATCGATTGCACGTGCGTGTTGCAAGACGCTTCCTACCACTGCGCCACACGCGTCCTTTACTTTAGACATACGAAGTGATGATATAAAACTGTGTCACTGAAAACTATGAGTTGTTTTTAAAGCATCAGCATTGTCGCAGATGTATTAAAACATTGATAAAAGCTAGCAAACAAATGCGTTTATCGCTGCGTTGTGGATAAATAATAAGCAGTAAACAAGCGCAGTTGTAAATATCTGTTCAACCAGTGTGATTCATCATAAGCACTGAGGTATTAAAAAAGCTCTGCTTTCACTTTTGTAGGTTTCTTAGGTAATAATACAACTGGCGAATGACGAAGAAGCAGCTGGTGAATCTTGGCCATGGTTAGACTAGGAGAGTGAGGTGGGAATGTTTCGATTAAGAAAGGACAGAGAGCTCAGCATTTAGCGACCCCTGAGGAATTCGTCGTGCCCTCGTCATCATTAGGCATTGTGAAATGTGAAGGAATGGATATCTGGCTCATACAACGACTTTTGGTGACCTACCAATATATGCAGTCAGTGCCGACAAGTTTGGTACTAATTTGGCGACCTCGGAGGAATGGATGTTCGGTGAAACCTGCACGTCGGGTTAAACCAACAACCCTGTGTGTATTTCATGTTACCTTTAGTCATTGTGCTGCATTCAACCTGAAACGCTCCGAAGTAAAATCTTCTCTGCTCGCCAAGATTGGTTAGGCCGATGCTTCGACATTTTTATTTTTTCAAGATATATTTCGAAGTTTAATTCTATTCTAACATTCCAAAATAACCGATAAAAAATAATCGTAAGGGTTCTTTCTCGTTTGACGGCTGTTTCCTTCGAATGAAATTAGAGGTGTGTTGTCAGCGATGTCATTAAATGAAATATCTGTGCATACCGATTTGCTTAAATGGCATTT
>MQTX01000063.1:733084-754370 GCA_009735665.1 Angiostrongylus cantonensis | reverse complement strand
TCTTTTGACGTCAACGTTAATATCGTTGTAGAATGGAGAAATTTTAGTTGCGAAATTTTTGTACAGTTCACGAAGGATCTTTATGTACTGAGCAGTGACACCTTGACTACCAAGAGCTTCCACGACTGCTTCTATCCCAGTTGAGTCAAAGGCCTACTAGGTTTAGGATAAGTTGAACACGAGGAAATTACAAGGCTATATGGCATAGAAAGATGGGGAGTCCATCCAGCTGTGAGTGCATTAAAGTGCTCTTGGGCGAAAATTTCAAACGTTTTCCCAGGTTGTATGAAAGTAGTGTTTAGAAGAATGAATACTGGCTGCACGTCGTATTTTAGCAATGATGGACATAATTTCCAGCCCATTAAAGGTAGAAAACCATTTGAAGATGTAGACGCATAACCAATAGCAAAAACTTAGCAACCACATCCATTTATGATTCATTTATATCTTTCTTCGTAACATGTCACCTCTACCCGTACTCATTGTCATCATGTAATCCGAGCGTGGACCAGATATCAAACATACCAACACTGTTAGACGCACAGCACTAAGGTGGTACATCCGTAGGCCACAGTAAGCCAACGTTCAGGACATATACGTATTCTCGAATGCATTTTGCATCCCTTAGGGATTGATCGACACAGTACAATGTATGTATATATATATATATATATATATACATATTCGGTGCATTCAGCACAATGACTAGAAGTGCTGCCATCTCATGATTGTAGGTTCCAGCTGGTGGTCGGATAACCAAATCCTTCATCATTTTGAACAGCTATTTAATGTTATCACCTTACCACAATGATGCTGAGACACTTGCAGAACAACTGCGGAGGGACATACGAAACGAAGGACCCGCATAGCATGGTGGTTAACGCGTTAACCCTTGAAAAGGGTACTACTGCGTTCGTTCCTCACCGTAGACACCCGCAATCCCGAGTTCTGCAGATATCTTAGCAATGTTGCAATTATATTTCGCACAATACCCTGTCGTAAAAAATTGTAGTAGGCAGTAAGTAAAAAGTTAACATTCTGATTTTGAGTACAGCCTCAGCTTAACTGGGTTCACAGCCGAACTGGGCTCTCCAGATCATTACCATTGACGATGATTGCTTATGGCACTGGACGATAGAACTAGCTGAGAGACAGGCGTTCGTTCCTAATCGCAGTCACCTGTTGACCGGAGTTTTGCAAATATCTCAGCATTACTGTGGCTGTTTCACACGTAATATCCTACCCGGAAAAATTATAATAGGCAGTAAATAAAAAGTTAACACTATTGTCATCTTATTTTCTTTTTCATTCTACATGGCCCTTCTTCATGTCTGCTATGCGGATCTCAGCACTTCTCGCTCACATTTCGTTCGTTTCCTCTCATCCATCACTCACGAATGTCTTCGAACTTGTTAGCGTGTCGCTTACGCTGCTGCTTTAGGATTTTTTGTGTTCATCGTCGTTGAATGCTACCCATGACGATTCTTCGCCTAGTCCTGCTATAAGGCGTTCTTACGCGAAACAGAGGAAGTCAACAGATCTCGTAGAAGTTTGGCACTAATTTTCCGATCCCGGAGAGATCCCGGAGAGACTAGCTTGGAGAACCTCATGGAAGGGTCGAACCACCATCACCGTGAACGTCATCACTACTATTGTGCTACGCATACGTTTCTAAATTGCCTACTTCTACTTTGTTCATGAAGTTGGTTTTACGCTACAACGCAAACAAGATGGCAGAATAAGAGTTCATTAACACAACAAAGAATTGAGGACGGTCTGATTAAAACATCAGTCATATTGGCCGATGAATATGTTCCTGAAAGGAGGGACAAGGACTGAGGAAGAGCAATGATTTTACAATACGATGAAGGCCTTTTCATGAAGGATGAAGACAAAGAATCAGGTTTAAACACTCGCTAAATGTTGAAGAATGCACTTACCTTCGTCATGTTTTATAGGAATTCAGAGCCAATTTTTCTTACATTATGACATTCAGACCTACAGATGTATCAAATCAGTGTTTCCATTCTGCAGAAAATCTGATACGGCCTTTCCTGTCTGGAGAGGTGACGGACTCGGTTTATCCGGTCGACAGGATCGAACCAACGGCCCTATGTAACTTCGAAACTCTGCTCTACACGCGCTCCGGTACAATAGCATAGGTTGAACGATGTCATCATATCTAATAGAGCAGCATATGCCAGTGGATAGAATACTGCCGCAAAACTTTTATGTTCCACTTAGTTGCAACCATTGTTCATTGAAGTGAACAGCTTCTTATATAACTGAAAAGACCGTCTTTCTATATTACGAGTGGGACAACACGGCTCTAAGGAAGGCGAAATCGCCGAAATGTCAACCATCGACCAACAACGACAACGAAGACATATGCCAACCTCGCAGCAGCTAAAGAAGATCAGTTTATAAACTTCTTGTATAGGTTTTTTAGTGGTTTATACTTTTTTGTCATGGTTTTCGTTTAGTGACGAACAGATTCAGTTAGGCGTACATCTGTTTATTGGAAACTGGCGTTTCCAGAACCTTGTTAACGACCTATGTAAAACCCAACCTACTTCTCCCTTGTCGTGTGTAATGATTAATGTAGACTTCATGTTAAGTTCGTATACAAGCTGGTAATGAAAAACGATAATGGTCTAAAATCGGAAGCGTTAACTTTGGCTTAATACTGTTCATGTGGATTTTGTTCCAGAGAGAACTATTCTAAGACTAATCGGGTGGCGCACTTAAACTTCGAGGTGACTGACATGATGGTCCACTTCTCAACTGCACAAATGAACGTGAACGAAATGCCAAGTTGAACTAGTGGTAGGGTACTGAAGTTTTCTTTAGCAGAAAGTCCGAATAAGTATGAATTTTCAGAGCTTGAAAGGATTAAATTGCTCCGTACGAAATGTCTACCAGTTCAGCGGTTCATAGGTAATGATTGCGACACCTATTTGAATGTTCAGGAGAAGGTCCTTTTGACCAGCGTTGTAAAAAAGTGGTCTTTAGACGGCATCGGTGAGGTTAGTCTTGATGGATGTTTAGTCGTTATGTTAATGGTTGACAGCCTTATGATCGCCAAAAAACCGTCTCCAAAACGTTGGCATTATGAGTCAGTGTGACCTCACAAGTGAAACATAATCGTGTGGCGGCAAAGCTTCCCTAGGTTCAGTAGTTCGTGGTGACCTATCTCAAACTGATATTTTAACGTGAACGAAGCGCACAATCCATTCATGTAAATTCTGTGCTGTTGGCCTCCACTTGAAATACACAGTGGAAGAGCCATAGGAGTGGATGAGTGTGTGAAGAGCCCACTTTGTCTTCAGTCCGATTCAAATCTAAGCTTTGTGGCTTTCTATTGAGTTTATACAGTAATTTGGGCGACTGAATTACAATCAACTTGACCTTTGGCATTGAAAAGGCGAAGTCGTTTGCTGACATCTCAGCTTTGGTGAATAAAGGGTATAATAACAATATTTTTATTTGACAACTCGATAGCAATAAATCGATGCAACTACGAATACTTTATCGTAACAACGCCGAGGTTAAGACCACTGGTCCGGACAAATATGGTTCTGAAGGAGGCGAAGGCGTCAAAACATTAGCCGAATAGGAGTTTCCATAGCACCCTCGTATCATAACAGTTATATAGAAAACTAATGGTTACAGTTATCGAGGGTTAATGAAAATCAGTTGTTAAGATTTTAAGGAGCAGCAATGATAATAATTTCGTGTATGCTTATAAAAAATAGTTAGTTAAATCTGCATTGTTGATGAACACGGTAGTTAACTTATGAATTCAATTGTATACGAACACTGGGAGCCACATAGAGTGTATGTGGTTAGGGGTGTTCTGCGCAGCACATCCGTTGTCATGGGTTCGATCTCATGCACACCAGGCAAAACAGGTCATCCATCTTTCTGTAGTCCGCAAATTGTCACCAAAATTTTCTGTAGGGACAAAAATAAAAAACAAATGTGGACTTAATAGAGCGACAGGCCACAGCAATTTGACAAAAAGTGTGTTCAATCACGTCTGCAATGCAGAGGCAAATACATCGAGCATCGCCAATAGATTAAGCACACATTTTATAACCGGTTATATTTCTCGGTCACAAGGCAAATGACGAATTTCTTATGCGGACAACACTACCTGTGTACTTAATGCATTACTTATTTCTTAAAAAGCACATACAACAGAAGTAAACGTTTATTTCATGTCAGTATAGAAGGGCCTTCGATTTCCCCTTCTTTAGACGGACTGGGCAGCACGCCTTGCTTCTTCAGATTTTAAAGATTTGTCACTATTTGAAAAAGTATGGATCGTTTGAAAAAAATCAGCTGGAAAAATTATCGTTAGCAAACTCACGGATGAATTAATAAACGTAATCTTAGGATTTGTTGCACCTATGCTAACTAATTCTAATGTTGGTGTAGAATTTGTTGTCCGATTACTTCCTCCACCGCATCCCTCCGTTTTATCTGTCATTGATGTTGTGCTCGAGTTCGAATCTGTGTCGCTCGTTGATGAAGGTGTTGTCGATTGAGTAACAATTGCTTCCGTTAGATCTGGCGAAGTATCAGCATCCGTTTCCTCCGTGTTATCTGTCATTGATGTTGTGCTCGAGTTCGAATCTGTGTCGCTCGTTGATGAAGGTGTTGTCGATTGAGTAACAATTGCTTCCGTTAGATCTGGCGAAGTATCAGCATCCGTTCCCTCTGTGTTGACCGTCATTGATGTCAATGTCCTCGTAGTCGTGGGCGTTGCCTTGCTAATGGTTGACGCTGCTGGCGTTATCATTTCATTCTTATTGTAGCAATAGACCTCGTTAATTCTGTTTCCGTCTATCGTGAACCATTTTCCATTTCTGCAATGTACGACATGTCTGGATATCTTATTTGACCTGCGGTTGCTTTCGAATCTACGCAGCTTTCCATTTGATGAATATTGCGCCACCACCTTTCTCTTACCGGACGATCTGCATATTATTTCCGCTTTTCCAATGCAGCGGAGTAGTTGATATCTGAAAGTGTGAGGTTTTCCTTTTTTTAAGATAAGAATTTCTCATTACTCGTTTATATATTGGGCTTGAACTTCGTTCCTTCAATCGATGTGGAGTGTCTGTTTGATGATTTTTCTTCTAATCTTCTCACAAATTTCCACCATTGTTTAGTGTTCACTGATTAATTAATTTTTCATGCGCTATTCTTCACTGATATCGTTTCGACTCAACCATTTATAGCGTTTATTTTATTTTATTTTATTTTTTATTTTATTTTATTGCATTTTATTTTGTTTTATTTAACCCTTTCTCCCGTCTATTGTGCGGATGCTAGCGCTTCTCACATTCGATTCGTTTCGTCGCATTCATTGTCCACGAAGGACTTCCAAGTTTTTACGTGCGGCGTCGGTTGCAACTTGAGGATTTTCATTTCATCTTGAATGTCGTAGAATGCTGGTCGAGCAATTCTTCTTGGAGTCCTGAGATAGCCGAGTTGGAACATTCCTAGTTGGATTGCAGAGAGTGATTTTTTTACCAGACAGGTCCGGTACCAATTTCTCGACCCGGAGGGATGAGAGGCTTGGTTGGCTCGTAGCAGAATCGAATTATCACCATGCTCGTGATGACGGACATCTCTACCACTATGTTATCCACGCCATGCTGAACTGTTTTACTAGCAGATTTTAAACGATTGATGGTCAAGCTTCTAGCAAGGTGGAAATCTTAGAGAATTTTGAGGAGATTCGTTGCACTTGAATTACTATGAACGCCTCACCTTATCTCAGGTCGTATGCAAAAGGGCACCTTACTCGTTCTGGAACATTGTACTGTTGAAATTTCACCACATCTCGTGCAATCTGGAAAAAAAATTTGCCTTTATTAGCTTTCCCAACGAACAGCATTGCCACTGTATTTCGTTTACCTGGTCCTTCATCGAGATATTCTAGAATGCGATGAAGAACCGGTATTTTTTGGGAGATGGTCTCGTGTTCATCTTCGATGACGTTATCCTGAATTACTTTGACCCTTCGCAATTATTATAATACATACAGCGCGTCAATCTTTATTCTCTTCATTTTCGTTTGATTTTTTAATTTCCAATGTTTCCGAGTGGAGGAAAGCTTACCTGTATCCCATACAATGATAATAATCATAGAGTGACTCAGGCGGTTATCAATAAACTTCCCACTCGTTTCTATAGCGTCCTAGAGCAGTCTAGTAAACTAACCCACTAATGCGATATGAAGAAGGTGTTTTCCACAAAAGGTTTTTTAACTTCACTCTTCTTAGAAAGCACGTATCCACTGGCTGTTTGATAGCTCTCCTGACAATCTGCTGCGTTGAGGAATTGCTAGTTCATCAAGTTCTACTGGAGTGCACACAGGCCTTACTTGGTGAAGAGGACTCTTAATCTTCTTTTTGATTCTTTCCACCCCTTCTAAGGCCGACCTATGCAGTTCAGTCATTAAATCCAGCTGCCTTTCGGAACAACCACACTGTTGTGGGTGGACGACAAATAGGCCATTTGAGGAAGCCAAAACTGTACTCAAAATTAACAGGATTTTCTACACTAACACTATGTCGATCCACACCTTAGCTAACTCTTAAATGGCACATGTTTGCAGTAGGGATAAATAAATTGAAGGATTACCTGAATAACTCGTGGCTGGCCGAGTTTTCCATATAGAAGCAGTATGAGGAGAAGCTGGTGAACCATCGCACTTGCCGTAGTATTGTCGACTTCGACTGTTTATTTCTGGAGTTGCTTATATGCGCAACTCTTTCAATATTTCTGTCATTCTTTCTGCTAACCAGAATTCTTCTCATGCTTGTGCTATTCATATTCTTATTTAAAACATTTTCATGATGATGCATCACTGACTGAACATTCATGGCAGAAAATAATTTTGGAACTGGAAGCTTTTCGAATAAGCTGAAATCGACTTTCAAGTTTATTTCTTATTCACTGCCGTAGAAATGATAGTAGACAAGGAATGCAATACAGTCGTACCTCCGATCATAAGCGATGCTCATCCTTCTCCATCTCTTTTTGTATTGTTGTTTTTACTTGAATAGAATATTGGTGGAATGAAGTTATTTCTTTATCCCTCTATCGGATACTTCTTCTTTATAGATCGTATTTGTAAAATGTGACTGATTGAAGAGAAGTAGATGTCTTTAGTATTGCTTTATAATGTAATGAGGAAATCCGCAGATCTTATTCCTGTGAAGGATTTCATTCTTCTCTGAAGTAAGGTCTTTGTAGTATGTCAGAATTTTATTTTCCTAAGGCGAAAATCTAATAGAAGTAGTTTTCAAACCAACCGTCATCTAAGCTCAGTAGTAGAATAATCAAAATTTTTTTAAATGGTTGAGCTTACACGAGGTTCCCAATAAGGCTTATTCGGCTAACGTTTCGACGTCTTCGTCTTCATTAGAGCCAATGATACGAGTCGATGGCTCATAGATGCTTTTCTTCTCGATGCGATCGCTTCTCTTCTTCTCTGATGAAAATCTAGTCAGTACGGTCTGTATTTAGCACAGGTTTCATCAAAACATTGAGAAAGCGCATCCAGGAAGCTAAAGTTGCAATAATTATCACTACACGATTTTTCACCTGGTTGGATGACCCAACTTCGCAGGTTTGTGCTTTAACCCCTTTTCCATTAGTTTTATCGCCTTCTAAGCGTTATCCACAGAGCTAGTATAAATCGTGTGTCGGTTAATCTGAAGCGTGGGGTTTATCGTCTTTCTTCCTCTTCGATTTGTTGAGTACAACTCAACCCCAGTTTTCCTGAGAACCCCTAGATCACATTCATTGGGTTTTCCTAGGCCCTCACCATAGGAAACCGCCAGCATTTCTGGATTTTCTTAACGGTTGGCGCCTTACATTTACGCACTCCGTTATCGATTTTGCGATCAATTGAAGGATCAGTCAAAGGCGATGTAAAAGGGAGGATGAACTATGTATATATCACATAAGACTGCAGCAATTTTGTGCAGTTTCTTTCAGTGGTACTTTTTTTCAGAAATTTAGCGCTACACTTTGATTTTATGTTGTGAAATTGATATAAAAGGATAAAGGATAGACCTGTCGGCATTGATCAATCCCTGAAGGGTGCGCTGTGCTTTCGACTTCATTAAGCATTGTTGGAGGTGATTGAATGCATATCTGGACTTTAAAATGATTTGCGGTGGCCTACCGATGTATCGAGCCAGTGCTGATCTCCTCGCAAAGAAGTCTGGTTCCAATTTGCCGACCCCGGAGGGATGGAAGGCTTGGTGGGCCACGGGCGTGGAGATCGATTCCATGTTGCAGCGCGCCTCCGACCACTGCGCCGCACTCGGCCTTATCAAATTGATGCAAAATCTTTGTAAGAGCAGAATTCGGTGAACTACACTGCGAGTCGTACCAGTAGCTTTTTTATGGGGAATCCCCTTAACAACGCGACATGGAGGAAACATCTGAAAAAAAGTTACAATGTGGTCACCATTTCGACTACGGTTCCCATAATTAACAAATTTTCTATCTTCTCAATTTGAGATTATTCACACAACGCGCATATTTTTTTCCGATGTATTTATTATGTAGTGGTCGGAGGCGCCGTGCAACATACACATGGAATCGATCCCTGCTCCCATGGCCCACCAAGCCTTCCATCCCTCCTGGATCGGCAAATTCGTACCACACTTCTCTGGGAGGATAACAGCACTGACTCGGAATATCGGTGGGCCACCGCAAGTCATTGTAAATGCCAGATCTACATTCAATTGCCTCCAAATGATGCTTAATGGAGTCGAATGCATGGCGCATCCATCTGGGATTGATCAACACCAACAGCTTTCTCCTTTACCCTTTTTATCATAACAAAATGATTAGTAAGTCGCTAAACATAAATTCTACCTTAGAAAATTTAGCCCATAAACAATTCACTACTTATCCACCCAATGTTCACCTTTATTATTGTGGTGTTATACTAAGAATATGCTGGCTTAAACGAAGATTATCTTGTCGCGATCTTGTTTATTTCCTGGTATGGTTGCCATTGGTGAGAAAAACGAACTCCTTCATATGCAAAGTTGTTACACACTATTTTTTACCTAATAAAGTATGCTCTCTGTGTTCCTATATCAGTTATGCGTTGTGGATTGAGTACTTCTACTGTTCTTAATAGTCTTGCCTAACCACCTTCCTCCCACACCATTGTTTGATTTGTATAGCTCCGGGCGCTTTACATCCATACCTCTATTCCTACCAGACGCAAGGTATAGTAACATGCCATATCGATCTTTTCATTGCCTCCATCTATGAAATAAACAGATCGAAATATGAAAATATTACGGCAGGTTACATGACTACAAATCTCTCCAAGTTGCTTAATACATTTAAGACAACAAAAATCATTTTATTGTAAACCCAATCAGTTTTCTATCTTGTGACTTTCTCTAGAGTACCGTTGGATAATTCAACCAATGTTACACCATACTGTCGGGCTCTCCTCGTTATATAGATGACTATGTCGTTGTAGGTCGACAAAATTATGGTTGTGAACTTGTTGTACATCTCATAAAAGATCTTTACCTACTGAGTAAGCGAAGCATGACTACCTAATGCTTTCATGACTGCTTGAGTCTCAGCCGATGATAAATCTTCGATGAAATAGTCTATTGTTCGGTTACGTACGGAACGATGTAGGAATGAAAGTCTTGGTGTTAATGAGGTTAGTTTTTCTTTGATAGGGCATGTATAGCACAACCATTAGAGGTGTCATGTAGTACACAGTCACTTCTATGATCATTATTGACGTCCATGACATATTGCTGAAGAGTCGATCGATAGCGCTGAGGGCTTTATCGTCACATCATCAGTATAGGTGCAAAATCGGCTATCGAAAGGTGAACTTTCCTTGGCGAAATTGGCGACTCTGTTGACGTAAACAGGAAGAGCAGCAATATGAACGGTTCCAGCACTTTATCCATTAGTTTCGTTGTCTTGTTAGCCGTAGAGGTGATGATTTTGCCTATGCAATCGCTGGCACTTGAGAGTCTCTTGACTTTCGCTCTCACTGACGTACTAAGTGATGTTGAAGTTTAAAGTCTAAATTTTTTTTTGGCTAGGTCTGTGCCGTATACGAATCATACTGGAGAATGTACAATAATTCTGGTTGACGTCGTCAGGAATGGTGAATAAGCAGCAATTAAGCTGTTATTATCTATGCTCCTGGCATCTGCAATACACGTTAATCACAATTAATTTGAGAACTTGAGCGAGAATTTCGTATTACACTATAGATTTGCAATACATTAGTTAGGGGTGCCCCTTATATGAAAGTGGTCGTTGGTTCAATCCTGCTCAACGAGATAACCGAGATCTTATTTCTTCAAAGTTTCAAAATTTATATCGGTCTTACCTAGAAGGGTTTAAAAAGTGATTTACACACCGGTACACTACTTTGAACGGCGCATGCAATGGAGTGGTTAGAGGTGCCTCGAAATCCACACGTGGTCATTGCATTCATCTCGCCCTCCGCACCCACCAAGCCTTTCACTCTCCCGAGATCGGCATATTGACACTAAACTTTTCTAGAAAGATAGCAGCGCTGCCTTGACACACTGGTCTGGAAACGATAGTATTGTTTCACCTGTCGTACCGTTGATCGTCGAGTGACTAGAGGGAGCGCTAGTGGTTCATTTTTCTCTATCGCGTGCAAGAGTAGCCCAGTGGATTCTACTTGCTCTAAAGACTCGTTGAGCCTCATACATTTTTTCTAGAGTTTTTGTGAAAAAACTCTGACTCTCCAGGGTTTCCGTGATTGCTTTAATTTTAATTGAATCAAAAGCTTCCTTTAAATCTATGAAAGTGAGACAGAGTGGTCTTTTGTACTCTCGTGATACTTCAATGAGCCTTGTTAACGTGTGAATGTGGTCCATTGTACTAAATCCTTTTCGAAACCCTGCTTGCTCGCACGGCTGTCCTTCGTCCAGTGTTCTGTCAATCCTGTTTAGGATGACTCGAGTGGAAAGTTTGTAGACGACAGACAGCAAGCAGATTGGGCGATAGTTGCCTATATCGTGTAGGTCGCCCTTCTTGAACAACAACGCGGTCTTGCTGGTCTTCCACTGATTAGGGACCTTGAATTCAAACAGGTAACGTGTGAAGAGCCGAGCCAGTATGTTCATTACGACAGGCGAAAGGTTTTCAGCTTTTCAGATCTTATTCTGTCTGGACCATATGTTATTCGATTCTTTACCGATGAAATAGTATGTCGGATTTCGGAACGGAGAACTGGTACGACATATCCATACTCTTTTATTTCATATGGGCAGACCAGGATGTGTTATTTAAGAGACTGAGTGGTAATTGTGAGTGGTTTTCTCCACTGCCTTTCTGGAAGCTGTAACTATTCCGTCTGTGCGTCGGAATGCAATAACCTTGGTTTGACAATTGGCGAAGCTTCAGTGAGCTTTGCGAATGCTCTTTTCACCCTCTGTAACTTCGCCCATAACTGCTGCTCTTCTCCCTTTAATTTTTTTTACAAAATAAGATAAAACCTTTATTAGAACTATACTGCTCATTATCTTTTGATTATTATCGCCTTCTCGTGATAAAGTTTTCTCCGTTTTTTCTTAATTGTTCTGATAGATTGTCTCCAATGCTGTCTACTTCATCGTGCTAGGAGTTGAACACCTTAGGTAAGAAAGTAAGAAATCATGATATAATGCAGGGGTATTCTTTATCCAAACACCATCTTTTAAGATTAGGAGTTTGATATTTTTATTCAGACGCACTGCCACCCTACTAACATCCAGGGTGAGAGCAATTTTTTACTGCGGTTGGTAGAAAAGGCTTGCGTCGGTGGTATCAATTAGGGAAAGTCCTAACACGGCCACATGCAAAGCTATCTTGAGGCTGTAGCAGTCAGTGATCAGGTTAAGAATGGACGCTTTTGTTTTTACCTGAATTTGATATTAAACCTGTATTGGCCATCTTTACAAGGAATCGCGCTTACATCGGAACTAACTCTTTTTTTTTCTTTCTCATCTAACTCTAACTTTTTCATCTTTTTCATCTTTCATCTAACTGGTATTAGTGCTGCAGATTTTTTTTTGAGCACATAGAAACTTGTACCATGACGATCATCTTTAATAATGAATCGACAATCCTTCTCAGACTCTTCACGATGTTCCCACTGCACAAAGCACTTTTCTTCAGTGCTTAGCGAGAGCTGGCTGATTGAAGGCATGTTTTCCCTACACAAGGGAGTGTCAACGAGGGTCTTGGATGTAATCAGCGCTTTTTTTTATTCTTCTAAACAGCTCAGGTACCACTTTGCCATCCTCCCAGAACGACGGGGTACACTTCAAAGCATTGCTGACTGAAGCTCTATGCTCTAGAGTACTCTAGATGGGTAACGAAATTAATAGTTAGAAACAACGTATTGAATCACATCACAATTCACCTCTTCGTATTGATGCCGATGACATGGTAGATGACATGGGACTCATGCTAGTCTGGCTCAAAGTTCCTACTATTTATTTTAGATCCACACAGCGAAGCCAAGGCATCACCTCATGAAGCAAGGCTTTCATATCAACCTCTACCCATTAGTCAGCGCTGGTATTCACTAAAACTCACTGATGTCGCCAAAGTTCTTCAGCTTTCTTTCCATGGAGTGGACGAAGGTAGGTGGATGCAACGGATATTGCAATTACGCTGTTCTCATTGCCATATATAGACGAGCTTTGTCGCTCTTGTTAGCGTATTTGGATGAATGACAACACTTTCACTTTGATGCGTGATAAGAGAAGGGTTGTCAGTCTGACTGATCGGGCATCCCGATGGTAGCAACGCCGTCCCGATGTCCGACGATGGTGCATTGCTGAACTGGAGGCGATGTTTGTTGACTTTGTCCACGCATTGTTCTCCGAAGCATCGACTGAAGTGCAAAGTCAAACAACCGAAAATGAAGCCGCACTCTCAGCTCACCCACACGGTTCAATGCCCGAACCCGATGACCAGCACCTTTTTTGGAATTCTCGTGGCACTTGTGAAAATATAGGTACCGAGGTGTACGTTAGCGCACATGAGCAATTATTTATGTGCATATTTGTATGCATGTATATATAAGCCCATGTTGGTGTGTATAACGTGTCTACATGCCCACTCTTTATGTCATAGAAATACTTGTTACCACTGCACTTTTTTTGTGAGCACTTTAGATGAAAGGGCAATTTCCTTAACACAGAGCGTTTCAATCTAGTTTCAATAAATCTTTCCTTTTAGGAGCGGATTGAGTCAGAAGCTTTGCAGAACTCCTCTAATCCTGTGTAGCCTAGCGTTATTTAAATTATCAGATTTTACTATTCATCAAATAGTAAAAGGTGCGAAAAACACAACGAGATGTCCATTCCTGTGATGTCGATGGACCAGCGCTGGAATTGGCGACGAGATGTTTCTTCCGATTCACAAGAGCCGACTCTGCCTGTTATGGGCCTAGAAATAGCGCTGTAGTAGTACTATTCTAGGACTCCAGAAAAAAAATAACTTGGTAGGCGCTCAACAATCCTCAACAATAGGCGAGATCGCTCAAGTGGCAGCTGGACATGCACACAAATCCGAAGGACTCCATGTTTATACAAAAGTGTTTCAAATATTTTACGGATTTTCAGTGATATTGTAGATAGTTTTTTTGAGTAAAGAAAAAATTTTACAATAACAGCGACAATATTGTTTGTAAGCTAACGTGTTAAGTTTCATGTTTCACCAAAGTGACTGGAAGTTGGGGATTCTATCATTTGGATCAATTTTAACAGCCCAAAGAGCCATAAGGGCCACTGTTGTGTAGCGGCTAGGTATAAATCGACAGCTTTGAAATTTTGTACTAATTTTATACAGCTAGCTTTCCCACTACCTTCTCAGAATGGCCTTACCTACATCCGCTATTGGCTCAAAACCTTATAAGACACCTACTAATTTTCTACAACACACCAGTTTACAGTTCCCTGTGCTTTATATGCCTAGAAAGCTATAAAATATAGCCCAACGCACTTTTTTGAAATACACCATATCTGGGGATTTATTGTGCATTTTCTGATTTCATTGATCGTTCACTAAACTAATGAGCAGCGATAAAATTACGCGCTAATATTAATGCACTGGTGATGCTCCTTATTTACGAACTGCTCATGTGCTGATTGTTTTCTGTACACAATGAATTGAGCGGATTTGTTCCAGGCCGGTCAGCTAGTGGCAGTGCGTCAGGCTGCTCGAGTAGTCGTCCCGCCTTCGTCTCCTTGGATCGTGTCCTGTCCGGTTGGCTGTGCTCATCGCTGTCATTTTCATAATAGCGATAGGTTCGCTCTCTCTTATTCATCACTTTCCATCAAGTTTTTCCTTGTCTTTATTCAGTCATCCGACTCGTTTTTCTTATTTCTAATTGTCTTTTTCCACGCCTCTGCTTTACTACTCACGTCTACTTTATTTAAAATTTTCTCGATTTTAATACATTCATACCTTTCCTTATGATTGGGTACAGATTGCCTATCATCATGAAATAGCAATAAGTCAAACAATGATGTGAAAATTAGTGCGTGGTAAAAAATCAACACGAAGGAAAATGCTCTAAAATACTGCTCCTAACATGAGCATGTCATCTCGTTGTTGTTGACGATAGCAAACTGAAATCGGCAACGTGGTTGATTTTCTCTAGCAGTGCCATCCAACAGGAGAAGTAGTTCAACAAATTATATATATATATATATATGCGGAAATCGGGTCCGGCCAGATACCCTGGGCTAAAAACGGAAATAGAGGCCTTCATACTGAAAGGTTTGATGCTCTTCGTATCCCTTGAACAAATGAAACCCACTAAGCAGCACTGTTGCGCAACAACAGCAAAAAAAGTTCACTTACATTCACTCGAGTTCGTTGGGTTGAACACAATTAAAAGGCGACGCAGGTGGTGTAGGTAAGAAAATACAAAAAACTAACAACGTGTTCAATGCGGATCGATTAGTAGAACTATGTGATAGCGATATGTTACGATTACATCCTTTACTTCATCACCATCTTATATGATGGAATACGTCAGTATTAATAATACGAGAGAAAGAACTGACACCAATCACTTGAACTGAATATTTTTGTTCAAAATATTCCCTAATTTCCTTTTGTGGCTCAACTGCTCACGGTGGCGACATGGTACTCTAGGGTTTCGGGAATAAGTGCATTCTCCATTCTGGGTTATGCAAGCCGAGAAGCTTGAGGTGCTCACCGGGAATTCCAGCTGAGAGTAGAGCTACTGCAGAAATCAATGTTGTACAGGAAAGTACTCAGGTGTACAACTGCGAAACTTCCACGCAAGTTGCGACTGCTACCTGCAGTGATGAACTCGGGAGTTCTTCGCATGTCTGCCTTTGGACTAGGAGAACATTAATCCGCAAGCAAAAGCGCAACCTAACTGGAAATTATGGAGGGGTGGAAAGAAAGGATACGCAGTTGCTTATACAAATTAGCTCGATGGTTTTAAAAACGCGGTCCGTAGTTTTCTGAAGCAGGAAATTTGAAGTGTTGTAGTCGGAACAATCTCTGGAGTCTTACATGAAATTGTGCCATTTTTTCGAAAGATAATTTGTATGAGAGTGAATTCGTCCATTTTTAACTTATTA
This sequence comes from Angiostrongylus cantonensis, assembly GCA_009735665.1. NCBI lineage: Eukaryota > Metazoa > Nematoda > Chromadorea > Rhabditida > Metastrongylidae > Angiostrongylus > Angiostrongylus cantonensis. The sequence goes on along the minus strand of MQTX01000063.1, from coordinate 738,696 downwards.
TTTAGATCTATGCTCGTGTACGTTCAATTTGTCGTTGCAGTACGGTGTATTACAGCACTTGGTGTCGTTCGAATTCCTAATGTTAACGCAAAGCTCGTCAAGGACCGCTTTGACGGCACGTGTTCAATAGACTTCACAAACATTGTCCCATAAGTATCAGTCGATATCATCAGTCGATCAGTAATGTCGTGTACTTCGTACAAAACTCGTTTTCAATCCTTTTCGTGTTCTCTTCGGCATTCAAAATCCTGAAGCACTAAGATCAAGCTTAGTGATATTAGATTCTCGTTGAAAGACCATTGATGTGCAGACTGTTTCGAATTAAATTCATTTAGTTTTCAGGATTTTTCTATTTTGTTGGTCCATACTATCAGGAAAATCACATTTAGGACTAGCCATGTTTAGAAAAATTCATCAATGGCTTCAGTTTTATTCTATTTTTTAATTTTTCTTCATCGAACCTTTCCAATTAAGAAGCGCTTTTCAGATTTCTCGGAAAAGTTCTTGCAACCGGAGGATTTCATTTATGCAGCTGAAAAGCCAGGCTAGTTAGTCAATGCTGCATTAAACATCATATCCCTTGGCTTCATACTGTTCGATATTTATTTGTACCGTTGTATTTAACTCTGTGGGCTTGTCTCTAGAGGAGAGAAGGCCACCAGCCCACACGACTACTATTTTGCGTTGAAAACTTGTATTTCAGATATTTGACGAGAAATTCAAGAGATTTGGCAAAATCTCCATATTTCACCTTTTATTCGGAACCATTTTTTAGTGGATATACCGTCGGAAGAACTGCTGGATTCAGTACAGAACTTGAGGCTTCTCGAAGGCGACATCGTCGGAATGCCGAATGTGGACGAATCAACTCTTCGACGATTTCGTGACGATCCTGCTATCGACGAGGAGGCTGTTTTCAGTAGACCAGTAAGTTATGGTTATTTCACGAAACTATAAAGTTACAAAACATGTAGTTAACAGAAATGATATCAAAGACCATCTTCTGTGTTAGCTCTATTAATTACTGAATAGCTCGAGCTGACACCAACACAGAAGTCCTCATTTATTTTGTCATGCACACTAGTGCTATATGAAGCCTATCCGCCTCAGGTCCGCGAAGACCATCATACTTTCAGAACGAAGCGTTTCTAATTTTACTGCTTTAGACGGTGCTCAAAGGTACGTTGCAGGGTTCCCACATGGAAACCAAAGCAGGGATTTGGGTTCTCCCGATAGATGTGAGGCTCTTCTACTGGAGATGATTCCGAAGCTTTCCTCGCGTGCCCTCCGGTCACCTGGTTTCAGGATTTCAGGATTCAGGATTTGGTCAAATCCACGAGCAGAATACAATCTTTATATAGGCCATATAGGCTCTCAAGAATGCATGAATGCATTCTATGCACCAATTGGAGATCTGCCATATAGTTCCAAGCTTATCCGGCTTGCATGAGGAAGGTTCATGGTAGGCAAAAAACTGTCCAAACTTTTCAATACTTTCAGAATACTTAGCGGTAAATTACTGCGCTCGTTTAAATACTCAGATTGATTGTCATCGCAAAAAATGTGCTGGTGCAGAAAAAATCAGCTTGAATGGTTTGTTATTGGGTGCATAAAAAGATTTTATCGTGAAATCTCGAGAGACCAGCAGGAAAGTGTCTCCAGATCGTCAACGCAAGTGGCCGACCACTCATATAGATTTCAACGGGAGTCAGCCACTTGGCTTGTTGATTTCTCCGAGGACAGGGTTATTTTAGGCGCTGATAGTTAAGCTTATGCATTAGAATGCCGAACTGGTTCCCAACTAGTGTGACTCAGCTGGTGAATAAATCTTATGCCCATCAAACTCGAGTGGACACCAGCGAGAATACGTTCGCATTGAGAAGAAAATGAATCGATTGTATAGTGATATTCCCATATTTGGAAGGAGAGACAAAACAGTGGAACTCGCTTTCATACTACCGGTAAATTTATAGCCGGAAATAGCACAAAGTGTGCGACCTTCAAGTTTGATTGTATTTTACCGCAATGGAAGACAGTAGTAAATTTGTAAATGTTCTTGAATTTTCGTCACCAACAATGGGCAATGCTTACAAAAATGGGGAAATTTTGGTTTTCGCGATTGAAAAACGATACTATCGGCTTTTTCCATTTATACAAGCCAATGTCGTATATTGTACGGGTGCCAGCACTTCTTCGTTCGGATCTGTTATCCACAAAGGTCTTCGAATTTGGGTGTGGCTTCGACTACAACTTAAGGATTTGTTCTTCTTCATGAACGTCAGTGAATGCTTGTCTAGCGTGATGCTTCCTAGAATCTCAGGCCCATCATACTAAAGCCTTCTAACGTCTTCATCGCAATCGCTTCTAACCCGATTTCCAACCGTTGTGAATCAGAAGCAGTTTTTCTCGCGAAAAGTTGCATAGCAATTTTCCGACGCGAGGAAAAGCCTAGGTTTCCTCCAAAATCTATTTAGTTACCCTTCAGTAACTTTAGATGAAGTTCGAGTTGTAAAAAGCTGTCTTTTTAAGTTACTATAATAACCTTTATGCGGATTTTTCGATTTCCTGTCCAGTATTCTAGAGGGAAAGACTAATAATTACAGTACTACAGTGCACTGAACCTTATCACGTATCCAGAAAAGCTATGGACAAACGGGCAAATACCATATGTACTTGAAGAGGGGATGACAACAGAGTAAGTCTACGAACTTTCTGTGTTTTTCTGGCTTATTAATATGAATTAATAATGGCTTTTAAAAGGAAAAAAATTATTGCTCCAGGAGCTACAGTAGCTGGAGTGTTATAATAATGATAATAATATATATAATGAAATCCTTTGAAAATCAAACTGATGTAAATAACGATCCTCCCAACGGCTTACCGCCTCATCGTGGCTGGGTGTTGTTCTTCGGTGTCGGGCTGCGATGTACAGCGGAAGATTCATCCTTCTGAGGTGGTCTTCCAAGGTGAGAATGAGCCCGACTTTTCCATTAGGGAAGCCCATCTAAGAGCAAACCAATACCAGCGTCCATCTTGGTACCAAACTAGTCGCATGGTGGTAGCAAATCTTCCTCCGATCCACAAGGGCCTGTGGTGGTGACGACGTGGGGCAGACTTTCGCCTCACTGACCTCGGGTCTCCACCGAACCACATTGGCTAAACCAGCAAAACTCCGAAAAAATGGGAGATCATGCAGGGTCCGCATAACCAGTGAGGATGGGCCATACAAGTATCTAAGTACAAACAACAACACCCATTTATAAAAGCTTTCCACACACAGTAAATCAGCAAAAATGGAAATGGAGCAGAGCATAAGATCGTGGTCCAACAACTGGTCGCGCGCAAAACGAGGCAAGTAGGTAAATGCTGCAGAGAGTACTAATTTTAATACGAAGCAATTGCAATGTAAATAAAGATCGAGTTTATATCTTTGAATGATTTGTTAGAAGTGTTTCTCATAAATAACATACATAGAATGTATTTATGGCGATGTATGCACGGTTTCTATACCTGTCATTGTTCTTCACCCCAGTGCGCCTTCTGTGCTTTCTGTGCTCGATTTTTCGCAAACAAAGTACGCATTGGGCGGAGCATCGTTGTTCATAAAGAGAAGCACACTTATCTCACTGTTTGCGCTGAGTTTTTCTCGTAGTGGACGGAGGATCATTCACTGTTTGCACTAAGCTCTATTTAGACCGTACCAACCAACCAAAAACTCACAATAGTATTTAAATAACGCCCTCATTATCTGGAGGGGTTTTAATTGGCTCAAAAATCTGGCACCACAACTTTTCTTCAGACATCCTTTACTGGCAAGAAAACAAAAATTTCTAAAGCCTTTGATGAAAATTTATTGTTTTTTCGTTTGTGAAACGTATAGTCGAATCTTTGGGTGATGGGGGAATGCAAAGGTTGATTACTCACGTATCACAGCTGCATCGATGACTGAGCTGGTTGCAAACTGGTGGAAAGAAAACCTTGGATTAGATGAAGAGCTCGAAGACGAAAATTCTATTACCGTATTCCTCGAAGTGCATATTTAAAGCACGAATAGAGGAGAAAATGTCTGCTTAGTGTTGCATAATATGTTCAACTTTATAAAGCATCATGAAAGTGGTTCAGTGCCTACTTTCTCCACACAATTACTTTCGGCGACTAGTCAATTCATTATGCTAATGCTTCTACCCGACATACAAATCTGGACCGAATTTGCCGATCCTGGAAAGATGATGGTTTGGCTAGAGGAGGGCGACGAATTGAACCGGAGACTATGTGCATCACATGAGACTTCTAATCACTGCGCTGTATGTGTCATTAATATACACTGTGGAACCGCAGCAAATGCATAGTTCAAGTAGGGAACAAGCAGTTGTTCATCTGATGAAATCATGCAAAACATTTTAGAAATGATTCCAAGTACCTCATTACGTTGCCCTTCAGTCCATCTAGTCTGGAATATGTTCGTGACTAGCAATCCGGCAAATTTGTTTCGATTTGTTCATTAGTTTTTTTTCCTCCTGTTGAAATATTGAGGAAATCTACTCATTACTTAAAAACAAAACAGGGTGTGAAGATGCATTATAGAGAACAAAAAGTCAGAATGGAGTTCAAAATGGACAAAATATAGGCCGAATAGGCCGAAGGACAATGTTTCTATAAGTGTTAAACATCCTGTGATATTTTGCTACCCAAGTCGTTTTCATCTACTAATTTCAGGCAGTATAAAGCCGACTGAAGATTTCATTCAGCATAGGGGTGAAGTGGATCGATGAAGTAAACCTGCCAGCAGAGCGCTTTTTTATAGCTCTATGTTAAGGTGGTAAGAAGTAAAGGCGCGTGTGGCGCAGCGGTTGGAGGCGCCACTGCAACCTGCGACATACGTGTAATCCATCCCTACGCCCATGGCCTACTAAGCCTTCCATCTCTTCGGTATTGGCCAATTGATACCAGACTTGTATGGAAGGATAGCAGCACTGGGTCGATACATCGGTAGTCCACCGTGAGCCATTGTAAAGGCCACATATGCATTTAATCACCTCCAACGATACTTAATGAAGTCGAATGCATGGTGCATCCCACAGAGGCTGATCAAAGCCGAGAGCTTTATCCTTTTTTATGCTTTATGGTAAGATGTTTATTTTCCATTCATAAAAAAACTATCTACAGGGTCACAGAGTGTTATTTGAGCTTAGTGAACGAGAAAAATCAGTAGGATCATGAACTAATTCAAAAATGTCGTATGTAAACTAAGCTAGGTAACAAATATAAAAGGAAATTGTTTATGTGAATGGTTTCGGTTTTTACAACTATAGAAAAAACCTGTTATAAATCTATGTTTTTCGTTTCACATCACCGATCCTTCATATCTAGTCTACGGATGCTAGTACTTCTTGCATCCTCTCATCCATCATCCACGAAGGTCTTTCTAACTTTTACGTGTAGGTTCGCCTGCTGCATGACAATTTTCCCTTCGTTACGAATATCATTGAGTGCTGGTCAAATCGCCCCTTCCCAAAGTCGTAAGATAGTCATGCTAGAGCGTTCTCACTTAAACTGCAGATGCAGATAATGCACTTTTTCCAGACAGCTCTGGTACCAATTTCACGACCGCT